>BLSH010072673.1:1136067-1147464 GCA_018402905.1 Glandirana rugosa | reverse complement strand
GGGCTAGCCGGCTTCTTACAAATAACCAGGCTGTCTAATTGAGCCATATTGGGATGAGGCATGCTGTCCGAGTACCAAAGATCTCTGAAGTGCCATCAGCAGAGCTATCAACTGCCTCAATAGTGGAAACCATGAACGGATCATGTTCAGGATTAGGGAAGTTTTAGAAAAACGTATACAGGACAGAAAATCCAGCGCAGGGACAGAGCATCATGACCACTGACTCTCGGATGGAAGAACCAGGAAAAGAACACTCCCAGCTGAGCACTGACAGGAGGTGCCATGAAATCCACTTGTAGTGTGCCCCACTGAGCAAACAGTAATAGGAAACATCCATTTGTTTAGATCCAGAAAGGGTGTGCCCAAATAGTGTCTGTTCACATATTCTCCACCCTGGGAAGGTAAGAGACTGACAGGGACAACAGATTGCACTTCGGCAACTAAAAGATGTGTGCCGCAATCTGCCCAAGGCTGCTTTCCTCCCTGATTCGACACATGCTACTGTCTGAATTCTCACAATGGTCTTGAAATAGTGCTGCAAAGATGTCTCCAATGCTGTCATCAACTCTAGAATCAGGAATCGCTCCCTTCAATCTTCCTTGAGCAAACTGGTTCTGACAGTGAGCTTGACCCACTGCTGGAGTAAAGCAAGCTTAAAGTGTTTGAGATGCCATCACGCCCAGGCCACTGGGGGACTGCTGCATTCACCAATACCCTCATACAATGCCTTTCTGATATCAAATAGCTTGTCTTCAGAGGATGGACCATCTTCTTCTGTGGAAGGAATACTTTCCCCACTGTCATTTGAGACACCCAGAAACAACCTCTGTGAGGGAACTAGCTGGCTCTTGCTGAAGATGAGCAACCAACCAAAGCTCTATAGCATCTGATGATTCAGAAGCCCCCTAAATTATTTCCACTGCTTTCCATCTAAAATGCATCTCATCAGCATTAGAAAGGATTAATTAAAAAGCAGACATAGGTCATCCTCCTACATATATTCTTCTTTGGAAGAGTCTGAAGGTTGGTCGACCTGAGAAAGCTATTGAGTCCAGTTACTGGCTTCAGAAGGAAAACTGGACCTTGCCAGAATAGATGACCCTTGCACAAGGCAAGTCCAAACAGCTCTTTTAGAGTGTCTTGATCTCATGCTTAATGAATTGTGACAATTGTGTCTATCATCTTAATCCCTGACTGTCTGAGCAAAGCAGGATTCATAAAGTCATGTTCATGCACATCTTGGCAGAGCCTGAAGAGGGCTACCTTTCCTGGGAAGCAGATGGGTACAGTCCCCTACCTATTTAGTAGCGCTGGTCTTTTCGGGGTTGGCATTTGCTTTCCTACAGAAAAAGAAGGCAAGCAGAAACATTGAGCTTGTTCAATGACTGTTAAACAGCAGTGCAGTGCTTCCTCCATACAGAAGCTCAGTAAACCAGTAATAAGGAAAATGTCCACCCCAGCCATGATATTGCACTGCTTCTATATTGCGAGTAATTTACACTCATATGCCGCCCCAGAGACCAACAGAGGGGCTCCCTGATAGATAATGCATTTAGCATGTGAACACAGAGACCACATCCCAGTGGAACAGGATGGACAGCCCAAAGTTTATTCAGGCTAGGTAGGAGACATGTGCCAATTTCCTGGACCCGGTCCCTTCCCGGGTGTATGGGAACAACTCCTTTAGACTGTATTTACAAGTTTACTGAATGTGACAACCTGTTAGGTGTCGTCATCTGGTCTTTGCTTGCTTCAACCAACAAGATTCACACAGTTCTATTCCATCTGCATCTTCTCTTGGAAGAGTCTAAAAAGAGTTGATTTGCCCACAGTGTGAGTGGAAACCACTTCGTTAGAGTGTATTGCTCACATGTTTAATGCATGTGACAACCTATTCGTGTTGATATCTCTGTCCTTGACTGCTTGAAGCAGTCGGATTCATAGTCACGTTCATTTGCATCTTCTCTTTGAGGAGATTGAAGCTGATCGTTTGCCTGGGAAGCCCCCGAGACTGCATATTGCCAGAATAGGCAACCCCTCATTGGGCCAGTGGACACATTCCTTAGAGTGTATTGACCACAGGCTTAATGAACGTCACAACCTGTTAGCTGCCATCATCTTTATCCTTGGTTGCTTGAACAAAGCAGTATTCTTGCAGTCATGTTTATCCTTAATCGCTATTAGTAAGCAGCTGAATAGGATTGGTTTGCCTGGAAAAAAGGCTTCAATGTCAGAACAGGTAACACCTTACCTTTCTTAGCAAGGCCTGGCTACCAGGAAGAGTTGATGCTCATGGCTTAGCAATATAAGCAAATGGCTTTGCAGCCAGCTGGCAGAAAGACATGGTAACCATACCTAGTCTTACTGCAAAGGACCTCTTGACCTCACTTAATCTGATAATCAGGATACTAAGCAAGAGTCATAGACAATTAAATATATCAAAAGTTACGCAACTACTTCAAATGAGAGCCCTGCAGCTTGATAAAGCATTTCAAACAAAGTTTTTATGCAATTGGAATTAGCTGGTTTGGCAATAATCCTCTAAGGGGTTAACCACAGCCAAGGGTAGCTGACACAGTAGGTTCTTAGACCTGACATTAGTACCAGGTGCTTAATGAAACAAACTCAACAATGCCAGAAGCAGGACAAGTATAAAAAAGCTTGTTCAAGACAGAAAAATGGCAGGATCACAATAATATTCAGCAAAGCTTAAATATACAGTAGCTAGTACAGATTTTTTTTTTTTCAAAAAGTAGAGTGAGGCTGGCCATACACTACACACCTCTCCAACCTCTCCCAGATCCAACTTCAACCATGCAGTGAGAGGGTGTGCCTGATTGCACACAAATTACATGGGTTATGTTTGATCTCACACTACATGGTTTTGGTAACCTAAGGAAAGCCGAACAAGAACTGCACAGTGCAAGGCCAGTCCCCCACCCCAATAGCCAACATGCAGCCAGCCAGGTGCTCACATTCCACCGCAAGCTGCTGTGGAACTCAGACATCCCAGCTGCCATATTGGGATCTGTACAATCTAGAGAGACATCACTGAACAAAGGAAGATGCATTACAGACAAAAAAAGGTAAAATCAGCCTGTACAGAGAGAGCAGAACACGCCATGCCCCCTGCTAATAACAGATCTAACACACCATTAGGATGCATGGACTTGCCCGGGCACCAGGGTGCTCCTACAGGAGAGGGTTTACCTCTGTCAGCCCTCCACCTGCAAGGCTAAACCAGGCGGGAGAGGTAGGAATCTTCAATACTTATCACTTCATTGTAGAATCATAGTGGTGTTGTCTCTGGAGCGAGGACAAAAAAGGAACGTAGGGGTATAGGGAGGCCCTCCTTTTATTCATTTAGTGGGTTGTCCTATGGGGGTCAGAGGGGAGGACCTGACCCATACGTAGGCTGACATGATGAGCTCCAGGAAAGGTATTTACAAGCTTCGTTTTAATAAAAACACTAACCCTGTGTGTTATGACTAGTTGTAATATAGGGGCTGGCAGTGAATTACATGTTTGTGGTATCAACCACTTTAATGTAATTGTCAATAAAAGCCTTTGACACTTATGAAATGATTGTAATTATACTTCAGTATACCATAGTAACATCTGACAAAAAGATCTAAAAACACTGAAGCAGCAGACTTTGTGAAAATTAATTTTTGGGTCAATCTCAAAACTTTTGGCCTTGGCTGTACAAGAGGCTGCACCTATGATCCTATTCCAAGACTCTTGCCTGTGATGCACCTTAGGCCTCATGCACACTTGAGCTCAAAAACGCTGCTTTTACAGGTGCTTGAGTTTTTTTTTTACTTTGACTCTAAACTCCCCTCCATGTTAGCCTATGTTTCATGAGAGAATCCATGGCAGCATACATGTGGGTTAAATCCTGCCTCCACTACTACCCTATAGGACCCCACTCCCATAAATCTTTGCTTCGGGCCAGCGGCCGTGTTCCTTTTTTGTCCTCCTCTGAAGGAACGAGTTGGGTGTCCACTTACCCGAAGTCATCTCCTTTTGTGATCAGGACCGGTCAAGTGGCGACCCCAGGGATGAAGAGTCGCAATAGCCCAATAAGCCCTAGCAGGGTATGGAGTGGACAAATGGAAGAGGCGCTGGAAGAGCCAAAACCTGGCCATTGGCAGGCAATCGGTGCATTGGCCAGATAGCCTAGCTATTAGCAGGGGCCATATCTGCCCCAAAGTCTGGCATTACCAACCTACCTCTGGCCTGGTACGATTGTGGGAAGGAATGGTGAAAAGTGTTGTTCCCCATGGCAGCAATATGTATTGTTATCTTTTTGTTATTCTCTTCTTTTTTCCCTGGTGTTAGTGTCCCGATGGTGGCTGGTTCACGTCTGCATTCCAGCCGCCGCGCTCTTCCAGGTTCATTCCCGTGGTTGGTCTGCGCATTCGCGGTACGAGAGTGAGACGGTGCGGCGCTGGCGGTGACGTCAAGGAGGCACCTGTTTTAAACTGGGGAAGAGCCTGCAGAGCCTCGGAGGAGCATCAATAGGGTCTATAAGAGAATTTGGGCCTAATTCACTGACCATATGTCTTCCAGAGCCAACAAGTGCAGTGCCCCAGCAATCCAGGATATTCTAAGCTTCCTGCGGGTACAGGTGTCGGCTATTCAGCATTCCCTGGAGTATCATGTGCCAGGCACACCCTTGTTCCCCAATTTTTCAAGTGGGCAGTCAGACTCAGGCCCCAAAGGAAGCCGAGATTCCCTAAGTGGGATATCCCATTAGTCCTCGATTTTTTTCTCACTACCTTTTTGGTGGCCATCACATCAGCAAAAAGGATATCCGAAATCTGAGCCCTAGGTTCGAAGGACCCTTTTCTAACCTTCTTCCTGGACAGAGTGGAGCTAATTCCTATACTGGGGTCAAACCCCATAGTTACTTCAGTCTTTCACGAAAATCAGGAAATCATGCTTCCCACCTTTGGATAAACTGAAAACTTGGATGTCCATCCTCTTGATGTGGGTGACACCTTGAAACAATACCTGAAGGGCACGGCTCCCTTTCATCAGTCCAAATATCTTTTCATCCTTGTCCTTGGGAAGAACAAGGGGATGCATGCCTCAACTAGATCCATTGCTGCATGGATCGTGCAGTCTATCTAATGGGCCTATAAAGCGAAGGGCTTGGCGCCTCTGGAGGCGGTGACAGTGCATTCAAACAGAAGCGTCTCAACATCATGGGCAGCCTCATGACACGTCTCTCCCAAAGTGATCTGCAGGGCAGCTACGTGGTCTTCAATCAACACATTTATGTTCCGTTATTGTGTTGAACCAGCTGCCCTCTGTTAATTTTGGTTTATGAATACTGTCAGTTGACAGTGTTAATTAAATATTTATTTGCTCAGCAATTTGCCCACCCGGGTTTGTACTGCAAGTTATTTCCTTTGAAGTTCTGGTGAACTCTATACCCAAGGGGGTTAAGGCAGTGCTGGAAAATAATGGTGGCTACACAAAATATTGACACTTTGGGGCCAATTTGGACATTTTCACTTAGGGGTGTACTCACTTTTGTTGCCAGCGGTTTAGACATGAATGGCTGTGTGTTGAGTTATTTTGAGGGGACAGCAAATTTACACTGTTATACAAGCTGTACACTCACTACTTTACATTGTAGCAAAGTGTCATTTCTTCAGTGTTGTCACATGAAAAGATATAATAAAATATTCTCAAAAATGTGAGGGGGTGTACTCACTTTTGTGAGATACTGTAGCTCATCTATGTCCCCCTTCAGTGACCCCTATGTGGCCTCTCTCCTCCCCTTCCAGTGTCCACCTATATGCGTTCTCTCCGGTGTCCCCCCTATATGCCTCTCTTCCTCCATTGTCCTCCTGATATGGCCCCTCCCTAACCCTTTAAGTGTCCTCTCCTCAGTGTACCCCTCATAGAGATCCTCTCTTCTTCCTCCAGTGTCCTCCCCAATTGCGCCCTCCAGTGTCCCTAATATGGCCCCTCTCCTCCCCTTCAGTGCTCCCTCTATATGGCTCCCACCTTTCTCCAGAAAAGGAGAACATAGGTAGAAAGGCCCATCACACTGTCATAACTAGCTTGGAAACATTCTTTTTTTTTCTCTTAGATAAGTTGAAAGTGCCACACCCCTATATATTGTAAGGTTCTGTATTGTAATGTAAAGGATAGGAGTTTTGAGTCACAACTATTACGTCAAATATCATTTATTTATTGTACATAACTATAAAAACATGGTAATATGCCATATTTATTTTCATAAAATAGAACCATAATACATCTTATTCATTGGTTTCACCACAACATTTTGTAATAGTAGTATGGATATATGCTGGTCTTATATAGCTTGACGCGTTTCATGGAATAGATCAACTTCTTCAGGAAAAACCAGTCTATTTAATGTATCAAAATGATGTAAAGTAAGAAAATATACATACAGTATATTATAATCATGAAGTACCAGTATGACCTGAGGACCTAGTCACCTGTCTATGCCATTGCCAGGGAAGAAGAGAGAGAAAAGGCAGTGGAAAGGGGCCCAAAATGACTCCAGAGACTATAGCTCAATAAATGAACAAATTGAAACCATGAAAGTCTCTCTACCTGTGTAAAACAAATGGCCACATTTCCAACACTTGCCAATGTAAGGAGGCTTAGCTCTGAGGAAGGGGTTGTGCCCCCGAAGCACATCAGCTACACACTTTGATGTTAAAGGCATATGTGTGTCCTACGGCTAATTTTTAGTTGACTTTTCTATGTGTTTTTAATCCATTTTTATTGAATAAATGTCTATCGGTAATGCACTAGGTGCTTGCGCCTTCTTGTTTGTCTGTCTTTTTAGGCCTCATACACACGGACGTTTCTAAAAAAAAAATATACAAAACGTCGGGCCCGACGTCAAGGAAAAAAAGTCGGCGTCTTTCGGCGTTATGCATTGGCGTTTTTGAGCGTTAGTGAGCGTCGGCGTCAATAGGCGTTTTTAAAAAAAAAATCATCCCTCTGCTATTTTTCAACCTAAAAACGTCGGCGTCAAAAAACGCCGGAAAACGCCGGTATAATAATAGGTGGCATATGGTGGCATATGTTGGCGTTTCTTGGCATATTGTGGCGTCGGCGTCAAAAAACGTCAAAATGTTACAGCCTCAGAACGCGATGGCCATGGGTTCTACTTTCTGCTCACTAACGCCGACGCCACCTACAGCTCAGAAACGCCGACGTTTTTATGGGGCCATTGACTAACATGGAGAGCTGCAAAAAACGCCAGAAAACGCCGGCGTCAAAAAACGTCCGTGTGTATGAGGCCTTAAAGTTGGCAGAGGCTTCAACCAGGACAGGGCCTTTGTGAATGGAAGAGATTACCCTCCTGGAAAATTAACCAGTAATCTAATCAAAGAGGAACTACTGCAACCCACATAAGATGTTACCATAAGTATATAGCTGCACACCAGTATGGAAATAATACAAGAGTTACAGTATCTCACAAAAGTGAGTATACCCCTCACATTTTTGTAAATATTTTATTCTATATCAAAAAAAGGTTGTTTGGTGGGACTTTAAATGAGGCAATCATTTAGATTGTATGAATACACATCTTTTATTTTGAACAATTGATTCTTTCAGAAAAACTTACATTTCATAAAAATCCATGGACTCAACTTTGATGTACCATGGTTGCATGCAAATTGCTACGTATTGAAACACATAATTTCTTAGAACAATTGACAGCAATAAATTCATACATACACATAAAATATTACAATGCATCGATCAAACGTGTCTTGATATCTTTTCAAAGCTCTACACGTTTTGTGGCTACATTGCCACTCATCAGGAGCTGAATACAAGAATATGCTATATATACATAGATAGATAAACAAAAATAAAATTAGTACTTAATGCCCTTTCAGAAGAAGGGGGTTGGTAACAATACACAGTTGTAAAGAACACAAGATATGTTTACCTGTGAGTAGACTCACAGTAGAGCCTGGCTAGTGAAGGTGGACCATGAGGACCTCCGACAGATCTTCAGGCCCGGGGCTGAGGCAAGGAAGCCCACCCAGGACAGGGGAAAGGCCAGGGAATGGTCGAGCCACCACCACATATTCCATGTGTCTTGCGGGTGTTTGCTGGATGCCACAAAGGCCTTAAAGGGTGTGAATGGATAAAACATGAGTAAAATTTTTTTTTAAAAAAGCGTGTTTGCAATGAATGAAATAAACGAATGTCAATACTGCGGATCCAGAGAGAAGGCTCTCAGATGTGGTAAGTGTATTGGAAAAGTGAAGTAAGATAAAAAAACAAAATCAAAAAATCTAACCTAGAAATAGTGATTGGACAATGATATGGTAAATGCACCAAACCCAACAAGGTGTACCTGTGTGAGTGAATCCATTGTGTGCTCTGGGTGATGGATCATGTGTGGCGGCAAGCTGGCCATCCCAAGCCATATATACCCCCGATCATGGGCGGGTCCAAGCCAGCATCATGTGCTACAACCAGAAGGGGCGGGGGAGAGAGACGACGAAGGCAGATCCAAATAGAGGATGTGTCCACAGTGAATCTACATCCAGCCCAATGTTGTAGGATGAAAATACCAACGCTTCCACATCTCGGCGTCAAATGAACGCCGGGGGTCCGTGCGGGACATGACGCCTATGCACAAGAGGAGTGTCCCCGCTCACGTTCCAAGGGGGGCAGGGTGCAGAATAGAATATATTTTATTCTATCTTTTCATGTGACAACACTGAAGAAATTATACTTTGCTACAATGTAGAGTAGTGAGTGTATAGCTTGTATAACAATGTAAATTTGCTATCCCCTCTAAATAACTCAACACACAGCCATTAATGTCTAAACCGCTGGCAACAAAAGTGAGTACACCCCTAAGTGAAAATGTCCAAATTGGACCCACAGTGTCAATATTTTGTGTGGCCACCATTTTCCAGCACTGCCTTAACCCTCTTGGGCATGTAGTTCACCTGAGCTCCACAGGTGGCCACTGGAGTCCTCTTCCACTCCTCCATGACGACATCACGGAGCTGGTGGATGTTAGAGACCTTGCGCTTCTCCACCTTCCATTTGAGAATGCCCCACAGATGCTCAATAGTGTTTAGGTCTTGAGACATGCTTGGCCAGTCCATTACCTTTACCCTCAACTTCATTAGCAAGGTAATGGTCGTATTGGAGGTGTGTTTGGGGTCGTTATCATGTTGGAGTACTGCCCTGCGGGCCAGTCTCCAAAGGGAGGGGGGAAGAGATCATGCACTGCGTCAGTACATCATAGTACATGTTGGCATTCATCGTTCCCTCAGTGCACTGTAGTTCCCCAGTGCCAGCAGCACTCATGCAGCCCCAGACCATGACACTGCCATCACCATGCTTGACTGTAGGCAAGACACACTTGTCTTTGTACTCCTCACTTGGTTGCCACCACACACGCTTGACACCATCTGAACCAAATAAGTTTATCTTGGTCTCATGAGACCACAGGACATGGTTCCAGTAATCCATGTCCTTAGTCTACTTGTCTTCAGCTTCATCTTTAGAAGAGGCTTCCTTCTGGGACGACAGCCATGTAGACCAATTTGATGCAGTGTGCAGCGTATGGCCTGAGCACTGACAAGCTGACCCCCACCCCTTCAACCTCTGCAGCAATGCTGGCAGCACCCATACGTCTATTTCCCAAAGACAACCTCTGCATATGACGCTGAGCATGTGCTCTCAACTTCTTTGGTCAACCATGGCGAGGCCTGTTCTGAGTGGAACCTGTCCTGTTAAACCACTGGCCAGAGTGCTGCAGCTCAGTTTCACGGTCTTGGCAATCTTTATATAGCCTAGGCCATCTTCATGTAGAGCAACAATTCTTTTTTGCAGATCCTCACAGAGTTCTTTGCCATGAAGTGCCATGTTGAACCTCCAGTAACCAGTATGAGAGAGTGAGAGTGATAACACCAAATTTAACATACCTGCTCCCCATTCACACCTGAGACCCTGTAACACCAACCAATCACATGACACTGGGGAGGGAAAATGGCTAGTTGGGCCCAATTTGAACATTTTCACTTTGGGGTGTACTCACATTTGTTGCCAGCGGTTTAGACATTAATGAGTGTGTTGAGTTATTTTGAGGGGACAGCAAATTTACCCTGTTATACAAGCTGCACACTCACTACTTTAGCGAACTGTAATTTCTTCAGTGTTGTCACATGAAAAGATATAATAAAATATTTTAAAAAATGTGAGAGGTATACTCACTTTTGTGAGATACTGTATATAAGAAAACATTAATAGTACATACATCCCATGTACAAACAGGTATTGTTAGCAAAGGGCCCTATAGTCCCAGTGCACATATACTCAAGTATATATGGTTATAATTAAAGATACCGTACCTTCATATAGATGTTGCAGCAAAGTTCAGTTGCAGGCGCCCCTCATGATGATATGATATTTGTCTTTGTGTCGGAGACCTGAAGACAAGATCAGCAGTGATGGGGAGATCATCCAATTGTTATCTAACCAACCTGGAACTCACCTTCGCACACACAGAAATCGTGGTGATGCAGTGGAACTCAGAGTCAGCCTATATATTCTGCTCTTTAGTCTCTAGTACTTCCTAATCTGGTATGCAACTGGACATCTAACTACCAGAAGTGGCTGTTGGATGCCTAACCTGGTTCACTCTTACTGGTTAACTATTACAACATAGGAATATTTACATAATAGTCTTTTCTGGTCTGGATTTAACAGCATGAACAGGACATTTGGCTGAAAATTTCTCTCCCTTTTCCACCTCCTCCTTCTGGAGTTTTTTCAAAGCCAGCCTTCCAGAGACAGGAAGTATCAATACATAATTATACATAGAACTCTGATATTAGCAGCTAACAGTAGAGGGCAGCAGATCCCAACACATGATTGTACAAGCTTATCTTAAAGGGTAAGTTCACCTTTACAGAAAAATCTGTAAGGTGAACTTACACTAGACCTGGCGATCACCCGCTAGGAGACATCGTATAGTTGCCTTACCGGTCCGGGGCTTAGAAATCCTCTCAGCTTAATCTCCTAAACGTACCTCATAGAGGTACGTATAGGAGGCATTCTAATTGGTCGGCCAATCAGAACCAAGAAAGCCGCAGGGATTTTAAATCCCGGACCAGTAAAGGGGAGGGGTCCAGTATAAGTTCACCTTACAGATTTTCTGTAAAGGTGAAGTTACACTTTAAAGAACAGTAACTCTCTTGTACCTAACTCGTAGATAGTCTGTTATAGCGCTGATAGCGCATTCTTTATAGCACTTGATAGCGCTTTCCTTAAAGCAGAACCCTGGGATTAGCAACCCCCCCCCCAAACACTAAACAGTTATTACATTTGTGAAATTACTTACGATTGAAGAGAAAATAC
>BLSH010072673.1:1120845-1136057 GCA_018402905.1 Glandirana rugosa | reverse complement strand
AGCAGCTAACAGTAGAGGGCAGCAGATCCCAACACATGATTGTACAAGCTTATCTTAAAGGGTAAGTTCACCTTTACAGAAAAATCTGTAAGGTGAACTTACACTAGACCTGGCGATCACCCGCTAGGAGACATCGTATAGTTGCCTTACCGGTCCGGGGCTTAGAAATCCTCTCAGCTTAATCTCCTAAACGTACCTCATAGAGGTACGTATAGGAGGCATTCTAATTGGTCGGCCAATCAGAACCAAGAAAGCCGCAGGGATTTTAAATCCCGGACCAGTAAAGGGGAGGGGTCCAGTATAAGTTCACCTTACAGATTTTCTGTAAAGGTGAAGTTACACTTTAAAGAACAGTAACTCTCTTGTACCTAACTCGTAGATAGTCTGTTATAGCGCTGATAGCGCATTCTTTATAGCACTTGATAGCGCTTTCCTTAAAGCAGAACCCTGGGATCAGCAACCCCCCCCCCCCCAAACACTAAACAGTTATTACATTTGTGATTGATTATTACTCACGATTGAAGAGAAAATACAAATTGAATTTTCAGGAAGTGAGCTCTGCAGTTCAAAAAATGCATCATGTATTCTGCCAGGGAAGCTCTGTTAGAACAGTGATTGCATCATATCATCTTCTCTCTATACATGACCCTCAAACTGCATTTCCCATCATGAAGTGCATATTCCAATGAATGTGGGAGGTACACTAGGCTTGTACATGTAAATATGAACAAGCCCATTTCAACATAAATCACACCCCTCATTCTGCAGCCAGGCCCACTGGCCTTATAAATGCAAAGCATGTGTACTCTCCCCTCCAGACACAACAGGAGATAAACATATTGTCCTTACCTGCTTTCTGTTATCATTACTGAACTTTACACACATCCCATAATGATATATTATGCAGACTGTACTCTGCTATAATTGAGATCTTTCTAACAGCAATCAGTGCTGGTATGGTGTACGAGAACATCCCCAACTGTACTACAGAAAGAGCCGGGCCATGATGATTTACATCAGCATGTGACACAAGTAAATGTCCGCATGAGAAAAAAAACAAAAAGTGCAGCGCTAATTTACTAATCAATAACACAATAATGGTGGAACCCTCTAATATATGGAAATCTCAATATTACCACAATACCGGCATCTGTGATATGTAACATGACATATAACACACATCACACTGAAAATAAGACATAAAAATTACGGCAAATTTTGCAGGGATGATGGAAACCCATCCTACAGATATTTGGCAGTGGATGGTGTCAGTAAAGCAGTGGACAGTGTCCACTGCTTATCAGTGCAGCCTATCAGTGCGGCTTATCAGTGTAGCCTCATCAGTGCCCATCAGTGCAGCATATCAGTGCCCATAAGTGCAGCCTTAGTGCCCATTAGTGCAGCCTCATCAGTGCCGCCTCAGTGCAGTTTATCAGTGCCCATAAGTGCAGCCTTAGTGCCCATTAGTGCAGTTTATCAGTGCAGCCTCATCAATGCCGTCTCAGTGCAGTTTATCAGTGCCCATAAGTGCATTCTCATCTGTGCCCACCAGTGCAGCTTATCAGTGCCCATCAGTGCAGTTTCACCAGTGCAACTTATCAGTGCGGTCACACCAGTGCCCACCCGTGCCGCTTGTCAATACCCATCAGTGCGGTCACACCAGTGACGCTTATCAGTGCCCATCAGTGCGGTCTCACCAGTGCCACTTATCAGTGCCCATCATTACGGTCCCACCAGTGCCGCTTATCAGTACCCATCAGTACGGTCTCACCAGAGCAGAGTGGGCATCAATGACAAATCAACCACCCCCCCTGCCGCCCGCCCGCTAGCAATCTCTCATCAATGAGAGAGCAGAGATCTCGGCTATGACATGTATTCCTGGTATGCCGGGTATGTGAAATGCTGCTCGCTGTAACTTCCCTGCTCCCAGACCAGCATTGTGATAGACTAGCGCAGAGCGCACTGTTCCAATGCGGGTCTGGGATGAGCAGGGAAGTTACAGCGAGTGGTGTTTTCACATAGCAGGCATATCAGGCTTACCAGGAATACCTGTCATAGCCGAGATCTCCACTCTCTCTCATCGATGAGAGATGGTGGGCGGGGGCGGTTGCGGCAGGGAGGAGGAGGACAGAGGAAACCACCTCTATGGGCACCATAGACTGGGGGTTGTGAGACCCCCTCTGCCCACTACAGCCGAGCAGGTGGAAATGAAAGTCCCTGCTTGATTCTAGAGAACTACAAGTGGGCAGTTACAAAACCGCTGGCTGGGGGTACAGGAGAAATATTAGCCCGTGGTCTTACAAACAGGAAATCACTGGGCAATAATGGTTTTTCAGCAAGTTCAGCAAGCTATTGCAGAGGAACTACAGAGCTCAACAGAAGATGGATGGAATGGTTGGTGAAGGTAGGAGATCAGCAACAAGGACATGGGAAAATGTTTTTTTTTCCCAGAGTTCTGCTGTAAAGGTTTTTTTTATAAACTAATGTTAGAATATCCCCTAGCTAAAACCTATTTGTTAGAACCTTAGCTTGAGATAGAAAGCTTTTATCGTCGGAACAATTTTGTCTCAGTCCTAGATACTGACTGTATGGAATGGATTGGACTAATGAACTAGAGTTTGTTCCGGTTGAGTGTAATATAGTGTTCCCTGATGTATTTTTACAGTAGAGATCACTTGCCAGTGCGCTGTGCAATTTAACAGTTATTTTCACATCCACCTTGATGTTACATTTATAAACTGTGAGACACATTTATTTGTAATACTGATGATTTTAGTGTTTTGTACACAATTGTCTTGTATTTAATAACTGTATTTATCTGTTCATAGATATACAGTATACCCTATTAATCT
Source organism: Glandirana rugosa (assembly GCA_018402905.1). Classification (NCBI taxonomy): domain Eukaryota; kingdom Metazoa; phylum Chordata; class Amphibia; order Anura; family Ranidae; genus Glandirana; species Glandirana rugosa. Next base: position 1,133,205 of record BLSH010072673.1, on the reverse strand, counting down.
CCTGAAGAAGTGGCTGATATAGTCCAGGAAATATCTAGACAATAATCTTTTTTCCCCACTGCGTAAATGGAAGATCTTTGGACGTTCTTGTATAAATATGATATTATACAGGACAGATAAAGAGATAGAGAGTTACAATGCACAGCTGCACCAGATTCCGAGTGCACCAGTTGTAGTGAATGTCCCCCTATGTGTTATGCACTTCTGATTCCTGCACCCTGTGCATTATGCAGTCCTGAGTCCTGCAGTCTCTGCACTCCCAAACCCTGCATTCTGTACGTATTTACTCTTGACCCACAGCAGGGTAGGCTAAGGTTTAAGTAAGTCTGTAATAACAATAATGCGATGCGTCACATTACATGTGGTTTGCACAGGAATCAAACCGCATTCCTGTGCAAATCACATGCAATTTTGTGTGGTGCAATTTGAGCCCACCATTTTGCATGGCTCAAATCACACCACATCCGCATGAAAAAGGTGCAGGTGTTTACCTTCGCCAACAGTGTGATGTGTCGTGCATTGCGGTGAGGAAGGTTGCAGTATGTCTGGATGACATGAATGAAGTGACACTTCAAAAAAGTAAAAAAAAAAAAAAAGTATTGTGCTAAAATGTGCATTACTTAGCTCCCTGCTGGAACCAGCACTCCACTACACTGCACAGTAAAACGCACAAGCTAGTGTGAATCTTGGTACAAATACAAATCCTATCAGCTTAACAGGTTCCATAAACAGTATGTATTACATCATGTAGTTTGCTGTTTGTCTGGAGCTCTACTTTAATATGGCTTAGAAACACATATGGCTTATGGTGCAACACTATGATCCAAAAAACCTACTGTGATGTCCCATATTTAAAATAAACTATATGTGATTACATATGGCTCACCATATTTTATGTTACTGTATATGGTTTGTTACGTTGTATTGATTTATTGTAGATCTATCTGACCCCTCCTGAAGAAGTGCTTCTACCCGCGAAACCAGTAGAGGTTCGGTCATCATATAGACTCGCACCTTTACATCACTGGAGTCCACACCAACAGCGTAAAAATGCTATATGGTTGTAATCTGTGTTTTTCATGAATTTTTTGTATGTTATTAAATAAATTGTTATTTTATAAATACTTGCCTACTATCTATTGGTACCTAGAAAGTCCATGTTCCCTCACCTTGCTCTCCCATGGCGCTGGTCTGGAATTTCTGCCATTGGGACAGAAATCCAGACCCTCTCCATACATTTTAGGATGTTGGGACCATTTATATCAAACAATTGAGGCCCCTTTCTACATTTTAAATATCAACCTCAGTTTCTAACTTCAGTTATCTTAAACAGCATGAATATACTATGTACAATGTTTCAAAAAAGCATGCTTTGGTACAGGAGAAACTACTACAGCATGGTATATATAAAACTATCATAAAAACTGCAATTTCATGAAGAAATTAGGCCTTTCTAGATTGCTCAGTTGGCAGCTGTTAGCTTTAATAAAAATGTTACATATCCTTTGCTTTCCACAGATTTTCAGCTAAGGAATTTGGATGCAAACCACAGAGCTAGTGGACAAAGAAGCATTCTGCATATCTCAGAGTGCACAATGCCATTTTATCCCAACATAATGTGGTATTCAGTTTGGCCTACAGTCTATATTTCACAGCAGTTATCTGCTATTTTGTTGCAGAGCGCATTTCTTCTCAGTGACTGTATTGCTATCTGACTGCTTATTAACATTTTGATCTTTTCATATTAACCACCGTGTGTTAAATTTCAGCACAGCCAGTAGTTAATAAGGGTTTGGCAAATAGCCAGCAAGGCCCTTTTGTAGCAAATTTTGCTGCTGGGTTTTGGACCGTTGTTAGCACAATATAAGATTGTGGGAAACATTTCATAACATTTCATGGTAGGTTAAAAAAAATAAAATTCCCCTAGTATGTGTCTGAATGTGAGTTATGGACCTTAGATTGTAAGCTCCTTGAGGGTAGAGACTGATGTGAATGTACAATGTATATGTAAATTGCTGCGTAAATTGACGGCGCTATATACCTGAAATAATAATAATGAAATAATAAAATTTTAAGGCGGTTTGCTAAAGATGATGTAATTTTTCTTTCAAGCTGATACTTCTGTTCTGAGTGTAGACCCCTGTTACTTTAAGTGGGCTATAGTGTAAATTTAGTTTTTGGCTGAGCTATAGACAGCTCAGACTGATTGTATATAGTTTATCTGGTCTTGCCCTAATTTCAATAAGGTTGTGCATTTCTCACTGTTGTCAGTAGATGGTCACTGGTACCACAGGCCAGCATGAGAAATACAACTGATATGAGTTATGAATAACTATTCTTCTTCCAGAACAGCCCAGTAGGAGGTTCCTGGCCGCTGTGCATTCTGGGAAGGAGCATTTATTTGGTTTTGGCCATGTGCTCTCTCTCTTTACCAAGTGGCCCTCCTGGCCTGAGGATGTGTTGCTGTGAGCTCCGCAAGTAGGCCCAGAAGCCTGTCTGGGGCCTCAAATTCCTGCGGTGGTCCTTAGGCTGTCTTGCCTGTGTGGAAGAAGTCGAGCCAAGCTGAGGAGATGCAGGGGGGACCATTGCTGGAGAGAGCCAGTATGAAGACTGGTCTCTCAGGAGGGCCTGGTGACTCGCTTGGAGGATGCACCTACATCTAAAGCTGCGCTTACAGTGTGCCGGATGGCTTAAAGGTTCTGACGCTGTGAAGCTGGATCTAGTTCTACCAATCTAACCCTTTTGCAGTATCGTCGGGTCGGCTTAAAGGTTCTGGTACTGTAATCCTATTCTGCACTCTAAACTGTGATAACTAGCTCCTGGTTGTGAGAGAGGCCTATCCAGGAGTGCTCTGGCTGCTAGGTCTGTGAGAGAGGTCTGTCCAGGAGTTCTACTGGCTGCTAGGTCTGTGTGAAAGACCTATCCAAGTATACAAGATATGGGAAAGAGAAAGGTGTTTACCTCTGGATTCAAGGAGCCTGTAAGTGATCTGCAGGAAGGTATTGGAAACCTCCCCTAACCCTCTCTCCTATTAATGCTTTCAAGTTCTTCATTAAAGCATTAAAAAATATATAAAGTGACTGGCACCCAAAATTTTGTTCTAAACGCCCCATTATAGCCATGGATTCAGCTCTGAGAAGTGATGTATGCTCTCCCCATCTCTGGTAGTCACCCTTAGGCTCCCATAAGATTGGGGTACCCCCTACATGAGGTTTTTGAGATTTAGGCATCGTGCATACTTGAGCTCAAAAAATGTTTTTACAGGAATTTTGTGCTTTTTTTATGCCCATAAACATCCCTGTATGGTAACTTATGTGTCCTTGTAGAGGCAGATTGAGAAAAAAACACTGCATTCAAGAGACTAAAAAAATTATCAAAAGTGCATAAATGCGCATTAATGCCAGGCGGCTTCCCGCGTTCATGCATTCTAATTGCCAGAATTCTGTCCAATAAAATGTATTAATGGCAGATGCGGGAACGCACACGCAAAAATGCAACTTTTAATTTGTTTTTGCTGCTGCTAACCTCCTGTAGGAGAAAAAATCGTCAATAAAATACAGTGTGCACTCAGCCCTGCCAGACGGCACAGCCAACCTGGGCACATATATATAAATAAAGAGTGCTGCTCTGCTGTGATATACCAGTGTGTGCAATGAAAAATACTATATACGCATCCAAAAGGGATTAACTATTTAGATAAAGTACTAATACTAATACAAAAACTCCAATAAAATCCAGTGATCCTAAATAAATACAATAAATGACCAGTGCTAAAAAGTCCAACCAACACTATTACGTAATAGTGTATTGAAAATGTTTAGTTGGTGAAATATTCCACTCGCTGTGTCTCTTTTATGGGTGTGAATTCCACCATTAGGTATAGCCTTCACCTGTCATATTATACATCCAATATTCTACTGGTGTTTAAAACACAAATCCCAGTGCTGTAAGTGCTTGCTGTACCTTCTCCAATGCTCCACCAACTAGTGAAAATATACCTGTTGCTTAGACCTATGTTATAGGTCTAGAAACGCCTGTTGTCCAATATCAGGGGTAATCAGATGTGTAGACTCCTTTAAGGATGGTCGCCGCTCAGACGCCGTTTTGTATCTCCTCTCTCCTTAGCCAGTTAACCTCATGGATATCCCCATGGTACTCTCTAGACAGAGCTCTCTAGATCAAACACTACCGCAGTAAAAACTGCAAAGATTTTATTAAAACGGTATTGCACTCACATTGAAAACACTTGTACAATAGCATTCCAATATAGGATTCGGCACAAACTGATTAAAGACTTGCCGTTACTCCTCGTAGCGCATCTGTGAAGTCATCTCACTCCTCCCTCATGCGTATCATCACTAACCACGTGACTTCATCAGGAATAGTTAGGTGACATGTGTGGCCATTTTAAATAGACGGGTATACTGGCCGTGATTTCAGGTGAAACAGGTGTGTATTGTCATGGATGCTGGTGCATTACTAACACCATATAGAGCAGGGGTAGGCAACCAGTAGCCCTCCAGCTGTTGTGGAACTACATTTCCCATGAGGCATTGCAAGGCTGGCAGTAACAATTACTCCCAGAGGCATGATGGGACTTATAGTTCTGCAACAGCTGGAGGGCCCCAGGTTGCCTAACCCTGATATAGAGTGTATGTGAGGAGGTGCAGAATAATTTCCCACACAATAGGCCATGGTTAATGCTATAGCAATCTGATCTCATGGTCACCATACTTTTCTTTATATATTCAACCTGGAAACATACCCTTTCTCTACTTCATATCAGTAATATAACCAACTGTTGTCCATGTTCTCAGTCTGTGATTGGACAGTGAAGGAAAAGCAGTAGACTGATTAGCTCATCTCTCTGTCACTCTTTTAGCTCCTATCAACATGTTCTTTGTTTGCACACACAAACATTTCAGAGCAGCCAAATGGCTCCTTGTGCTACTTCTCCCCTTCCAGTCTAAACTCTATTGTAAAAAAATTGCAAGAGTCTGATATTAAATGTAGGTTTTTTTTCACTAGTTGCTTTTAAAAGTACACTTTTGGTGGATGGCAATGTTTGTTGGCATGGTGGTAGCCCCAGATTGAACTGGGAGGCCAGTGGCCTGGAAGGCTTTTGAAACGGCATGGCAGTCTATAATCTATCATGTCAATGAATGTGTGGTGGCCCGGAGCCACCTGTGACATGCTTGAAATCCTAAGACCGATGTAGCCTGGCTCTGTACATCATTTAACACAGCGCTATGGTGAGTAAATCAAGAGCAAGTAATAACTAATTCGGTATTAATTTATAGAGACGAGCACCTGGCAAGCACAAGCATTATATACAGTATAAAGACTACCATATATTTATGGCTGCCAGTTTGAAAATTATAGGACAAATGTTACTATGGTGCTACAAAACATACACAATTACATCAGCTACATTAGGTCCCATAGTGAATTTCAGTCTTCAAAATGTTTGCATGTGGGGATTAACAGCAAGTAAATGTGTCTTAGAGAGAATATTCTCCCGAGACTTTTACAGCAAGGTGGCGAAAAATCATTTGTTTTTCTAGATAAGATGCTTGGGATTACATCATTGCGACTGTGTATTCTTCAAAGTACTTATAATGCAGCTACTGCCTAGTTAGATATTTGTACACTTGCAGTTATAGAGCTGGCTCATCAGGCAATGCAATTAGTGAAAAAGAAATACGTTCCTATAGCACAACTCTAGGCTAGTTCCAAGAATATTGCACAATTATAGAGCAGTGTTGGGCTCACACCATGTGCACTGCATAGCATGCTTGCTTGATGCATGTTTTTTTTTTTTTCTCAGAATCTGGTGCATCTGTGCATGGCAGCCAATCAGCTTCTAGCTTCAGCTTGTTCAATTAGGCTTTGACCAAAAACATGGAAGCTGATTGGCTACGATGCAGAGCTGCACCAGATTTTGCATTCTCCCGTTTTAGTAAATCATCCCCAATGTGTTGCAGTGCATTACGTTTAGCCTCCATTCACGCCTAAGAATTTTGTAACTTGAAGCTCAAAATTAAAAAAATCATGAAGCCCAATTATGATTCAAAGTTGTCCCTGCTCACATCTGCACGTTCAGGCACCTGTATTTCAGTGCTATGCTCCATAAGGCACATTAATGACTTTTAAAGCAGTATGGGGTGTTTTTGGCCCTATGGACCTCAATCTGAGCACATGAAAAACACACACAAATGCGTGGGGGGTTTTAGGCGCTTTCATTATGAAACTCTATGGGGCCAAAAATGTATGATCTGGCTCCAAGGAAGCTCCTTTACAGCACTTTAATCCTTAAAACTTGCAAAAAAAGCACAAAAAAGCCTCAAAATTGCCTACATGCACTACAGGCAGGCTAGAGAGCAATATAAGGGTTTTTTTTGAGTTAGGAATACATGTTGAATAGAATATATTTTTTTAGTCTAGTAAATACTGTAAATAGTGTAAATGCAATCCTCCATCGCAATATTTAGATGGCTAGCTGTCAGTATATCTGCCAGATCGTGCCACCCCACTTGTCACTGGTATTTTTCTTGCCACTGGTTTGAAGCAGTGTTGGTCACTTGGGACATGAGTAGGACATTTCTCTGATTTATTTGATTCCGATATCCTTAACAAGCATCTAGTGTCTTGGAACTTCAGAAGCCCATCACGAGAATCATAACTAACTGTTTTACCAGAGATAGCAACAGCCCTCCTTCCATTGCATACTGCATGTTTCTGCTTAAAGAAATCTGGAGTAGTAGTAATGGGTGTGATAGTTTCAGTTCAACAAAATGTATCAAACCTAAAAATGAAATTATCACATTCTAAAAACAAAGTTTTGACACTTAAAAAAAACAACAGCACACCCAAAAAAATAACTCCGACAGTACAAATTACTTCAGTTCTGTATTAATTACTTTACAATTTTTTTTTTTATTGTGACTTGTATCATCCTGTTGCAATTTACTGTACAGTCTGCACAACAGAGCTCAGCGAGGAGGAGGAAGAAACAGAACAAGGAGCCAATCAGATGCACTGCAGTGCAAGGAGCATGCATCAGTGTGCTGCTTCTACTTAGTCACAGGGTTAGGCGTCATACACACGGACATTTTTTAGCGCCGCGTTTTTTAGCGTTTTTTTCAGCTCTTCGTGTAATTCAATGGCTCCATTAAAATGCCAATGTTTTTGAGCTGTAGATGGCGTTGGTGAGCTGAAAGTAGAACCCACGGCCAGCGAGTTCCGAGGCCGTAGCATTTGGGCGTTTTTGATGCTGAGCCGGCAAAACACTCACTAACACTCACTGACGCGCATTACTGCCGTAGCGACATTAACCGGCATTTTTAGCTCCAGCGGTTTCAGGTTAAAAAATATCAGAGGAATGTTTTTTCAAACAAAACGACTATTGACGCTGACGCTCACCAACGCTCATTAACGCGCATTAACACCGATGCAAAACGCAGTCGCGTTTTTGACGCCGATTTTTCCCTGACGCCAGGCCCTGCGTTAAGCTTATTTTTTTTAATATGCCCATGTGTATGAGGCCTAAGGGTGAGGAGAGGAACTGTATCGGCAGAGCTGTGCAAGTCTCAGGGTTTGGTGGGCAGAAATCTGTTCAAAGGGAAAACAGCTCACATTTATGTATTTCAACTGTATATATAGTTGTTTGATTGGAGTTTTTCCCAACCCCAAATCTTCTCACTATTACACTGACGCCAGGAGGCGTGGATGATGGACAGAATCTCTGCCACCCTTTACAGTACATGTGGAATTCAACTCAAAATTAATATTTACAGTATAATAATAACCATTTCTACTGTTGATGACTTAAAACTGGCAACATTTGACAGGGTAACAGGTATACGTGGCGTCCAGGAGGAGGGCTTTAAACCTGGGTGCCACATATCTGTGTTCTTGCGTTTTTGCTGGGAGTATGCTCAGTGATAGCCCCGGGTCTCTACTAATGATCGGGATCTGGAAAAAAAAACATTGGAAGCCATGCGTCTGGTGTCCCGCATGTAGATTAGGGGGCCAGGCGCATGGATTAGGGAGTGCGGGGACCCTGTGCCCTGCATTATGGGCCACCACTGCTGCTTACAGTAAAAGGCTCCTTTCAACCAAAGGGTCAAAATGTAGCCTTGCGTAGGGCTATGCCTCATTAGTATAAGAACCCTATCACACAGGTGATCCGATCAGGTCTGCCTGTCAGTTTTTTAGGCTGACATGATCGGAAGGTCCATTCATCCCTATGGACAGGCAGGTAGAGTTGCCACCTCATCCCTTTAAACCCGAACACATATTAATTACACAGGTTCTGTGGCTGATTAAGGTGGTAATTAAACCACTTGGTGCCTTATCTCCATTATATTAGCCTCAGAACCTGTGTAATTCATATGTGTTCGGGTTTAAAGGGATGAGGTGGAAACCCTACAGGCAGGTGTAAACAGGCTTGTGTCCATTCAAACCCGCCTTCCTCCGGACCTGATCAGGACCACTACAAAAATGAAGGAGGACTGCAGATCGGAGGCAGACGGATAAAACAAACAGCGGAGCCAACTATAGAGCAGAGCAGGGCCTGTCTCCGATCAGCAGATCAGCGGACAGATCCCCTGCTGCTTGGAATGGAGGGCGTCCATGTGAAAGGGCCTTAATGGTGCCTGTGGTACATAACAGTCTTTATGATGGGTTTTTTTTATCTGCTGATGTAGTGTTTGGTTTATGTGCAACATAATTTTAATGACTATTAAGGCCTCATGCACACAGGACGTTAAAAAAAATTCCAAAAACGCTGGTGAACCACGTTTTTGGCCGTTTTTTAGTGTTTTTACAACTGAAAAATGTCTCTCAGAACCCACTAGTCTTGGGTTTATTTTACAGCTTAAAAATGTCCCTGCCCAAAACTGTTGATAACAGCCTATGTGTGCACGGACACATAAGATAACATGATGGAGAGTTTATTGACAGTAGGAAAAAATGTCTGAAGCCAAAAACAGCAGCTGTAAAAACGTCCAAAAACATCCTGTGTGCATGAGTCCTAAATATAATATACAGTTTAGGCTTTATATGTGTATTTTCTATGCTCCCAATTTATAGGAATTTTACAAAAAAATTATGACATAAAGATCCATTCTTGGGGGGAAAAATATTTTCGTACATGCAGCTAGCTTCCTGTTTTCCCACTAAAGCATGCTGCAGAATGCTATTTGTCTTTGACAATGCATAACAATTCACAGGTGACTGAAAAATTAAATTATTAAGGATGACAATGACCTCAACATCTAAAATGGTATGGAAACTTTCATAGGTGTTTGTCTTATTGGCAGCTATTTTAGAAGGTATCACACATAACTTATACTAATCCCTGAGGACATGCTTCCTATTTAAACTATTGATTTAGCTATACAGCCACTAGCAAAATAATCTTATTTCAAATTAATTTTGTAAGACTTTTGTTGGCTGACACTATGGTCCTGCAAAGTCTACTGCAGTATGACTTGTGTAAACTTGCCTATTTCAGTTAGGTCTCTTTTTTTTTATAGGATGCAAAGAAATTACCTTTTCATGTGACCAAATGACAGCGGCAGCTGGTCAATAGGGGGCGCCTGGGCACCGCCTCCCCGCTGGGAATGAAGAGAAAAAAAAAAAGTCTGCCTGACCCCTTAAAGGTGGCGCCGGTATATTGATTTTTTGACAGCAAGTAGTGAGCCTATTGGTGAGTCCTAAAAGTGTATGTATATGCGCCAAAGAAGCGCACATACATACACTAATTGGATGCCCTGAGCCAGTGACTGCCTGTGATTGGCTATGTTACGGTGCGGTGGGCGGGGACGTGCTGCTGGGCATGTGATGAGTTGACTCCATGACCACGCAGGCGCAGCACTCTGCCAGGTTTTCCGCCGTCCATTCTCCTCGCAGTCGCAGACGAGTGCACCTGCTGCTACTGCCAGGTCAGGCCGACTCTCTCGTCTCTCCCCTCCCGCCTGTCAGAGGAAGAAGTGGGTTGAATGACTGCCAGTGCCAGCCAGACCACCAGTGACTGACTCCCACGGTGCCACCACTCCAGTCCTCAGCAGACAGACCGACACTCAGTTAGTCCGTCTGCCACAGCCAGCCTGGAGCCGCGGCCAGAGGCCCAACCACAAGTGACAAGCCTGCCCTGAAGTGAAGGCTGAAGCCAACCTTGAAGCCAGGCTGCCAGCCTGCCAGGTACCGTTATACCAACCGTAGGTGCAGCACTGTGCACTTGTGCAGTCCTCATTGCAGCTCCCTGTCTGCTCCATGTCCCCTCTCTCTGTGGCCCTGCCTGCCTGGACTGGTGCTGGTTGGCAGTGAGTCCTGTTTTCCTATGGGAATCTACTACTGCTTGCACCCGGGCCAAATGAGATTTCCAATCTGGGCTGTGGATGACTACATCATTCAAATAGGTGGCTGCGTATTGGCGATGTGGTCTCAATATCTTGTCCATCATTCTCTGGAATGAGGCAGGAGCACCATGCAAACCAAAAGGCATCCGCTTATATTGGAATGACCCCTCAGGAGTAGAAAAGGCAGTCTTCTCTTTTGCAAACACCGTCAGGGGTACCTGCAATAGCCTTTCGTCAGGTCTAACGTAGTAATGTAGTGGGCACTACCCAATCTGTCAACAAGCTCGTTGACCCGAGGCATTGGATATGCATCGAATTTGGACACGCTATTCAACTTCCTGAAATCATTACAAAACCATATAGTGCCATCTGGCTTTGGGACCAACACTATGGGACTTGACCAGTCACTTTGGGACTCCTCTATCACGTCCAACTCTAACATGTTCTTTATTTCATTTGCAACTGCTTCGCACCTAGCCTCGGATATTCTATAGGGTGTTTTACATTTACATGGACACCTGATTTTGTAATGATGCCATGCTATATAACTGTGGTCAGTCAGGTAGGTGAGAGAAAAAGTCTCTATTCTTACTCACAAACTCTTTAACGTCCTTTTGTTGGGCCACTGACAAGGTTTCAGTTATGGGTACCTCAGGTGTCACGAGGGCCATGTCCTTTTGGGAAGTTGGTACTGCCAGTAAAGTCTCTCTGTCCTTCCAAGGTTTCAAGAGATTAACATGATATATATTTGCTCTGGTTTCCTTTTCCCTGGCTGGTAAACTTTGTAGTTTACTTCCCCTACTCTTTCCATAATTTCAAAGGGACCCTGCCACTTTGCTAGGAATTTACTCTCAATGGTGGGGACTAGTGCCAACACTCTATCCCCTGGGTTGAAGGTCTGGGTCTTGACACCCGATTATAAACCCTTCTCTGGACCTCCTGGGCTTGCTCCATATGTTCCTGTACAAGTGGCATGACAGCCTTGACTCTATCTTGTATCAGTGAGATATGCTCAATGACACTTCTGTAAGGTGTGGTCTCTCCCTCCCATGTTTCTTTTGCGACATTTAGCAATCCCCTGGGATGTCTACCATTCAGTAGTTCAAAATGGGAATAACCTGTAGATGCCTGAGGTACCTCTAGTATGGCAAACATGAGGTATGGCAGCAAAAAATCCCAATTCCTCCCATCTTTGTCTACCACCTTTTTTTTTTTTTTTTTCTACAAAGATCTTTATTGAAAGGTTTTTTAACAAAGATACAAGATACATAGTGAGCTTAGATAATTAGAGATGTGGTGGCCCCACACCTCCCAGTCTAGTGAGAATTACAATAATTACAAACAAGTGCAAGTGCATTCAAGAGTAGCGTAGATGTAGTGGACTCATCACTCCCACACCAGGCGCCCCGTACCGGGAACATGCTGCGCCTATGGGTGTGAGGGCGACGAGCCCATCCCTCCACTTAATGAGCGTAGCTTATACAGCGTAACTGGTTTTAAGTGGTCAAGTCTTGGAGGTCCTGACGAGCTTTGTGGATGTTACTGACGGAGGAATGACCTCTTGAATTTGTACTGATAGAGAACAGAACATAACAGAACAGTCTGAGAAGGTTGGTGTTGAAGTTGTTGGTTACATGTTGATGATGTAGTTATCCTTGTCTGGGGTTCCTATTGATGTAGTAGTTGTACATTGGTTGTTGAAGTTGTGGTTGGAAGAGTCTGACAAGACAATACAAGACAAGAGATAGTCATGTTTAAGTTCTCCAGTAAGGAGGCAGTCATTGTAGGTGTTTCGAGCAGTCCTGGAGGTTCTGAACTGGTGAATTTTGGTCAATGCGACATATTCGATGCGAGTAATTCACCTCCCTACCCGAGCAGCGGGAGTGTGGGTATCCGCGTCGTACAAGGGCCATGCCCCGCGGACCACACCCTCACTACTCAGGTGATGTAGATGCGATGAGAACTTACGTGAACGTGAACAAACATTAATAACATT
>BLSH010072673.1:1073078-1113916 GCA_018402905.1 Glandirana rugosa | reverse complement strand
TGTTGTAGGTATGTGCAGATTTCATTACCTTTGAACGTTTCCGGGACCCCTCTGATTTTTATGTTCTGTCGCCTCGAGCGATCTTCCAGGTCAGCCAATTTCAGATTAATTCTTTGAATCTCTGACTTGTGGTGAGCGTGTGCATCTAACAGCTCATTGTGAGCTTTGACATGGTTCTGCATATGGCCTTCCAGGTCCGTGGTACGGTCTTCCAGGCAGTCTACCCTGTCATGGATCTGGGACAGGGAGACATGTAATTCCCTGTGTAAGTCTTTCTGCAGTGTCATCAACATGGCTTTTAGTGAGGCCTCCGATACTGTGTTCTCTGTGGCAGGGATTGCTGCTAGTGCTGTGTTGCGCTCTGGGGCGAGGAGTTCTGCCTCAGAACTAGCCCAGAATTGTTTTTTGAGCAGCGGCTCCTTACTGGGTGAGTGGGCAGGGGAGGACGCCGGCCTCTTCCCTCTGTCAGATGGTGGACCCCCCATTGGGGCTTCTGGGGCAGGAAGGGTGTCCATAGTGTCCCCCACAGTGTAGATGTACTCTTCTTCCCTCACAAACGTGTCGGGCCTTGCTGCTCTATCTGTGGGGTGGGGATTCGCGCCCTTGCCGTTCGTTGTGGTCGTATCTTCTGTAGGGGAAGACTGCGTATTCCGATCGTTCGTCGGCTCGATGCTGCCGCGAACGATCTTTGCGCCGGCGCCATCTTTGGCCTTGTTCATGTTGGCGGGGCGATAATAATCCGTCAGACGGCGCGGCTCAGGAGGCACGTACCTGTTGCCGGGCATGCCCTGGTCGATCTGTGCGGTGAGTTCTTTCTGTGGGGTAGTTTTTATGGGACCCCAGGTTGCTGTGAGTTGTTGTGATCCAAGTATGGGAGCGGAGCTCTGGGTCTAGTCAGCCATCACGCTCCGCTGCAGGCCACGCCCCCCCGTCTACCACCTTTTTTAACATGCTTTTGAGCATTTTGTTAAATTTCTCCACAAGACCATCAGTTTGCGGGTGGTAGACATAGGTACGGAGATGGGAGATTTTGTACAACTTACACAATTTTTTAGTGACTCTGGCCATAAATGGTGTGCCTTGATCCGTTAATATCTCTTTTGGAATACCCACACAACTAAATACCTGGACAAGCTCTTTGGCAAAACCCTTAGCTGAGGTATTATGCAAGGGAATGGCTTCAGGATACAGTGTGGCATAGTCCAGTATTACCAGTATATGCTGATGGCCCCGGGCAGCCTTTACTACTGGTCCCACCATATCCACGGCAATTCTTTCATATGGCACTTCAATTATCGGTAAGGGTACCAGTGGACTGCGAATATGGGGCGATGGCGCAGAATACTGACACTCTGGGCATGACTCACAATATTCTTTGACATCTGCATGTAACCCAGGCCAAAAGAATCTCTGATTTATCCTCTCCTTAGTTTTCTCTATACCCAGATGTCCACCCATTATATGACCATGGGCCAAATCTAATACCATCCGGCGATAGAGTTTGGGAACCACTAATTGCTCTACCTCCTCCTCCCCTTGCTTTACCATTTGATACAGCAAGTTATTTTTAAGAGCCATGTTGGGAAAAGACACCCCCACATTGGGTTCAACAGATTTGCCATCTATCATTTTAATGTTTTCTCTGGCTCTAATGATTGTGGAATCTCCTAATTGTTCCGTACAAAAGTTATCTTTCCTGACTTCTAAGTCAGGCACCACATTCTGTCCACTCTCACTATTAGAGTCAGAGATAATTTCTTGTTCATTATCTTCAAGCTGGGGACTGGATTCCAGCTCCTCCTGCTCTCCAGCCATTGCAGAAAAAGTAAAAGGACCTATGCCTCCGTTTGACACACCAACAGTTTCCCTTTCAATTTTGCAATCAAAAAGGTCCAGTGTGTGTTCCAGTATTTCCTTCAGCAGGAGGAGCTCTGTCCTCCAGACTCCTTTTGTTTTCCCATAAACTCCAAAAGTGTGGAAAAATCTCTCCCCACTAGGACTTCATGAAGCAGTGAGGGTACCACCCCCCACTGAATGTGTCACGGTGCCCCAAGGGGTATGAAATTCCACCACAGCAGTCTGGTAGTCATGTGTATCACCATGTATACAAAGCACCCCAATAGTGCTAGGGTGTAACTTTGAAGGATTTACAAAATCACCTTTGACTAATGTCACAACACTACTAGAATCTAGTAGAGCAGTGATTGTTTTTCCATCCAATGAAATCACACACATTTGTTTTTCCATGCGTTCCTGACATGATGCAGTACATGCTACCTGTGCAAAAAAGAGACACACATTTTTTCAAGTAAGCATCATCACATTGCATTGGTTCATCATTTAAGGAACAGTTAGCAGCAATATGACCTAACGCTTGGCAGTGATAACATTTTATATGTTCTGTACCCAGTCCTCTAAACGGCCTCAGAGGCCTTCCTGACCTATTTGGTTAGTCTCCAGGTCCTGAGCCCATAGTCTCATAATCTGTCTTGTAATTTTTCCCCACACCCTTGAACCCTGGAAGAGTCTTAACGGATCCTCTGGGCGATTTTTCACCCCTAGAGACATTGGAGTGGGGAAAGGATGGCTCCAACTAGTCCTCGGCAGCAGTATATCTCTCCACGAGGTCCACCAGCTGGTTTGTAGTCTTAGGGTTCCCATGGCTGATCCACTTCCTCAAAGTGTCAGGGAGCACACGTAAATAACAGTTCATGACCACACGTTCCACAATCTTAGAGCCTGGCAAAGTCTCTGGCTGCAGCCATTTCTTGGTGAGGTGTATTAAGTCAAACATTTGGGAGCGTGGTGGCTTGTCAGTACTGTATGACCACCGATGCACCCGTTGAGCCCTGACTGCAATGGTGACACACATGCGTGCGAGCATCTCAGCTTTCAGTGTCTCGTAATCCTGGGCAGCATCTGGTTCCAGGCCATAGTAGGCCTTTTGGGGTTCTCCTGTCAGGAAGGGTGCTAGCAGTCCTGCCGATTGCTCTTTTTGCCATGCTTCTCGAACAGGGACTCTTTCAAATGTTGCTAGGTAAGCCTCCACATCATCTGCAGGTGTCATCTTCTGCAGGTACTGTAATAGCTGGCACGCACCATTTTCTGTTCCACTGGCAAAGGACCTGCGGACCCCTTCTTTAATTCCACCAGAGCCTCCGCAAACTGGAGATTCGCCTCCTGCTGGGCTGCAATGGCCTGTGCAACCTGGCGATTGGTTTGCAGTGGCCTGCAGCAGGGCTTTTAACACATCCTCCATCTTTCCACTTGTTTAGGAAGATGCCCGCCGAAAATCCACCACGTGTGGGGGTTAGCTCAATGGAGATCACCTTCCCTGGGAAAAAGGTAGTCCAAATGGCTGGTTTTCTTAAAAGCTCACTTGTTGCCAGTTTTATTCAAACAAACAAAACAGAAAATAAATCCTTGCCATTCAGGCTCTTACTAAACATTTCCCGTTTTCCTAAGGCCTCATTTACACTGCTGCTGGTAAACAGACTTTTAGAGGCATTTGGGCATTTTTTTTTCAGCTGCCCCTGAACTCTCCTCTATGTTATCTTATCAGTACATGTAAACAGGGTCGTTTAAGGTAGTTTCCAGGCAGTTGAGTTTAGAGCAGTGGTTCTCAACTCCTGTCCTCAGGACCCACCAACAGGCCAGATTTTAAGTATTACCTTGGGGAGATGCAGACTAGAATACAGCAATCACTGAGCAGCAAATTATATCACCTGTGATGTATTTCAGTTATCCTGCAAACCTGGCCTGTTAGTGGGTCCCAAGGACAGGAGTTGAGAACCACTGGTTTAGGAAGCTTTTTTTGGAAAGCAAAAAAATGGGTTCAGACACCAGTTCAGAGGCATTTGAAACGCCAAACAGCTTGTAAACGCCGCTAAGCTAAACGCGCCTAAATGTGGTAACTCGCGTCTAGGACCATTTCATTTACAAGCATTTCCATTTAACGTTGCAAAATGCTGCAAAACGGCCGTTTTAGACGCCGATTTCTAGCTGTCAAAAAAAATCGTTCAGGGGAGGTTGAAACAGCGTCCCGTGTAAATGGAGCCTTACTGAGCGGTGAAGGGCTTCTCCCAATCACCCACAAAACAAAGACAATGCAGACCTTTTGCTTTCAGTCATAAAGCAAACTTCAGTTCATCAGCTCTCTCAGGCTTGATGGCTCCTGAGTCCAAGGCCAGAGCAAATCGTTGCTCTACTCCTGCTTATTTATACCACCTGTTGGTTGACACCAGTGTACGACAAAATCTGGTCCGGAAACCAACCCTGCTAAGGTGGCTGGTAACACTCGGACCGGATTTTGCCTTAGTTCACTGAACATAATGCCACAATATATATATATATATATATATATATAGTATATAACAAAAGTGAGTACACCCCTCACATTTTTGTAAATATTTCATTATAACTTTTCATCTGACAACACTGAAGATATGACACTTTTCTACAATGTAAAGTAGTGAGTGTACGGCTTGTATAACAGTGTAAATTTGCTGTCCCCTCAAAATAACTCAACACACAACCATTAATGTCTAAACTGCTGGCAACAAATTTGAATACACCCCAAAGTGAAAATGTCCAAATTGGGCCCAATTAGCCATATTCCCTCCCCGGTGTCATGTGACTCATTAGTGTTACAAGGTCTTAGGTGTGAATGGGGAGGAGAAGTGTTAAATTTGGTGTTATCGCTCTAATTCTCTCATACTGGTCACTGGAAGTTCAACATGGCACCTCATGGCAAAGAACTCTCTGAGGATCTGAAAAAAAGAATTGTTGCTCTACATAAAGATGGCTTAGGCTATAAGAAGATTGCCAAGACCCTGAAACTGAGCTGCAGCACGGTGGCCAAGACCATACTGCGGTTTAACAGGACAGGTTCCACTCAGCACAGGCCTCGCCATGGTCGACCAAAGAAGTTGAGTGCACGTGCTCAGCGTCAAATCCAGAGGTTGTCTTTGGGAAATAGACGTATGAGTGCTGCCAGCATTGCTGCAGAAGTTGAAGGGGTGGGGGATCAGTCTGTCAGTGCTCAGACCATACGCCACACACTGCATAAAATTGGTCTGCATGGCTGTTGTCCCAGAAGGAAGCCTCTTCTAAAGATGATGCACAAGAAAGCCCGCAAACAGTTTGCTGAAGACAAGGAGACTAAGGACTAGATTACTGGAACCATGATAACAGATAAACAGAACAGAACTGGAACAGATAAACTTCTTTGGTTCAGATGGTGTCAAGCCTTTTGGGTTTGGAGTTCACCAGAGCTTCACAAGTTGCCACTGGAGTCCTCTTCCACTCCTCGATGATGCTATCACAATGCTGGTGGATGTTAGAGACCTTGCATTCCTCCACTTTTCATTTGAGGATGTCACTTCTTCAGTGTTATCACATAAAAAGATATAATAAAATATTTACAAAATGTGAGGGGTGTACTCACTTTTGCGAGATACTGTATATATACAGTATATATATATATATATATATATATATATATATATATATATATATAGACCTTGCTTTGTGCACTGGTCCAAATCATTTGGTGGAAGGCGGGATTATGTTGTGGGGTTGTTTTTCAGGGGTTGGGCTTGGCCCCTTTGTTCCAGTGAAGGGAACTGTTAAGGTGTCAGCATACCAAGACAATTTGGACAATTTCATGCTCCCAACTTTGTGGGAACATTTTGGGGATGGCCCCTTCCTGTTCCTACATGACTACGCACCAGTGCACAAAGCAAGGTCCATAAAGACATGGATGAGCGAGTTTGCGGTGGAGGAATTTGACTGTCCTGACCTCAACCCGATAGAACACCTTTGGGATGAATTAGAGCGGTGACTGCGAGCCAGGCCTTCTCGTCCACATCAGTGCCTGACCTTACAAATGTGCTTCTGGAAGAATAGTCAAACATTCCCATAGACACACTCCTAAACTTTGTGGACAGCCTTCCCAGAGGAGTTGAAGATGTTATAGCAGCAAAAATATATATATATATATATATATATATATATATATATATATATATATATATATATCATGAGATCCCCACCTAAATTCACACCTTATCTGACCATGCAGCCTGGCTGGCCGGGGGGGGTGGAGGTCAAGCATGTACGTGCCCTCAACATTAGGAAGGTACCTTGCCAGGGAGGTACCTTGCGTGTTGATGAGAACAAGGGCCTCTTCCCCACAACCCTGGCCCTGTGATTGTTGGGCCTGAAGATGGGGGGCCAATCAGAATTTGGAAACCTCCTTTAAAAATAGGGGGAACCCAGATCCCCCCCCCCCCATGAATGGGTAAGGGGTATTTAACAAAAAAGTCCCGCTATGTACATTCATCATCAATCAGGTTATGCAGTGATGCAGATCCTCGTCAATCATGATGAATGTTGTCCACTGAAAAAAAAACAACAACACACGAACACCACTGACTTGTACCAGATTACAAATCCAGGGATGATATTTGGTCAATTATATCAGCCACCATCCCTATCCCTTTGTTTTAATTTAGCTGTCAGCTAGGAATCTGTGGTTGGAAGCTGAGGGGTGGGGTGGACATATGTCATTGGTTGCTAGGAAGCAGGTGGCAAATGGCTTCCTAAAACCCAACCTGGGTGGAATGATTTATCAGAAGTAGTAAAACCACTCCTAAACTGTTCACTTTCTGCTGCAGCCAGAGATTCGACACAGTGGGCAAGTGATCACCTAATTCAGAATATCTGTTTACCAAATGCTGAACAGGCAAAATTCAGACCAAATTTAACTTTGGTCCAATCCCAAAGCTCATTCCTAATCTGTATTTACTACTCAACATCACTAGGTGGATAATGCCACTAGAATTAAGAATTAAGCCCCGTACACACGATGCAAATTTCGGACGGGAATTTTCGTTCGACGGCCGATCGTCCGAAATTCTTACCATTAGTATGCTCCTTTCGGCGATTTAGATGTTTCGTAAGACACAAGCTGGTTGTGCAAACTAGAAATTTTTTTTCGTACGGCAACTCAATGTCCGATTTTCGTATCATTAGTACGGTTTTTGTATGAAAAAAATCGTAGGATCACGACTACGCATGCTCAGAAACAAAAAAATACATACAAAACTATTCAACACATTACGTCACTTCTGACGTTGAATTCGGTCATACAAAATTTTTTGTATCGTTAGTATGCTCTTCACTTTCTACATGAAACTAGCATCCAACAAAAAACGGACATTCTGTGATCCGAAATTAGCATCGTGTGTGCGAGGCTTTACAGTGGTGAAAGCTCTCCACACCGAGTCTGCTGACCGGACAGTGAAAGAGGTGTCACAGACTGATGAGGTCATCGCGTTGATTTCTCATTCTAGTCGCATGTATCTTGTAAATACATTTCACTGCAGTTCACATGATTGGATCCCAGTCCTGCTTCACCTTCTCCCAGTCAAAGTGCTGCATAAGGTTGAGACCAAAAAATTGTAGCTACTTAAGGTTTCATTTTAAAAAATAAATATAATGGTCTATACAGAGTTTTATTATTTTGTGTTTTTTATTTTTCCAAGAACACAGCAAGAATCAGCTTGACTATTAGAGAAGACAAAGATGCAGACAGGATGGCCCCCTTAGGTTATTCTAGTCAAAGAATGGACTCCTATCTATTAGCTGAAACATACCTTCTTTTAGTCTTCTCAAACATATTGACTTATGGATTGAAGGATTTAGGTACACAAAAGAACTTCCCTTAAGGTGGAGCAGTTTCATTGTTTGCCTTTGTATTGCGTTTTTTTTTTTAAACATCACAAATATCCCTTTTGAATCTTTTACATTGAAGGGAAAGGTTCTGGTGTGATAGGATAAGTAAATAAAGCAAAACAGTGGTTTGGATTCTCTTTATAAATAGGGTATCTTCTTGGATAATGCTATGTCTTTTTCTGACAAGCAACAAATAATAAAAGAAAGCTGAAAAAGATTTGGAAGATTTGAGTACCTGAATAGATGATTATCAACCTAAAAGCGTTTTGTGACAAATTAATTTTCCTTCCTAAAATTAAAGGATAACTTCACCTTTAACCACTTCTTCCCTGGAAGGATTCCCCATGTTAGGACCAGAGCACTTTTTGCGATTCAGCACTGCGACGCTTTAACTGACAATTGTGCAGTCGTGCGGGGTTGTGCCCAAACAAAATTAGCGTCCTTTTTTCCCCACATAGAGCTTTCTTTTGGTGGTATTTTATCACCTCTGTGTTACTTCTGATCACTGCTATAAACCAAAAATCTGTGACAATTTTGAAAAAAAAATATATTTTTACTTTTTGTTATAATTAATGTCCAAAAAAAAATTAAAAAAACAAATTTATTCATCAGTTTTGCCCGCTATATATACTTCTACATGTTTGTGGTAAAAAAAAAAAAAAAAAAAATTGCAATTGGTGTTTATTGATTAGTTTGCGCAAAAGTTGCCTTGTTTACAAACCATGAGAATTCATTTATAGCGTTTTTACTATTTTTTTTTTTTTTACTAGTAATGGTGGCGATGTGTGATTTTTATCGGGACTGCGATATTGCGGGGGACATGTTAGACATTTTTGAAACTTTTTTGGGACCATTGACATTTATACAGGGATCAGAAATTGAAATGGCCATTGATTACTGTATAAATGTCATTGGCAGGGAAGGGGTTTACCTGCAGGGGGTAATCAATGGGTTAACTGTGTTCCCTAGGCGTGTTCTAACTGTGTGGGGGTCAGGCTGCCAGGGGCATAGGAGATCTAACAGGTCCCGAGTACAGGGATCAGTAGATCCCTGTCATGCTGCCTGACAGAGCGGGGAACTGCCGTGTTTACATCGGCGGTTCCCCGCTTTTCTCCTCTAACAGACGACTGTGGGTCACTGGCGGACATCGAGCATGAGTGCTTGCCCTCTAGCTGTGCGTGTGCGGATCACCGTTTATAGACGGCGATTCGCAATATCGTACCACTCTGCAGTAGTAAATGTACGTGACACGGTCCGGAAGTGGTTAAGGAAAAATTAAAGAGATTCTAAAGGCAGAAGGTTTTTCTACCTTAACCACTTCCACACTGCCTACTGTATTTTCACGGCGGCAGTGTGGATGTGTCCCGCGAATCGCCATAAATAAGCAGCGATCTGCGGGTGTCCGTACTCCTGAGGAGTGTGCCTGCGGCTCGGGCAGACCCGATGTCCGCTGGCGAGCTGCGATGAGCGGCCACAGCAAAAGAATGGGGAACCGCCGATGTAAACACAACGGTTCCCCGCTCTGTTAGTGGGGGCATTGGAGATCTACTGCAGTGTTTTTCAACTCCAGTCCTCAAGGCACACCAACAGGTCATGTTTTCAGGATTTCCCTCAGATGAAACAGCTGTGGTAATTACTAAGGCAGTGAAACTGATCAAATCACCTGTGCAAACTCATGGAAATCCTGAAAACATGACCTGTTGGTGTGCCTTGAGGACTGGAGTTGAAAAACACTGATCTACTGATCCATGTCACTAGGATCAGTTAGATCTCTTATGCCCATGGTAGCCCAGCCCCCCCCCCCCACAGTTAGAACACACACAGGGAACACAGTTAACCCCTATATCTCCCCCTGCAGGTTAACCCCTTCAATGCCAGTGACATTTATACAGTAATCAGTGGATATTTAAATTTCTGATCGCTGTATAAATGTCATTGGTCCCACAAAAGTGTCAAAATGGTCTGACATGTCCGCCCCAATATCGCAGTACCGCTAAAAATCGCAGATCGTCGCCATTACTAGTAAAAAATAAAAAATAAAATAAAACCCCCAGAAATTAATTCTCATCATCCGTAAACGCTGCCACTTTTGTGCAAACCAATCAATAAATGCCGATTGCGATTTTTTTTACCAAAAATATGAAGAAGAATATAAAGAGGCCAAAACCGATGAAAAAAAATGTTTTTTTATAATTTTTTTTGGATTTGTATTTTAGCAAAAAGAAATGTGGTTTTTTTTGCAAAATTGTCCCTCTTCTTTTGTTTATAGCGGTGATCAGAAATGACGCAGAGGTGATCAAATACCACCAAAAGAAAGCTCTATTTGTGGGAAAAAAAGGACGCAGATTTAATTTGGGTACAAAGTCGCATGACCGCGCAATTGTCAGTTAAAGCGACGCAGTGCCGAATTGCAAAAAGTGCTCTGATCCTAACCTGGGAAATCCTTCCGGGGCTGAAGTGGTTAATGTATATGAATTAAGGTAAAAAACCTTCTGGGTGCAGCCCCCCTTTACCTACCTGAGCCCCATCTTGATGTGCATGAGAGCAGTGGCTCTCCCGGTTCTCTCTCTTTTGATATTGGGGGCACCAAGCAGGAGGGAGGAGCTGGGACTGCCAGCGGGGGACCTAAAAGAAGAGGATACCTCTGAACAGAGCAGGTAATTATAACATGTTTTTTTTTTAATTACAACCTTTATAATGACTTTAAAAAATTCTCACATTTTTGCAGATTGTGGGTGCAATGTCAGGCTCCTGCACACTCTTCTGCCAGCTTTCTGCCAATACCTCTGTACAGGCTTTCAGATAGAAAGCTGGAGGAGGAGTGACTGGATTACAAGTGTGTTGATAAGCACAGCCTTAAAGTGCTTGTAACCCTAAAATGGTTCATCATGGCTACTGAGCCCTGACACTGTGGTCAGTTTACGTGCCTCCATCATCTGCTCCTTTCCTCTGTCCTCTCCCCCCCCCCCCCCGCCTGTTAGCTCCATCCACTCCCCGATCCTCTCCTTCTGCTGCTTTAATAACTGTGTAATGTCCCTACAATCCATTCTGATAGGTAACAATATGTGCCCCACTGTATGTCCTTTGTTAAAAAAAAAAAGCCAATATCTTCCTTATTTCAGAGTGCCTCCCAGAGCTCACGTGACTGCAGCCTCTCTCCTTCACTCCTCCCTGCTGACTTCAGCAGGAGTTCTTGGCCTCCTGTAGCTGTCAGCCCAGGAGGGGAGATAGGAGGCACTCTGAAATAAGGTAGATATTGGCTTTTTTTTAAAATAAAGGAGATACAGTGGGGCACATATTGTTACCTATCAGAGTGGATTGTTGAGACATGACAAGTGGCTTTATAACCAATTTAACCAGTTCGGCTCCGAAAGGTTTCACCCCATGATCAGGCCATTTTTTGCGATACAGTACTGCGTTGCTTTAACTGACTTTATTTTTTACTTTCTGCTATAAAACACATCCAATAAAAAAAAAATGTAAAAAATCAATTTAGGCCAACATGTATCCTTCTACATATTTTTGGTAAAAAAAAATCCCAATAAGCGTATATTGATTGGTATGTGCAAACATTATAGCGTCTACAAACTATGGGATAGATTTATGGCTTTTTTATTTATTCTTTTTACTAGTAATGGCGGCGATCAGTGATTTTTAGCGGGACTGTGACATTGCGGCGGAAAAATTGGACACTAAGTGACACTTTTTGGGAACCAGTGAAACCAATACAGTGATCAGTGCTAAAAAAAATGCACTGTCACTGTATAAATGACACTGGCAGAGAAGGGGTTAACACTAGGGGCGATCAAAGGGTTAAGTGTGCTAATCTGGAGTGATTTCTAACTGTGTGGGGATGGACTGACTGAGTGTTCCTCTCTGGCAGAATGACCATTCTTGTTTACACAGGCAGACCGTTGTTCTGCCTCTCCAGCAAACAATCGGTGGGGCCCGACGGCCATCGTGCCCGCAGGACCCACTGATTGATTCCTGCTGTGTCCAATCAAACCACCCCAGTCCCTGAGGCGAAAACAACATACAGGTACGTATATTGGGCCGCCTTGCCGCAGTAAATGTGTGGTGGGCGGTCCGGAAGCAGTTAAGCCTGGTGCACACGATGAGATTATCAAACAAATGATCGTCCATTTTTTTTGCATGCTAATCTCATATTGAAAATGAAGAGTTTACTAAATTTACAAAAATTCTCATACAACAGAATAAAAATTCGGAAGTGCTGTAATGTGTTGTAGTGTATATGTATTGTATTTTCGGACAGCTATATTGATTAACCTTAAAATCGCACAATCTGGTATTGCACAAGAAAATTTTTCATGTCCCATCGGATAAGTTTGCATGAATTGTCGTGATTGGCTCTCGAAACATGTGTATTAATAATCGGGTTATTGTACGATCGCTTAGAAAGTGGTATTTTTCGTACGATTTTGTGATCGTGTGTACAGGCCATTAGTCCATTGAGTACTACAAGCAGTTTGCTGCGGTGGAAAATGGGACTTTAACTTTAATTTGTTTACAGATTGCTTTAAAATCAGTGCGGCTGTGTGGGGCTCCGGCCATAACATGTTCTAAAGGTGAACTTACAAAAGCACTATAAACAGAAAGAAAACTGCCATTATTGGCAAATGAATTAGTTATAGGTGAAGGCTACACTGGCAAAAGAAACTCTTTTACTAAAAGAAACATGAAGGCTGCAGTTGGGGTCCGCCTTCTTTAAATTCTAGTGGTCTGGTTGCCATGCTGATCCAATGGCTTCAGAGTCATGGATCTGTCTTCACTTGTTGCAGGTTTGTGCCAAAAAAGTACCAAAGTCAGGAAACCAGCATTTTTAGAAGATGGTCAATGACTGAAGCCTACACATTTCACCCTGCATGTTTAATTCCAGAAGTAGCTTTATGCCATTGCCCACCGTCGTCTGAAATGTTAGGTATTATTATTATTATTATACATGATTTATATAGCGCTGAAAGTTTGCGCATCGCTTTACAACATGAGGGCAGACAGTACAATTACAATACAATTCAATACAGGAGGAATCAGAGGTATCTGGCTAGTATCCTGACTCACTGGCTTCAATACTATTTGAGTCAATGACCAAGAACAAGTATACATACACTATAAGGAAAATCAGAATTGGCTATTTTCTGATGCTGGTTGTGGGTGGAGCCAAGAGCTCTGGTACCCAATGAAAATGGAGCACTCACACAGAGACCAAATGGTGGTATAAGTTTCTGATATGATTTGAAATGTTTTCTGACAAAAGCTACAGATGCTGTTACAAGACCATAAAATATGCATGATATTACCCGGGGCACCACATCCACACCAGCAAAGTGGAGAGCATATGGAGAACATTTTGGCCAGTCTGCATGGGGTAAGGTACCACCTGAGAGAGATGTTTAAGGCTAATTCCCAACAGTTTACACAATGTGTGATAATACATAATAGCTTGTGTCCATTGGTAATCAGACAAAGAGGCTTGAAGGTCTGATTCCCACTGGAGCATTTGTTTTGATTTACTAAACACATTTTTATCTTGTAAACTGTTATATATGAGAGAGGTTCCTTTAGCTGCCATTGTAGGGTTGGAAAATTTTTGGGTGAGTGTTTGAAGTGGGGGGAGGAGAGGTGGCCAAAAAACTATTACTACGGTATAAAGTGAAAAAGGTGGATTGTGTGAGTCCGTGTTTTTTAATAAGAATCTCTGGAGAGCCAAGATGACCTTCCAGAAAGAAATCTAGAGAGGTAAAACCAAATTTTTCCCATTTCGCTAGATTCATTTTAGGGATTAACTGTTCTAGTGTTGCAAGTGATATATTTTTAATGGTGGTATAAGTTCTTGTATTTAAATAAGTAGTTAACAATATAAATTGCAGTAGCACTTGTGGTAACACTGGTAGTAACACTTGCAGTAATACCTGTAGTATCTAATACTCCGTTCTTATAGCATATATTCAGGTAGTGCAAAAATCCAGACATTAATGGCACAGGTTGCAGCATAAGGCATACAGTGAGGCTCTAATTTGTAACAGCAGGTCACTCAGCAATGACAAAGTAATCCAGCGATATTTCTCATAGACTCAATAGTAAGGCACTATTCCAGGCAAAGCCAACTTTACCAAGAGTGGTATCTGCTGGAGGGGTGGCTGACAGGAAAGACAACTAGCAACTCTTTTAGGCTAAACAGAAGACTGTGGCAGCATCTCCTTTGACTGAAATAGAAGAATATTAGCAGTGTCCCTATACTGTCCCTCCTTGAACAGCATACTTTCCCTGTGCTCATTCTCACTCTAACAATTGGGGGTCCTATACCTAACCTAGCCACTCGCCAAAAGTGCACCAAACCCAGCAGGGCACTTTCGGACGGCCCCATGCACATATACGGCGAAGGGGGTGGCTGCTCTGCACTGGACCACGTACACGTATAAGATCCAACATTTCTGGGTAGGGGGTGTGCCTCTGTGCTGTAATTTGGTACATCACAAGCCTATCAGCAGGTCCTGACAACACTGAAGAAATTACACTTTGCTATAAGGTAAAGTAATGAGTGTACAGCTTGTGTAACAGTATAGATTTGCTGTCCCCTCAAAATAACTCAACACACAGCCATTAATGTCTAAACAGCTGGCAACAAAAGTGAGTATACCCCTAAGTGAAAATGTCCAAATTGGGCCCAAATTGTCAATATTTTATGTGGCCACCATTATTTTCCAGCACTGCCTTAACCCCTTGGGCATGGAGTTCACCAGAGCTTCACAGGTTGCCACTGAAGTCCTCTTCCACTCCTCCATGATGACATCACACAGCTGGTGGATGTTAGAGACCTTGTGCTCCTCCACCTTCCGTTTGAGGATGCCCCACAGATGCTCAATAGGGTTTAGGTCTGGAGACATGCTTGGCCAGTCCATCACCTTTACCCTCAGCTTCTTTAGCAAGGCAGTGATCGTCTTGGAGGTGTGTTTGGGGTTGTTATCATGTTGGAATACTGCCCTGCGGCCCAGTCCCTGAAGAGAGTGGATCATGCTCTGCTTCAGTATGTCAAAGTACATGTTGGCATTCATGGTTCCCTCAATGAACTGTAGCTCCCCAGTACCGGCAGCACTCATGCAGCCCCAGACCATGACACTCCCACTACCATGCTCTACTGTAGACAAGACACACTTTGTAATCCTTATCTGGTTGCCGCCACACACGGTTGACACCATCTGAACCAAATAATTTTATCTTGGTCTCATCAGACCACAGGACATGGTTCCAGTAATCCATGTCCTTAGTCTGCTTGTCTTCAGCAAACAGTTTGCAGGCTTTCTTGTGCATCATCTTTAGAAGAGGTTTCCTTCTGGAACGACAGCCATGCAGACCAATTAGATGCAGTGTATGGCCTATGGTCTGAGCACTGACAGGCTGACCCCCACCCCTTCAACCTCTGCAGCAATGCTGGCAGCACTCATACGTCTATTTCCCAAAGACAACCTCAAGATATGATACTGAGCACGTGCACTCATCTTCTTTGGTCGACCATGGCGAGGCCTGTTCTGAGTGGAACATGTCCTGTTAATCCGCTGTATGGTCTTGGCCACCGTGCTGCAGCTCAGTTTCAAGGTCTTGGCAATCTTCTTATAGCCTAGGCCATCTTTATGTAGAGCCACAATTATTTTTTTCAGATCCAAAGATTTCTATGCCATGAGGTGCCATGTTGAACTTCCAGTGACCAGTATGAGAGAGTGAGAGCAATAACACCAAATTTAACACACCTGCTCCCCATTCACACCTGAGACATTGTAACACTAAAGAGTCGCATGACACCGGGAGGGTAAATGGCTAACTGGGCTCAATTTGGACATTTTCACTTAGGGGTGTAAGCCTCTGCTCCACATGTGCAGCGCCACAGTGCCACCTACCAAACTGCACCTACCTACATGGTACTAAAAGGTCAACAGTAATCAGCAATGTTTGTCACATCATGTGTTTAGATGGCAAGCTTTGTGAGCTAACAGCTTTCATGTCCAGGAATAACTGAAAAAAACAAAAATCCAAAGGGACAATTTTTTCTCCTCTCCCTGCCTCAGTGATAACTGCAGGGAGGAAGAGGCTTGACTAAACTTTGATTGGCTAACCAAGGGACCGGTCCCATCCCTCACAGGCAGCCAGAATGATTCTGACCAGGAGGTTAAGCCCTGCCCACCATGAAGGATAGGAGAGTTTCCTAGGCTCCAAGTGGGAGCAGGTAGCCTGAAGGGCAGCCCCGGGGACCCACATTACAGGCTGGGGTCCCCAAGTGGTTGAAGGAACTCAATTGGGGAGTGTTCAGTATTTCCAACATAATTATTTCTTCTGAGGAGCCTTGCTGGGTCTATGCTGTATGCTGGAGAGTCCAGGGCACCACTGCTGCTTCTGCTGGAGGAGAATAGACTGAGCTGGGAATCTGATTACAGAGGCCCAGAGGGAGAATTCTGCAAGAAGACACTAACGCATCAGCTGGTCTGCTGGGACAAGTGCTACTGGACCACATGCAGCATGGAGTTGTGAGTACCGAGCCACCTGCTAATATGATCTATGCTAGGATGGCTGCTACATAGAGAGAGAGAGAGAGAGAGAGACATTTCCTTCATTTGAAGGCTGAGTGTGATAGGACCCTTAGTTACCACAAGTTGGAGACCAACCATTAGTAGCCACCAGTTGGAGACCAAGAACTGCGGTCAAACCTGCTTCTGATCAAAGATCTCAGGGTCAGGCCTGGAAGGGGGCATGTGTGTAGATCTAAGATGGTGGCTGTACTTCCTGAGCTAAGGTGGTGGCTGTATGTTTAATGCATTGAACCCAGAAACTTTACCCATAACAACTTGATAAAAATTATTGTTGTTCAACAAGGAACATACATTCCACATTAATAGTTGTGCTACCAAAATTAGTGTGTGCTGTAAATTGCCTCTAGCATTGCTTCTGTTTCTTCTTGCTGGAGGCTGCCGTTTGCTAAAACCCAGAGCCCATGAGCAGCAGTAAATCTTTAGGCTGTCAGCAATCGGCCTCTAGTGACTCTGATTTTCAGGGCAATGCCAAAAACAGAGAGCACCTGAGCATGTGAAGAGCAGAGTGAGACAGTGTATTATTGGATTTTAAACAGTATAGTCAATTATTTTTGATGTTTTACATAGCTATGCCTGCAATAAGGGCCAGCCTGAAGTGATCTAGCAGGACTTAATTTTGTAACTAAAGTTCTACTTTGCAAGGGACCCTTGCTGTTGGACCTTGTACTGCAGGTGAGAGCTGTGGAACCACGTATTGTTACCAAAAGAACCAAGGCTACAAAGAATGGTTTTTGAGTTCATGCTGTTACCATGCTACTTGTGGGATGGGTGTGTGCTGCAAATTTCCAAAGAACACATGGGCTATTCCTGTCCTTTTGCCGCAAAGTGCTGCTGTTGATAAAATATCCCAGAAAGCTTGAGAAGTGAACCCAGGAGTGAGATCCATTTGCTAGCCATCATAAGATTTCTGGAGCTCTGGAACTAACTGCCAGTCTTTTGTGGGATCCTTAACCACTTGCTTCTGCCTGAGCACTGTAACGCTATAAAACATGGGCCCGTTGCTGGCAGGACTTTGTCACCAAGTTTATTGGCTGGTAATTGGTTATGGTCAAAGCACTAGTTAGCCCAGGTGATTAAGCAATTTATTGTACTTGCTTTCTAACACTCTTTTTCATGCAGGGCTTTGCAGTTCAATAAAACCCATTAAAATGTTCCCAAGTGTACATTCAGGTACTAGTAAGGGTGGGTCATCATTAGTGCAGGTTAGAAGGGACCCAAAATATCCAGTGGGTAAACGCTACAAGCAGAGGTTCTCATCCTGGATTCCTTCTGACCCTTTTTGCAGCAAGAGTGACGCCCAACTTCCCTTTACACGGCACACCATAGTGGAGAATTCTGTTTGTGGTTTCAGCCATGTCAAATGTAATGTTTACGTTCATTTAAATTTGTGTGCTTACAAGTGGCTTGACCAAGCTGTGATTGGCTACCAGTACAACCAAGGAACAGGACTCACAGTTAGCAACCAGCCAGGATGATTCTGATTGGCTGCACAACCAGGGGGTTAAGCCCTGCCCACTGGGGGAGGAGAAGAAAGTTTCCAGGGCTCCACCCATTTAAGAGATCCTTAACCACTTGCTTCTGTCTGAGCCCTCCAATGCTATATAAAACATGGGCCCCATCACGGGCATGATTTTGTCACTAAGTTCACTGGCCAACGATTGGAAAGGGTCAAAGCACCAGTTAGTCTAGGAAATTGTTAGGGATATAAGATACTTTGCTAAGTTGGAAATGTCTATTGCACATTAAGCAATCTCTTGTACTTGATCTTTAAGCTTTTTTTTCTTACAGGCATTTTCAGTCCAATAAAGCACATTCTGAAGTGTGCCATTATGTCATTCAGGTGCTGGTAAGGGTGCATTATCACTAGTGCAGAGCAGAAGGGGCCCAAAACATTTAGCGGCACCTTCGGGGATAAACGTTACAATTGTACTTACAGAGACATGACTCAGGGATTTAAAGTGATTGTAACACTTTATTTTAAAAATAATAAACAGGTTATGCTTACCTGATTTGTGCAATGGTTTTGCACAGAGAAGCCTGCTC
The DNA here is from genome assembly GCA_018402905.1 of Glandirana rugosa. Lineage (NCBI taxonomy): Eukaryota > Metazoa > Chordata > Amphibia > Anura > Ranidae > Glandirana > Glandirana rugosa. The sequence goes on along the minus strand of BLSH010072673.1, from coordinate 1,095,536 downwards.
CTCCTCTTCTCAGGTCCCCCGTTAATGCTTCCAGCTCCTCCTTTTTTCGGTGTGCCACTACCACTTTTTTAAATAAATTGCTACACTATATGATCACATTTGTCTCCTGTGGTGTGAACTTCTTCCAGACAGCTGCACATTATACTCGCTGGCCCTGGAAAGTGGCAATCTAACTGATGCCATTACCTGAGGGTTACTCTCCTTAAAGGGGCTACTCCTGAGGATAAGAAGTTGCGGGCTGTTCCTTTCTTGGGAGATACCAAAATGCCTATGTGCTGCCTATAATCTAAGCAGCCATCACTGTGGAAAGGTGCAGAATAAGCTATTATTTAACCACTTACTGACCATGCTATAGCCAAATGATGGCTACAACACGGTTATCCAGCTCTAAGAGAGCGTCTATTGACGACGATGCTGCTGGGATGCAGGTGGCTTCTGCCACCTAGCGACCCAATTGCTAGGCACTTTTGCTGACTACTCTTCTCAGTTGTTGGGATGCATGGGGCTTATGCCTTCTAGTGTTCTAGGTTGCTTTGATGCAGGCCATTTCTGCTGTCTAGAGTCTTTGATTGCTAGGATGCAGGCAGAAGAAGCCATCTTTGTTGCCAGGACTCAGGTGGCAAAAGCATCATTGGTATTCAGGGCCAATAGCGTACACATGGAAATATTGGCACAAACATTTATATGCATACAGCATTCGTAATCATCCTTCTTAGAGGTATAGCATTAACTATGTTCCATACATAGAACCTTGAATGCAAATTATTCTATTTTTAATTTACACAGCTGACCACAGCTCCAGATAATGTAGCTGTGAGCAGCTGTGTGCATGGGTCCATAGCACAACATACAACTGCATTCAGATCCCTAAAAACCTGAAGGAATTACAGATCTGAACGCAGCCTATTTTGAACTCCTATGACTCCAAATGCACCCCAGCGACCCTAGAGCATCCTTTGTTATTTATGATTAAAAATGGTGGACTTATGACATATCGAGTTTCAATACTTCTAGAGGTAACATCCCCATATCAACATGATTGAAGCATACAGTATCCCCACTCCATAAAACGTGTACTAAAGGTGTGGGAATTTAATTGTACCACTAAGAAGGATGACTAATTGTACCATTAAGAAGGATGATTACATGTCACACATTTGTCAATAAAATCACTATATAAGGATGTCTAATTTGTAATTTTTACATAATAGTATCGATGCATAATATCAACACGTTTCACAATCCAAAAATCACTTCTTCAGGATCTGAACAACTGCAGACAAAAGATCATTAAATGTATCCAGTCATGAAACTGTACCGGAGAAACTTCCATGCATTCAAAAAACAAAACATACATATATAGAACAGATAGTCCTGATTCCTATAACCATAATTTAGAAGGAGGTTATTTGAATGCATATGTAAGCTAAACAAATGAGGTTCAAAAACTGAAGGGCCTTAGAGTCCAGGACCCCCAGGATCATATGAGGGAGAGAAAAAAAAATGGGTGGAGAGAGGGATGTTGGAAGGGAGAAGGAAAGGAGGGAAGAAGGGGGGGTGCCTTTTCTTTCCCAAGCACCCATGTGTTCCAACTGTTCTGCCCTATAAAAGTAAAGGGCAGGACGTAACTATACTTTATAGGGAAACCCTTCCTACATGGAGAACTCACTTACAAAAAGAAATTGATAAGATAGAACGAGTCCTAAGATGGACAGAAGCTGACAGAACTTAATATGTACATTCTTGGGAAAAGAAAGGAACAAGGAAACATGACTGAAATCTTTAAAGGAGTTGTAAAGGCAGAAGGTTTTTTTTTTATCTTAATGCATTCTATGCATTAAAATAAAAAGCCTTCTGTGTGTAGCAGCCTGCCCAGCACCCCCCTAATCCAGCGATGTCCACTAGTGTCTTAGCCGTCCAGGACACTCCTCCTGACAGCTGTCAATCAAAGTCAGTCAGCCAATCGGGGAGAGAGAAGGAGGGGCTCCATGTCTGAATGGATACATGGAGCTCTGACTCAGCTTGGGTGTCCCCTGTAGCAAGCTGCTGGCTGAGGGGCACTCGATAGGAGGAGGGTCCAGGAGCTGCAAAGAGGGACCCGAGAAGAGGAGGATCCTGGCTGGTCTGTGCAAAACCACTGCGCAGAGGAGGCACGTACAACATGTTTATTATTAAAAAAAAATGAGCCATTACAATCATTTTAAGTACATTAAGGCTACTTTCACACTGAGGTGGGAGGGCAGGAGCAGTAGAGCGCCTCTGGTTTCTGTTTTTCTGCTGTTATAGCAGCGCTAGGGCGCTGCTATGCAGATGGGAGCGTGACGCTTTTAACCCCCCACAAGGGATTAAAACGGGGTTAAAAGTGACGGCACACTACGCTTCTGAGGCGGTGCACAGCCGCTTCGCAAGCGCTTGCCATTGATTTCAATGGCAGGGGCGTTGGAGGAGGGCTGTATTCACCGCTCATAGCACTGCTCCAAAAATGCTGCTTGCAGGACTTTTTCTAACATCCTGCAAGCACACAGCCCCAGTGTGAGAGCACTCAGGCTTTCACACTGCGGTGGATGGTGGGGTGTTTTTCAGGCATTATAAGGGCGCTATTTTTAGCCCAAAAGCCCCTGAGAAATGCCCCAGACTGAAAGTAGCCTAAGGGTGTGAACAAGGTTCAGGAGGGCAATATTTTCAGCATGAAGATTAAGAACATGGGGATATGAAATCAAACTAGTGAGAGGAAAGTTCAACACTTACCTTACAAAGTATTTTTTCACCAAAAAAGTAGTTGATGCTAGGAAGTGACTATTAGCAGAGGGTAGTGAGGCAGTCAGCAGTAAGTAAATTTAAACATGGTCACCATACTTGATAAATCTATACACACGCAAACAAAAAAAATAACAAAAAATAAAAAAGATTCAGACTTGATGGACTATGGGGTCTTTTTCTGTTGTCACACTTCTGTGTTTCTAAGTTCCTAAATCTTTAACTGAATTGTTTTGAATTAGTGCTCAATGTATTGAAACCAGAGGACTACTATAAAAGCTAGGCAACTAGTATTTGCAGAATTAAAGCTTAACTCCAGCTACTTCGGAGTTCCTCACACCTTTTTTATTCATTTCCGTACAAACCCTCTTTCCCAGTGTTTTCGGTCTGGTTGAATACATTTTTAGGTAGGCCCTTTTCCAGGAAAGTAGATTGGGTAGCCAGGAAAGAGAGGACAGCAAGCATGTAAATAAAAACAATCACACAAGTTCTTTATCATAATAACGAAATAAACACTGTCTTACTTTGTAAATCCCACATCAATGATGTCATCCAATGATGTAGTCCTATGTCAATCACCACAGGTGCCACCAGATGATGTTGACCACGATGACCAGCTGACCTGCTGCTACTCTCCTTGCAAATGACAGATCCCAGCACTGCTGCTGCTGGAATGCAAAAAATATCAACAGGGATGTTGCGTTATGTTATTTAACAAACATGACCATAACCATATTAGGTAAGTTACCTCACCCGGGATACCTGACCACTTTGTTTACGAATAGAAGAGAGTTGTAGATCTCCTATGTATTTTAATGGCGATAGTGCTAATTTTGCTAAAAGGCAGACTTCAGAACAGGTTGGGTTCTAGTCAACCCATGGCAGACACAAATGCAAAGCTTATCCCTAATGCCCAGTAACTGCAAGGGATGCAATGTAATCTAGATACAGTAGACTTGGTTGCAGGACAGTGTAGAAGCTCCCTAAGGCTAGATTCACACATATGAGGGTCGGGGAGCACGCGATCATCCATTCCCTGACCCTCAGACAAAGTGTGCTGCTTTTTAGTAGGTGCACAGGGGTAGCATTAATTCTTATTCTGTATGGTGCCAATTTAGATTCAGTCATTGTTAGATCCTATTTTGTCATGTCTTGTAGTCATTATTGACTTCACATACCAGCCTTCTTCAGCCCTATTTGCATGTACTGTTGGACTTTGGTATTTAAGATGAGTGTTAGTATCCTGTTGTCTGTATTGTTTTCTGGCACACCAACCGCTTGCCATTTACAATTAAAGTGATACTAAAGTCTCGTTTTTGCTTTTCTTTAAAAATAACAGACACGTTATACTTACCTCCTCTGCGCAGTAGTTTTGCACAGAGCAGCTGAAATTTTCCTCTTCTCGGGTCCCTCGCCGGTGCGTCTGGCCCCTCCCTCCTGTCAAGTGCCCCCACAGCTTGCTATGGGGGCACCTGAGCCGAGCCTCAGCTCCGAGTGTCCATTTAGACACAGAGCTGCGACCCGGCCTTACCCTTTCTCTCTCCTCATTGGCTAACTGACTTTGATTGGCAGCAGCGGGAACCAATGGCACCGCTGCTGTGTCTCAGCCAATCAAGAGGTAGGGTCCCGGATGGCTGAGGAACTCATGCACATCGCTGGATCAAGATGGAGCTCAAGTAAGTATTAGGGGGGCTGCTGCACACTGAAGGTTTTTTCATATTTTGTGCATCTTTAACCATGTCAGCCACAGAAGGATTTACCCCCTTCCTGACCATAGCACTTTTTGCGCTACAGCACTGCGTCCCTTTAACTGACAATTGTGCGGTTGTGCGACGTTGTACCCAAACAAATGTGATGTCCTTTTTTCCCACAAATTTTGTTTTGGTGGTATTTGATCACCTCTGTGTTTTTTATCTTTTGCGCTATAAACAAAAAAAGAGCAACAATTTTGAAAAAAATATATATATATTTTTTTTACTTTTGGTATAATAAATATCCCAAAAAAAAATGTAAAAAATTAATTTCTTCCTCGGTTTAGGCCAATATATATTCTTCTACATATTTTTGGCAAAAAAATTGCAATAAGAGTATATTGATTGGTTAGCGCAAAAGTGATCGCGTCTACAAAATAGGGGATAGATTTAGGGAATTTTTATTTTTTATTTTTTTTACTAGTAATGGCGGCGATCTGCGATTTTTAGGGGGACTGCGAAATTCTGGCGGACAGATCGGACACTTTTGACACTTTTTTGAGATCAACAACGATCAGAGCTAAAACAAAAAACACTGATTACTGTATAAATGTCATTGGCAGGGAAGGGGTTAACACTAGGGGGGGGGTTTAAGGGTTAAATGTTCCCTAGGGAGGTGTTTCTGTGTGGGGGCTGGGCTGACAGAGAGTAGAGATAGATCGCTGTTCCGGATTACTTGGAACAGCAGATCTCTCTACTCCCCTGACAGAACGGAGATCTGTCTGTTTACATTGACAGATCTCCACCCTGTCTCTGTGGAGCGATTGCAGGTAGTCGGTGGACATCGTGGGCGCCGGCCACGCGCATCGGCTCCAGCGTCACGCCGCAGGCACACGCGCCTCCGGTGGTGTGCGCCCACCCCCTATAGCTCTTAAAGCGGCCGATGTTCAATGATGGCAATTTGCACAGCCAAGCCAACCTGCTGCAGTGCTACTGCGACGGCTGGTTGGCAAGCGGTTAAATAAAAAAATAAAAAAATCTAAAGCTGGCAAGTTTGCTACAAACATTTTAAAGTAACTGGTAAATGGTATCCAGTATGTTTGCAGATGAAGAAGGTGAACTGTATATCTGTATTGGTGGTAGGTAAGGTTACTGTGACATTATATCAGAGATCCAAGTGCTATTTGTGGCACTGACATAGCTGGAAAGCCAGGCTCTCGTAATGAAGGGATTGCAGAGTACGTTTTGTTTACTTGCTCAGCGTGATTCATACATCTGTGCTCTGATTAGCTCTGTATTAGGCTCATCTAAGGACACTGGAACAGAGAGACAGGAGCTAGCATTTCTTACTGCACAGGACTACTAGCAAGACGTTGAGCATGTTGGATAATCTTAGTACTATTGTGAATGAGAAAAAAAATCTATTTGTAATTGTAGCCATTCTACAGAAAAGCCCCATTAAAATGTATAAATCCTAGTTCATAAAATATTAGTTATGAGTAGGCAGAATCTTGGAGTAAACTTAGCATCAGATATCTTTTTCATGTTAAATGCATGTAGTGATTGTAAAGCTTTGTTTTTTTTGTTTTTTTGTTTTTTTTAATAACAGACATCTCATACTTGCCTCCTCTGTGCAAGGGTTTTGCACAGAGTGGCCCCAATGCTCCTCTTTTGGGGTCCCTCCGCGGAACTCCTGGCTCCTCTCCACATCGAGAGCCCCCAAGGGGAAACGCTTCCCTAGGGACATCCCTGCGGTCCATTGACGCAGACAGCAGGACTCGTACCCACCCCCCAGCTCTCCCGTGTCATTGGATTTGATTGACAGCAGTGGGAGCCAATGGCTGCACTGCTATCAATCTATCCAATCAGAACCTGAGACACCAGCTGGAGCGGGTGTGCTCGTCCCCGGCGTGGGAAAGACAGGGTTTAGGTAAGTAAAAGGGGGGCTCTGGGTGGCTGCTACACTAAAGGAGGTTTTTCACCTTAATGCATTAAGCTGAAAACCCCCTAGGGTTTACAACCCCTTTAAGCACAGAGAACACAGTACACCCCCTGACAATGTCTTGATCTGCTTAATATAATGTTTGCTTAGTATATGTTTTGACCTAGACAGGATGCAAAAGTGTGCTGGTTATTTAGGCAACAAAGGACAACTGTTCTCCTGGCAGGAGGTAATATAAAATTGGCAACTGTCATGGATTATGTCCCAAAGGGGAAAACAGTTATGTTCTGATAGTCAAATTAATTCCATGGTTTCAAGTGACAAATATTTCCATATTATACTTTCATTATTTTAACTGCGAACATCATTGACAAGAAAACATTCAGTCATTTTTCATATTCCATAACTGATTATGCCATTACCAACACATGTAGTAAAACATCCTGTAGCTTTAGCTACTCGTGTTCTAATGAACCACTTCCTGAACTTTTGGTTGTATTTTTTTCATCAATATACAAATTATGTCCTTTTTGAACAGTCTTTGATCCCAAAAAGAACATACCCCATGATCTAAACCTTTTTTTGCACATTTCCATGAAGCTTTCCATTGAAGCTGCCACTTAACCGATATTCCAAAATGTTTCTTTAATTCTGGTGTGCCAAAATGCATTCCAAATAATGTGTAGGTAGCAATGGCATAAACATGGCTTAAATGAATATCCTTAACCACTTCCAGACTGCACTATAGCAGATTTATTGCTACAGGGCCACCTTCCTGTTCAGGATCACTTATATATATATGTGATTCTGCACTTCCATCTACAGGGGGCGCACACACGCACCACCGGCAGGCCAATCTGCAGGTGCCAGGCACTGGCTATCCGTCGGCACCTGCCAATCATCGGTAAAACATAGAGAACGGAGATATGTAAACAAGGCAGATCTCCGTTCTGACAGGGGGGAAAGGATAGAATTTGTGTCCCTGCAAAGCAGGGAATAAAATCCATCTCTTCCCCTAGTAAAAGCAGCAAATACGGTACACATAAACACTAGCTAGGCACAGAGTTAACCCTTTGATCACCCTAGATGTTTAACTCCTTCCCAGCCAGTGTCATTAATACAGTGAGAGTGCATATTTTTAGCACTGGTCACTGTATTAGTGTCACTGTCAGTGTCAAAAGTGTCAGTTAGTGCCTGCAATCCACTGCAATATTGCAGTCCTGCTATAAGTCGATGATCTCTGGCATTACTAGTATAAAAAAATCCATAATAATATACCAAAGTTTGTAGACTCTATAATGTTCGCATAAACCAGGGGTAGACCATCTAAAAGAAGTGGAGATCTACCTGAGCAACATGAGGGAAGTCAAAGATCACCAGGCACAGTGTCACCCAGTGTCGTCTGCTCGCACCTGATTTAAACTACTACTTGCCATACTACTGTGTCGCAATCACATGCATGGCACGGCAATCATAGGTTTAAATCTCTTGGTGAGGAGGCAACATATTGCCTCCTCACCACCTGTCAAACACACTCAGATCCAGTGGCTGCTGGTGCTCACTATTTTTGGGGGCGCGGCATAATCACATGCTTCAAAAACATACACCCTTCATTGGAATCCACAGTCCCGGACCCTTATGGAGCGGCCGCCACTGCTCAGACCACTTTTCAAGGGAGCAGCAGTGCCTGCTGCACTTGTGAATGAGCCTTTAGTTGCATTCGGCAGCGACACCCTTTGTGCTCGTTCACACGTACAGTTGGGAGGTGGTAAAACCCTATCGTTGAGTCACCCCCAATCTCTACCCCCTTTATTTGCTGAGGCAGCAGCCAAAGGTATACACATGCAGCAGCAGGAATTAAAGCCCCGTTGCTTTTGGTGGGTTCTATCGCCTGCCAATCACGACCCATTCAAGTAAATGGGGCCACTCTGTAAGCTCCCCACAACTACACACTTCTGCTGGGTTCAAGGGGTTAAAGCAGGTGGTGAGAAAATAACACAACGCTGGCTGCTTTAACCCCTTGTTTGCTGTACTGCACAATGTTGCAGGGCACTTGCAGATTGGTCTCATTCACTTCACCATGACAGGGTGTATAACTCCTACTGCAGCATGTGTACAGCCCTGGCCACTGCAGCTAAAGGGGGTACGGTTGGGGCGGGGGTGAAAAAACACATCTATGTGGTTTTACCTCCCCCCAAACTGCAAATGTAAATGAACCTTTACTGTTCTGAGCCCCCATAAAGGCTACTTTCACACTGATGTGCTGCGGTTTACCTGCAGGTGTGGTGTACTTTCTGAAAGCATACCAAAACTCCTGAATTCACCCGCAGGATATAATCAATGTCTATGGCTAAGCGCAGCAAACCCGCAAGAAAGCTGCAGATACCCTGCACTGCACCTGCGGTGTGGATAAACCACAGCGCATCTGTGTGAAAATAGCATTATAGTATTATTTACAGTGCATTGCTTCACGCTGACCTGAAGATCTCTTTCCTGCTGCTGGCATCGCTCTGGGGACTGTTAGCCAGGATAAGGGTGGAGTACAGTTGGTACCACTCCGCATGGGACAGGAGCCGGCACTACAGAGGAGCATCGGATTATGTGGCTCTTGCTCCCTACTACAGCTCCAACTTTACAAGTAGTCCCTCTGCATTGCACTCTGATGCTCTGGGATGGTGGGTCAGCAAGCCCAGACCACAATCTAATAGTCACCTGTCTGCGATCTACATCAATATACGCTTATTGGGATTTTTTACCAAAAACATGTAGCAGAATACATATTGGCCTAAATTTATGAAGAAATAGGATTTTTAAAAATTTTTTATTGGATATGTTTTATAGCAGGTAGTAAAAAAATATGGTTTTTTTCAAAATTGTTGGTAATATTTTTGTTTATAGCACAAAAAATAAAAAAACACAGAGGTGATCAAATACCACAAAAAGAAAGCTCTATTTGTGGGAGAAATTACATAAATGTTATTTGGGTACATCGTTGCATGACCGAGCAATTGTCCGTTAAAGTAACGTAATGCCGTATCCCAAAAAATGGCCTACTTATATAGGGGGGTAATATAACAAATGCCGAGCATAGGATAAGAATAAACAACAATAATATGAATAACAATTGTGATGGTATGTAAATCAAATAAAAAGTCTCTTATAATATCAGGTTTGTATTTTTCTTACATAGTGCATAAGTGGTAAGGATAATATCCAGGTGACGTGATTCCCACCACCACATAGGCGTTAATTAGGGTACTCTTACCAGACAGGGATGATAGTAAAGCCTTATTATAACTTAGGAAACGGAGAACACCTCGTGCCTTCACCAATCCAGCGCACAATAAGATTGGGTACTCTTACCCTAAGGTGGTTAAAATGAACGCCCGAATGTTACATCAACCGGATCCTCCTCTCTAATCGATCTCCAGAGATGAAAAGCCACTTGAGCTCACATAAATATGGTAGCGATCACAGGGGGAGGTAAACATAAAAAACTCCACATAGTGTAAATCTGATATGAACAAGGCAATTTATTAATGGTAATGCACTTACATTAAAATCCAGGACTCAGAGCAAATTTCACAAGCGATGTGTACACAAGCTGGGCGCAGTAATATGGAGCAGACACCCTTTCACCCTATATAGGGGGGTAAATCTACTGGAGGACAAGTGGTTACATTTTAAAATATTTAACTGCTCAATTTGCTATTTTATCAAGATTTTTCTGTAATCAGTCACTATCCTGCGGGTATTCTGCTAAAAATGTTGCCATCAGCAAAAATAGCAACTCTACGTTTCATTTTATCCAACAAATCATTAAAGTGTTACTAAACCCACAACAGTAAAGCCTCGTACACACGCGCAGATTGCTGGCCAACCGAACGTCCAACTTTTGTCCAAATTGGCTGTTGGCGGTTGTGTCTAGCGTACTGACAATAGTCTAGTAATCGGCCAACAAAGACAAACGTAGATAAGTGTTATGAGTGTATAAGGAGGAAGTTCAGGTGAAAGTGATTTGTGAATTAGGAACGCAGGTTTACACGACCGAACACTTCCTGGATTCCAAGCATGCGTGTTTGCACTTCCTACCTTTTCTTGGCCAACTTCTGTACACACAAGCCAACAATTGGCCAACAAAAATTTTCTAGTCTTGTCAGCCAACTTAAGTTGGATAGTGCATACTAACGGTCAGATTATAGGCCAACAGGCTGTTGGACAACCATTGTTGGCCAATTGTTGTACGGGCCTTAAAATCAATCTGTATATGCAGCATAGCATGCTTGTTACACTCACTGTGGAACCTAAGGGGTTAATCCTCTGCATTTTGCAAAAGGCTGTTTTATCCTGTATGCCATAGATCCTTCCCTCCTGCACTGTCTATCTGTGATAGAGCAGCTAACATAGATAGGGGAGCCCACCTGCACATGCTCAGTTGTGTCTTTTATGCTGGAGAGAGCATGCACTTAGAGATAGCAAGGTCACGTGATATTGACATCACACACGTGGGCGTGTATACAGGCTGCAGTGGAAATCTCCTCCTACCTGAATACTCAGCATGAAGAAACTGTGCAGTCTATCATGTAAATGTGGTATACTGATCCTCCAAAAAGGTATATAGTGGCAGTATTTTAATGTAAAAGGAATATTTCTAAGCTGTGGGCACTGTGGGGGGGATAAACGATTTTCATATTACTGGGTTTAGTAACACTTTAATACTGTAAATAGAATTGAAAAAAAATGGCCCAAAGCCAGTCCTTGTGATACACCGTTGCATTGTTCCATTTAAACTAACTTCGTATTTTGCCTTTTAACCTTGTATGAGCATTGTCCCCTAGGCATTACACTCTCAATTTTTGTACAAGGGTGTCTATTATTAGAAACAGTATCAAATGCTTTTAGCAAAATGCCAACATACATATCACATCAAAGTATTTCCAACATCATGAATTGAACTTGTCCCTCTCATAAAAAAAAATATTGCTTTAGCCATAACTTGCTATTTGATAAGGCCAAAATAGTGAGCAAGTCACTCCTGTATTTTATATGCATAAGAACAATAAAAAGAATGTACAGATTTCAAAAACCCACTTTTAACAGATTTGAGTATACTAAACATAAATCTGTTTGGTTATTATAAGTCACAAAACTTTGCACATCATCACTTGTCTTGCAAGTGTCAATGAATAACAATGAAGCAATTAATATGATCATAAGGGCGTTTTTATTTTACAGTATGTACATGTGCATTTATTTAATTTTTGCAGTCTGGTCTGATGTCGTATAGCTTGTTTGGATGTGTTATTGAAGTATAAAAGATAATGATCAGATATCGCCATTTCAAAGTGGTAGTGATGATGTGCTTGACACAGCGAGCAGATTCTATTTTGAAAAGGGTTAAAGGATTTCAAGCTTCCAATCACAGCATTGTTACTGGGAGCTGGGTGACTAATTCTCCAAGCATTGCTTCTGTAGACTTCCTAAGTGATTAGAAGGGAGTATAATCTGGGTCTGCCATCTGTCTGTCTGATATAAAAAGAATATTGAAGAAGCATCTTAGCGTTATCGCTATCAACCACTATCAGCCATTAATATTACAGTCATCAATTTGAACAAAAATATTTGACAGATATTTAATACAATAGTCAAATTAAACTTACAGTAAGCTTACATCATATTCTATTTAAGAGAGTTAGAGTAATCGGCAGAATTACATGGCTACTAGACTGGTAATGTAGCTTTTGCTCTATAAATTAACACCATGAGCACAAATGTACAAAGCTATCAGAATTAGTCATTCATCAAAGCAACTTTCTGCCCTATTAACAAGCGTTTCACTGGTTTGCCCTTAGAAGCCATCACAGCCGTGCCTACTAATGGCATGGCTGTGATTGGCCAGTGCATCATGTGACCCAGCCTCTTTATAAGCTGGAGTCACTTAGTGCTGCATGTCACATGCTCTCTGGCTAGTGTAGGGAGAGGATGCTGCCGGCGCTGTGAGGGACAGATTGCAGATATAATAACATCTCATCCTGCATTACAGAACGATCTGATTGTGGACTAGTTGGAGATTACTACTACTACTGCTTTGAGGGACAGATTGCAGATCTCATCCTGCATTACAGAACAATCTGATTGTGGACTAGGTAGAGATTACTACTACTACTGCTTTGAGGGACAGATTGCAGATCTCATCCTGCATTACAGAACGATCTGATTGTGGACTAGGTAGAGATTACTACTACTACTGCTTTTAGGGACAGATTTCAGATCTCATCCTGCATTACAGAATGATCTGACTGGACTAGGTAGAGTCTACTGCGTAGAGGGACAGATTATTGTTCTAAAATCATCTCCTAGTGCTATAGGGAGAGGTTCCTGCTGTTGCTGTAAGGGACAGATTATTGTTCTAAAATCATCGCCTACTCCTATAGGGTCAGGTTCCTGCTGTTGCTGTAAGGGACAGATTATTGTTCTAAAATCATTGCCTACTCCTATAGGGTCAGGTTCCTGCTGTTGCTGTAAGGGACAGATTATTGTTCTAAAATCATATCCTTGACCTTGACTTCAATGGGGTTCAGGGTCCGGGGTCAAGTTCGGTACCGAACCCAAACTTTTTCGCGAAGTTCGGCCGGACCCGCCGAACCCGAACATCCAGGTGTTCACTCAACTCTACACACAAACAAAAAATAGTTTGGCTCTAGCACTTAACTACCATGTCCACTAGGTAGCTTGGGTATAAATAATGTGATCATTGAGAGATGCTTGCTATATTTATGAAAATCATCAGATCCTAACACAATTTTCTAGTATAATGTGCTGTATATTAGCATGTATTGTGACAATTGTGGGGGTTTCACTCAAGGTGTACTGCTTTCCAGTGGGTCCGGCCAGGAAACACTGTTTCAGGACTTGATGGCCCATTTCTATTCAAAGGAAAAGTTCCAACATGAATCAAAATCAACGTTACCCTCATAGGGATCTTCAGCCTTGTGCCTCCATTGATACATTCCCTATATTACTAAGAGTATTGGGACGCCTGCCTTTACCCGCACATGAACTTTAATGGCATCCCAGTCTTAGTCTGTAGGGTTCAATATTGAGTTTGCCCATCCTTTGCAGCTATAACAGCTTCAACTCTTCTGAGAAGGCTGTCCACAAGGTTTAGGAGTGTGTCTATGGGAATGTTTGACCATTCTTCCAGAAGCGCAAAACAGAATACAAACAGCAAAAAAAATAAATAAAATAAAATAACCTGATAGGGATTTAACCTATCCCCACTCTATCCAAAACTAAAATATTTAAAGTATAACTAAAGGCAAAAAACCTTTTCGATTCTGGACTTGTTTTGGATATAATGGAGAGGAATCAGAACACCTGTCAGGTTTTTATTGCTGCCTGTGTCCCTAATAGGGAGATTTATTCTCTCTATTTGCAATGTTTACTATTATCATTGAAAGTGAAAGAAAATCCTAGTTTTGGGTGGTCCCCAGAAAAGTAATAGAGGGGAAATCTTCCAATGGGGACGCTAGTACCAGGGACCCTGGTGGCAACCAGCTTTTCCCTTCACTTTGGAGGGATTTCCTCTCACTTGCTAGTTTGGCTATGGGACGGGAAGTAAAGGGAAACCTCCCCAATGCGACAAAGATTGCAAAAAAAAGACAGGGGTCATAACCCTCCCAAAGGAAAAAAAAAAAAAAAAACAAGTTTCTTTTAGTTCTACTTTAAGCTTTGGCTTTGCATACATGTTAATGAATCTGCCCATTTATGTTTGCTGTCTGTTTTTATTTGTTTCAGCCTCAGAAGAAGTAAGTATTTGCAAAATATTTGCTACTGCCATCACAATTAAGGACATGAATAGTGAGTTTAGTATAATGATTGTAAAGGTAAAAGGGTCTGATTTTCACTTAGGGCTCATTCTAGGATTGCAAAAGGCCTGGGGCACCCCTGGGAGAGATGAGGCAGTACAGGTTGTATACCAAAGCTAGTGGTGGGTGTGGTCAAACTGTGCTAACTGTGGGAGGAACTTAAAGGTGCATGGTTAAATAAAACATGAGCCTACTCTCTGAATATATATGGCACATATATGCCACAGTCATATGTCATATGTTATATGCCACAGTGAGAGTATAACAGACATGTACAAACCATGGCACAGCCATTTTTTGCACACAGCCTAACTTAAAGAAACATTTCATTAAAATAGTCAGTCACCTCTTAGCAACCAGCAATTGTTGAAACAAAAAAGACTTTGGTCAGCAGTATGTAATGTATAATATACTGTAACATAATACATGCAGGGGTTAGGTGTATATAATGTACTTTGAATGCAGGGGTCAAGAGTATGATAAGTACTACTATACAGTGTATATAGTGCAGGGGTCAGGAGTTTGTAATGCACAGAATTCAGGGCTCAGGAGTGTGCAATGCACAGACAGCAGGAGTTCGACGTGCATAACATACAGAGTGCAGAGATTAGGAGCGCACAACACACAGATGACAAGGGACCAGAAGTACGTAACAGACAGACCACAGGACACAGCAGTGGTAACGCACACGGCACAAGGTTTAGAAGTGCCTAATGCCCAGGGCCTGGATTTAGGAGTGTGTAATGCACAGAGCGCAGGGCTTAGGAGTGCGTAGCACACAGAGCCTGGGGTTTGGAGTGTGTAAGGCACAGGGCTTAGGAGTGCGTAATGCACAGATCCTGGGTTTAGTAATGCATAACACACAAAACGCAGAGCTCAGGAGTTCTTAACATACAGAGAGCGCAGGGTTCAGGAGACTGCATTACACAAAGTGCAAAGAGGGTTTTAAGTGCATAACATACAAAACAGGGGTCAGGAGTGTGCAATGAACAGAGCCTGCACAGAGCCTGAGGATAGGGATATGAATGTGAGCACAGGGCTTATGAATGTGTAATGTACAGTGCGCAGAACGCAGAGTTAAGGAGTCTGCGATTCACAGAGCGCAGGGAAGCAGAAGTGTGCAACTTAAAAACAGCAGGGTTCAGGAGTGCATAAAGCATAGAGCCTAAGGTTAGAAGTGTGTAACACACAAAGCACAAGATTCAGGAGTGAGAAAAACACAGAGCTTGGGGTTAGGCATGCAAAACATTCTGGGTTTTTGATAACCAGCCAGCCTATTTTGTAAAAGCTGGTCCCAGTCCCTGACAATGTCAACTGTTATGAAACGTGTTGGGCAGAACCTAGAATTTGATGTTATTATGCCCGCTGTAACAAGCGGCACTTTAGTTTATTGCTGTGAATCTTTTCATTTCTTGTGAGTAATACTCATTTTTAACAAACCTGTAATTTTTGCAGATTGACACTATTTGGAGTCTTCTTTGTTTCTATGTATATGGCTTATCTTGGGTTATTTCTGCTGAACCTCATATGAGTCCTTTGGTGGATTAATGCAAGGGTTGTTCAGTGTTACCCATATTGTGACTCACACAAGCGCAGATGATCTCATTCATTAGGGGTCATGCACATTTGGTAATGGGCTCAATTTTATGGTGATAGGAAAGTTGCAGTTTGGGGAATTTTGAAGATTATCAGCTTTCACTATTTTCACTATTGTATGATTTATTTTGGATCTGGACTTTCACTTTTTCTAATTTGGTGCTATATGGTTTATTATTATTTGCACTATAAATAATGGTAATATGTTAATGTATTTGTTTCACTAGATTGGATTATCACACATTTAAAGAAGTAACACCAGATTTTGGTTCTATATTTTAGACGTTGTAATAGCAAAGCATCTTTTTATTTTTCAAACACAAGCAAACAAAAAATTCTCTCTTCAGTGCACAAAACAAAAGCAGTCTGGAACAATGTAAAAACTATTGTCTCACTGCCAGTAAAGCTTGTTCCTTTCCAAGGATTTAAAGTCCTCGCCTGCTTCAGGTGGTACAAAGAAAAGGACACCACTGCTCAGCCATGTCTCAGTAACAAACAGTGCTCAGCTCTTCCTCACTCCTATTTGAAAACTAAAGAATGAAGGATTATTGGATATTAGGAAGTGCCCACATTCCTATAAATGCATAGAAAATACCACAAGTAAATTGTGGGCAGGGCTTTCAAGGCAAAAAGAAGAGTGAACAACTCTCTAAGCGCATTACCAGAAATAATTTACCAATGTCACATCATCAAAATGTACTGAACATCTTTAAATAAAACATGTGCTTGTAAAATATTATTAATATGGTTGACAAATAGTACTCATGCCTCAAGAAGTTATGTTTTTTTTTCAACAACTCTGTGATCCACATGGCACCAATAGTAAAAGCAAATTTTGCCATAAAGTGATTAGCCAAAGTGTTTTAATCTAGCTCTTCTTCAGGAAAAGAGTGAGAAACATCTGCAATACATAAATCTGCAAAATAATATCCAAATATCAAGAATTGTTGCACACATGCCTATGGTCCCTTTCAGACGGGCTTTCCAATCAGGTCCGCCTGTCAATTTTTCAGGCAGACCTGATCGGACCCTCCGATCACTCCTATTTAGCAGCGGATGTCAGCGGTGACATGTCCACTGACACCCGCTACTATCCGATCCAATCTTTTCCGCCAAATCCAGACGGATGGTGGCCCTATTTTCCATCCATCTGATGGATTGGATCGGATGGGATTAGATGAAAATGGACAGGCAGTCCGTTTTCCTCCGATCTCCATATAGAGGAGAGCGGGACTCTGACAGGTCTGTCTCTGCACAGTGAGTAGACATGGACCTGTCATCCGCCTACTCAGCGGGGATCAGCAGATCGATCCTCCTCTGAGCAAGCAGAGTCTATCCAGTGGATAAGCCCGTGTGAAAGGAGCCATGGTGTATTCATTTATTCTAGTAGCTAAAATACATGAATATCCTAGTCAATAATGTGGGTTTACACTCAAACGCTTCTAAATGCCATATGCATGTAAACGCAAGTGAAAATATAAGAGATTAGAGGAATTTTTTCTGCCAACTCCTGGCAGCATATTGGTGCATTAATTCATATTCCCATGTGCATGAGGCCTGTAATTTAATAGACTCATTGGTCGTTCCCTTCATTCTGATATTGCTTTACTATTTGGTATTATTTTTAAATTACAAGACACCACTGGGGGGGAGATCTCTGGTATTCTTTGTAAATATCTCTACCCCTTATGGGTTCTGGCAGCATTTGGTGGAAAGGGCAGGGCATGGACATTTGGTTTTAATGTATGTGGCTGATTATAAACAACTTCGTACCCTCTAAATAAGCGTTACCTTAAAGCTATGCTTATGGTAGATTTATGGGACTAATTACTTTGTGTATAACTCCTGATGTTTGGCTATAATATTGCAAATGTTTGTGTTGCAGATGTTTATCACTCAGTCCTCTGAAGAAGAGCTAGATTGAAATGGTTTGGTTATCCACACTGTAATCACTTTATGGAAAGATCTGCTTTTACTATTGGCGCAATGTGGACCATAGAGTGGTTGAAAAAACATGACTTCTTGAGGGTTGAGTACTATTTGTTAGCAATATTAATATTCTCTTAGGGAAAGTGTTTTTTTATTAAAATATATTCAATAAACATTGATGATTTCATATCGCATTGTTAATTTATTATTACTGATAATGTGCATGGAGAGTTGTTCACTTCTTTGTGCTTCGAAAGTTCCCTCCACAATTTACTTCTGGTACTTTCACTCATGCTTCTAACCAGCAGTTACATATGGTTAGGAATGAATGTCTGAGTCTGGACACATCTTTCTGCATCCAGGGTCACTCATCTGTCCATAATGTAACCATTGCTCTTCTGTAGGTTTGATCAACCGTACCATGCAATGCACTAAAACCAATGCCAATACTGCATGTATGCTTAGTTTGCCAGCTAGCTGTTGACAAATTCTTATTTGTTCCACATTCTCTTAAATCTGAACTTCAGGCGGATATAAATGTAGCACACTCCTAGTTATTTTGAGGCAAATTTCGTTTTTTGGCTCTCCTGTAGCCAGTGGAGCAAAGTTTATTGCTTTTAGATGATCTGGGTTCTGCTAGTTTCAGGCTCTGTTGCTTTCCCCTGAATTCTAGTAAATTCCAGAATTTAGTGGGTGGAGGAGGCATGCGCTCACCTGCATATTCATGCGACCTCAGCCAATCCCTGGCAAGCAAAGTGGCCAGTAGGGGGCTGAGGTGTGTAAAAATAGGATAGGACCTGGAACATAGAAAAAAAGGGGGGTTACCCAAATCTCAAGCTGAGAAAGGGTTAAAAAAGTGGTTACTTAAATGACTAAATGTAGCTTAATTAAAAGTAGAGGGAAATTACAGTATCGTGGAGTGAGAGTGCTTGGGCCTTAGAGGCTCTATGGTACTATCTGCTGGAGTGCCACTTCCGACTCATAACAGACCATGCTCCCTGGAAATGGATAGCCCAGGCTAAGGACCATAATGCAAGGGTTACCCGTGGGTTCATGGCCCTCCAAGATTTTTCATTTAAAGTGGAATACAGGGCTGGTTTCAACCACAAAAATGCAGTTGCCCTTTCTAGAACCCACTGTTTAATAGCTGGTGTTTGAACCCACGGGTTCAAACAGAGGGGGGAGGTATTTGACAAACAGCCTATGTCAGTTGTGGATGAAGTATATATGCCACATAGAATCCTGAGATTCCTTAGGTAAATGGATGGCAGGGAGAGGTCTGTAGGCAGCAAGGGGTTAAGTATTGGTCACACCTTGCTCCCCAGCTGGGGTATAATTTTCCCTGACTTGGGTGTAATCAAGGTGCTGCTGAGAGAGAAGGCGCGGGCTGTGAAGGAACATGCCTGCAGGTCTGAAGCAGACCCTGGGAGGTCTGTCCGTAAGCCAGGAGGCTTATTTCCAGTTATTGGACGTTTTGGTTGTGGGACTGTTTTTCTACCCATGCGAGGGAGGCCTTTCTGTTCATCCTTATTGTCTGAGTGAATAAACACGGGCAGGAAGCCCCTAAACCTGACATACGACTGGATTACTTGTTTGGGGAACCCCTCCACTTGAAGCTGATTGCCCATGAAAAACATACCGAACCACCTGGCTCTCTGGCCAGCAGTACATCTGCTTGCTCCCAACAGAGACTTCTGGATTTCTTCCAGCCCCCTGGACTTACTGGCTTCCTCAGTCTCCTAGACTCTCGTAGCTGGCCAGCTTTTCCCAGTCCTAGGGCATAGAATCCTCCTTATACGGGCTGCAGTCTACAACAAGGTGGACAGGGTTCTGTCTTCAAACAGCAGCAACTGCTCCAACTCCCACCTTCCACCAACTACTGCTCTCACCAGCACCTGGGCACACACCCTGTTGGCTGTCCATAACACCCGGACACTGGGTTGGAGATCCCATCCCGCCCAAGACTCTAAGGAATCTCCAAACTACAGAGCGCCATCTGGAAAAAGCAAAATCCAGAGAAAGCTGCCAGAGCAGTTTTCTCTTCTCAAAATAAATGTTCTGTAGTCCTGCACATGCAAACTCTGTGCTTATTTCCTTGCCATTTTATAGTGACAGAGCCTCGCCGTGTCAGACTTCTCATACACCTGGGCAATTTAAACCCAGCATATGACAAATACTTCAGTATAAATCACATCAAAATGGCAGTTAAATCTAGAAATAGGGGCATCTATGTCACAGTTCTGGTAATAGATTCATGCCTTATTGTGCATATCTGTTCAGTCATATGCATATTTGTGTGCGCATTTTGCAGTGTGCGCATAGGGCATCCATGCACACTCATTGCTTATAGTGGTGCCAAGCAACCCTGAAAGGTCTTAATGCTGTGAGGTCTTCATTTGTACACCTGTTTACAACAACTCTGTGATGTAATCCTGATTCCTGTTACTGACCCAGCTTGTCCCTTGACACATCTGTGATTTCTCCTTTTCTATTTATCTGCCCCTGTACAGTGGATGGCCTATGTTCTTCCATCAACTAAATGTCCGGTCTTACTCTCTGGTCCTTGCTGCCAGCAAGTTGTTGACTCAGCCATTCTGCCTGCTGATTTGGTAACGTCTTGCCCACCAGTTGCTGAGCTCAGCTTTTTTTTAACTCTTCTCATCAGTGGCATTTATCCCTTTATCACTTATACCATTTATACCATACCAGGGACACTAGCTTCATTCGCTGTCACTTGTGCCATTCTGTTACCCCTATATTCCTTATTTGTCTAGGTGTGTTTGGACAGGAGTTGTAAGAGAAACCACCCTCATCATTCCAGGCTCCTTATCCTTATTGAAATGGAAATCTCACTTTTTTCTGTAAAAGTATAGATTTGTTCAGCCCTCTGCCAAGCCACCCTGGAGGTTACTGGAGGGACTATATGGCTTCATGCACGCAGGACAATGTCCAAATACATCAGTAGCTTATCAGGGATGTTTTCGGCTTTTACCAGCGTTATATTACCTCCGTTTTTTGGTGTTTTTAAAGGGCCAGCGGTTTTTTTTTTTTTCAATTGGTCTAAAACATCCAAAAACGTCGGGGATTGACATTTTGATCGCTTTTGAGCGTTTTTGGATGTGTTTAAGCGTTTGAACTTTTTTACAGCTGAAAAACGTCAAAAAAACCCTCTGGTTTTGGGGGGTTTTTTTACAGCTCAAAAACGTCACTGCTGAAAACAGTTTATAACAGCCTATGTGTGCATGAACACATAGGATAACATGATGGAGGGTTTCTTGACTGTAGAGAAAAACGTCTGCAGCTAAAAACAGCTGCTGTAAAACAGTCAAAAAACGTCCTCTGTACATGATGCCTAAGGGTTACTGGACAATACATAATACCAATTCAAATTAAAAGAATTAAAAGAGAAGTAAGGAGAAGGATTACTTTATTGTACAAAAATGATAAAAGCAAGCATGGCTAGAGTATAGCTGTTTGCACATATAGTAAATCCAATATTGCATGTTCATGAGGGATTATACAGTAGCGCAAAGGCACTGACATGTTTCAAAGCCACCTTCTTCTTCAGAGGTGCCCAGAGCAGGGGTATATAATAAACTGAATAGAAAATGCAATAAACCGCATTAATATAAGTAAGACATGTGCCATGATGCAGAATCCAAAAATTGAATGTATAACACAGATGGTTATAGATCACTGTTGATACTGACCTATAGGTGCAGAATGGATATACATGTACAGTCTCAAAATAAAAGTTTTAAAACCACATTGATAGCATTCCAAAGGTCCAATAAACAAAGACTTACGGTCCTGGCAGCGAAAAAGTTAAAATAACAAACATATTACCTGCTCTGTGCAATGATTTCGCACAGAGCATCCCGATTCTCTTCTTTTGGGGTCCCCGCCAGTGCTCCTTGCTCCACCTCCAGGGAGTCACATGTTCAGTGACGTAACACGTAGGACAGAACTGGATGACATCACTTCCAGTTACAGCCAAGACCGGAAGTTCAGTATTATTGTCTTCCGGTTACAGCCAAGACCGGAAGTTCGGTATTATTGTCGGATAGTTGCTGCCGGAATTGTATGCTTAGATTGTAATGGGAATAAATAATTCTTGGTAACAGTATAACACTATAGAGGATTGTCTTTTATATATTTGATTACTAATGGGTGGATGCTGGAGAAAACTGCTCGAGGATGCTAAGGCCTGGTGTAGTAACTTGTTACAGTGTTATTAGGCCTATATGCAAATATAGGTCTATGTGTGAAGCTCAGTATATTGTTATTTTACATTAAAATAAAGTACCTACATCCCTGTTCAATATAGAAATATTTGTCCCATGTGAGAATAGGACGAGTGTACCCTGTTTATAAAGATATAACTTGTCCCTACATCCATGAAATAAAATTACATTTTATTGTTATATGACTCGAAGTGTGTATCTGGATATAAACGTATATCCGGATTATTGTGACATTGTTCAATGATGTGGTCCGGAATCGTAGGAGCTCGTCAAAAGAGGTCGTAGGTGGGTAATCATTAGTTTATATATTTTCTGTTAGGAGATATCACAATATGACAATGGTTCTTAATAAATAAGGGTAATGTTAGATTCGTATGTTAAGGCCGTCGTTGATAGGCTGTTATTATGGCTTGAAGGCCAGAACCGACATT
>BLSH010072673.1:1055389-1068964 GCA_018402905.1 Glandirana rugosa | reverse complement strand
GCCTTGATGGAGTGGCTCGGACACACAGGTAGGTGGCAGTGTTGGTGTGGGCCACACATATACAGTGAATAGTGTTGCATATAAGACAAATGTAACTAAATATGATGATTTTGTCAAAAATGTACTAATATCTATTGTCTATTATAGCAATACACAGCTAATACCGTGCATTCTCCTGAAGAAGCGGGATAACCGCGAAACTGGTCGGGAAGCACTAGTAGAATGACTGTGAAAAAATAACATTTAACTATTACCCACTACATGGGATGGTGATGTAATGAATGTATAAAAAAGTTCTTTTTTTATATATATACGTATGTATTGAATAAATATTTGTTTTTATACAAACAACCAGTTTGTGAGTCCATTTTGGTACCATGTAAAATCCCATAGCCCCCTTCTCTCTCCCCTAGTGGGTGAGTCGTCCTATTCTCACATGGGACAAATATTTCTATATTTCCAAATATAGGTCTAAGAACAAGGTGAGCGTCAAATTTAAACTCAGGGGGAACACATCACTGCATGCTATTGGAAGCAAATTGTTTAAAAGAGCACTGAAAGACCAAGCACCGTGTTGGGATACATAGATTATCAGTTATTAGCCTGTGGATTATCATAGGACTGTTTGTGCACTAGATGTTCATTTGGAAGCAGCACTGGGAAAGTGGTATCAGTTTCCACAAATCAATTTACAGATATAAATAAATGATGTTGCGTAAGTGATGTATTGGGAGTTATCTTGCACAGCACTGAGAATTTGATGACAACCTGCCAATAGAGATATTTGATGTCTGCCAGCACTGTAATTGTAGCAGTATTTGGGTGGCAGTCAGCATACACATTTTTTTTTTTTTGTGATTCACTATAGCACTGGAAGATTGGGCACAACCTTTTAATATTTAATTCACAGTGAAAATTTATGTCTAGCACTGTTAAATACAGGATATAGTATTTTTTTAACATTTATTGTGATTTTTGGTATTTTCATTGTATTAGTAGCACTAGGGTTATGGTGACATACTATATGAATGCTGGATGCAAGAAGGTACTAGTATATTGTGGATTCTCTAAAGCACGCAGACAATTGTATAGGAACATTGTTTATTTATATATCTGCTCATAAAGAGTATTAAGCGCTACACAACCACCATATTAAAATGAAGAGTCTACAACATTTAAACAATTATTACTCTAATTAAGTAGACAGCAGACCATTTACAGTCTAGCATATACGATCATCTACATGGGTATGTATCTATGAAAATGTCCTCCACTATATCATGATAAATAATGACAAGGCCCTTACCCAGAAAATCAATGAAAGCTTGCATTATATAATGCAGAAGAAGTGGAAACACATAAGAACATTAAATCATCTTTCTCCACATGCCACAGGCAGTTAGAGGCTTTCAGCATTATACATTTTGTTTGCATTTTTTTATATATACAGTATAATTAGCTCTTACCATAGTCATTCTCTAATGTGAAAACAATGTGATTTTATTTCCAGCACACTAATTTATAGTGTTTATAGATTGTTTTATGTGCTAATATATGCTAAAGCATATATTTTCCGGTTAATAGATCCATCTGAATCAACACATTTGCATTTGAATGGTTTTACTCAAAAATGTGTAAATAATGCAAAGTATAGGTCTGGCACATTTGTTAAAAAAATACACGAAACAGACGTTCCAAGGAAAATATTGGCATCAATGTACAGTATCGCTGTAACCATAAACAGACTGAGGATGTTTCACTAAAAAGATTACTCATCAAAGAATGTTATAGAAGCTGAGTGTCTCTGAGATTTCCATATAACTTGCCAAGCCTATCAAAGAGGCAGAACATCCAAGCACAGTAGAAAGTGAAGGCAGAACGAAAAGCATCTGTATGAGGATAGGATTAAATATGTAGCAAGGCTGCTTCCAATGAAAGAGCCCTCTGCTCCTGCTCTGACTCTGAAGACACAAGATAAGATATCCAAAGAAACCACAGTTTTTGGCTTGTTATGTAATATACTGAACAGTTTTTCCTTGAACTGAAGAAACCTATAAGTTCCTTAGAAGTGGGGCTGCAAGTTTAAACTTTTCTTTTCTGCCTAATGGACTTTAAAAAGCAGATTTACTTACCTGATCCTCCACTTCTGTGTGCTCCCCTGAGCTGCTAGACCCACAATGCTACATCTTCTCCCCCATGCTCAGTGCCAGTGTTAGACTATTTTGCGCCCTAGGCAGACCAGCTACTTGCACCCCACCCAAAAAAGATAAGTGGTTCTCTAGGACCATCGGAGGTACATCCATCTGCCCTACCTGCCGAGGAACCGCTACAGTCAATGGTGGTGTGTGGGCCTTCAACCCTTTGTGAGAAGCTTGAGGAGGGGCCTGGGGCTTTGTGGGATGCCCCTAAAGGTACTGCCAGGGCGGGAGAGCCAGAAGGATTGGTGGCTCACGTTGTTTGACCTACAAAATCTTCACCAGTCCCCACTGCCCCACTGCTGTTTTACCTGAGAGGGGATGCTATCGCAAGGTCCCCAACCCCTGGAAGAAATGGCAACCTCCTTACATGGAGTCAGAGGAGGAGGAAGGGGAGAAGACCAGCAGTTCCCTGGAGACCCCCCAACACCCACCATCCTACCTGCCTCTATGACAGGGGCAGAGCAGCCACCTCATGCAGTTGTTGTGGCTCCAACAGCGGATGATCATGGACATTTGCAAACTCTATGGACATGAGTTCCCCTATGTCCTGGAAACTTTGTTTCATACCTTAGAGGCACAGTGGCAGCAGTGGTGCAAGACTGCTGTCTGGGACCATTTACAGGTGTCCAAACACATCAGGTGTTTGTGGAAGGGACAGACACCTGTACAGAGTCCCACCGAGTATACCAGGAGTGGAACTTTGGACACCATATTTGCATGAAAAGGTGGTGGTGGCCCATCCCAATTCCGAGGACATCCATTATTATGTAGTTAGGAAGGTCCCAGGTACAGAGGAGTGGTGACAGTACCCGGACCCCAAATACTACATCTAGTTTGCCCTGCAAAATTCTTTGATTCTGTTGCTTGCTTTATCAGCATGCACTTTTATTACTACATTATTGTGTATGTGATTTGTTCCTCAATACCTCAATAGGAACAAATCACATACACAATATGCAAATACAAGTCACAGAGGTGTGCACAACAGCATCAGGATGTAGCCTTGCGGTGGACTGTGTGGGGAAGCCAGTGGAATGTTAGGAAACCGGCGGAGAATAGGGAAACCAGCAGCCGTGGCTGCAACCTAGGCGGCAGTGTGGTAGCACTGGCCCTGCCCATTGCCCTTCACTGGATGTGAGTACGCTGAGGGATAGTCCACCGCCAGAGCTTAGGGGAAGCCACTTAAGTAAAACTGCTTCTACTGTCTCCTAGACTAAATGAGCAGTTAACCCATTCAGCATGGGTGCAGCCCCACTCCTACAGAGAATTTTTAGATTCCTTGAGCTTTAACCATATCTAAGTTTACAATTTTTTTGAACCTACACTGATTTTGGCCCACTAGAAATACAAAGGAAAGCAATAAGCATTATGCTGTTAAATTTCCACCCCCTAGAAATGCTATTGATAGAGATTTGACTTCTGGAAGGTCATGCCAGCAGGAATGCGCATGTACCAGTGTGGGCGTGTGAATATGCACATGTTTGTGGCATGGCTCTTCACATCGGGTTACCACTGTTGGCATTTGCTCCAAATGAGCTATTTAGGCTCAGTTCTATCGGATCTCAGTGTAGCTTGGCCTCTCTCTGACTAGTGCAGATTGCTCTTCAGCAATAACCTGTTTCTGTAGTTTTCCCAAACCAGTATGGGATGCTACAAACTGTTTCTGGAATCTGCCTAAACCTCTGCCTTGTTGTTGATGATCTCAGCGTGTTCTTCTGAACTCAATTCTACATATTATTCTTAAACCCTGACACCCAACCATTGGTGAACTGAGCGTGTTCTTTTGATAATTCTGCCCACACCTCCCTTACCTTGCTCTCTGACCATTGCTGGCCTTCACCTGCGTTTCCAATGCAATTGTGCCTGCTCATCCCGTACCCCTCTACCTGATTGTTGCAAACGCCTATATCCTCACTATGGTTCTGTTTCACACCATGGGTTTTCTTTGGCACCCCAGTTGCCATTTTTTGATCTTTTCTTTGTCAGTGCTCATAAGTTCTGGGTGCACATCGCAGGTTACCTTTGAAGCTGTCTTTGTCATCTTGGACTTTCTCAGGTACAGCATTTAGGGATTACCAAGTTGATAAAACAAAACACTGATGCATAGTCTCCAACACTGGGGAATGTCCACCAGCGCCAAGCTCTGAAAACAGAAAAATAAAGCCTTTAGGGTTATATTAGTTATTCTGGGTGGCTTCATGTATAAGGCCTTATCCACACTGGCAATGGCATACTTGCATTTGTTTTGCATTTATGTGTTTTACAGGGCATTTTTAACTGTATGCACTGTAAATGCATGTAACAATTTTAAATGGTATAATTCACACTGTGCATTTACCTGCATTTTGGTGCAGTCAGTTTAGCTGTGTTTTTACCACAAACACTACAAACAGTTTAATATTAGTTATGAAAGGAGCAAGTGAAACATAGTACTGGATGTGAACAGTTATTGTAATTATTAATGCCCAAAGGGTTCAGACAAGGTTCTGATTATGGATGAGCGTGCAGCTGGTCAATGTTAATAGAGAACAACAGAGAGTCTGATTTTGTAGCATTTTATGTATTCAGCATGCTGTTCTGTTATACTTCCTTCATTAGTCCTGTTAAGGTGCTGCTGGGATTTTAGAGATCTTTAGCCAAAGGAAAAAGACCATAGAATTTTATTGTATAATGCTGTTTAATAACATATAAAAAAAATAATTTTCTAACTTTTTGTTCTTGTCAACATTAAAGTAACTTAAAAACATAAATCAAACATAATACAGTAAAACATAAGTGGCTGCAGTGACCATTTACAAATACATTATGATGTAGAGTAACTTGTTAAGAGAGTTAGGGCCCTTTCAGACAATCATTCAGTTTAGATCTGTAATTTTTTCAGATGGACCCAATGGATCCAGAGCCACAAGATATGTATATGGCTACTTTCACACTGATCCATAGCAAAAAATGTGGTAAAAACACATATGTGTTTTTGCCGTGTTTTTACCACATTTTGTGGGCTGTTTTTCACAGGACATGTGACTAAAAAACCACATAAAAAACACAACTGTGAGCGTGTTTTTGATGCATTTTTGATGTGTTTTCTATGCATTTCAATGGGGAGGTGCATTCTTTTTTTACTGCACCAAAAATGCAGCAAGCAGGATTTTACTAAGTGCAGCGGACCCACAACGGATCAGTGTGAAGCAGGGGTGGCCCCTGCATTGTGGGCGCATGGGTACTGCCCCCCCAACACCTTTGCCGCCCTCCCTGTCCATGCACCTGGCCCCTTTCAGGACACCGGCACATGAATTACTATTGCGGGGATAGGCGGGGGTGTGTATATTTTGAAGCACCTGATTAGAGTCAGAGGCTCTAATAGGCTTCAAAATAGGGTGGACTCGGGGCGCAGAGCACTGCTTCCATAGCGAATAAATGTTCGCTATTTTCACACTAACGTTCCTCCCCGCCAATCAGGAGGCAGGTCAGTGAGATCTGTCTCCCGATTGGCCAAAGCGTCAGGCAATCCTATTGGATGCCTAGTGCTTTGGCAGAAGAGGAGACACGGAGGAAGCCTGAGGAGCCGGAGCAGACACTGGAGCCGCTACTTCCCGCCACTTCAAGAAAGGAGGAGGAGAGCCCCGCCACTCCAGGAGAGGAGCAGAGCCCAGTCACACGAGCATTAAGTACCGCCGGACCGGCCGCGCAGGGGGGGTGGTTTCTGTCTGTGGTAGTGCCAGTATCCTGCTGGGTGACATTGCCTCCCTATTGTCAGCGCTCCCTCCCATCCAGTGACGGCCCATGCTGTCAGTGCCACAAGCCCCGGCTGAGCTGTGTACCCTCATCTGTAATGTTGGGCTATATACCCTATCTGTAATGCTGAGCTATATTCCCTATCTGTAATGCAGAGCTATATACCCTTTCTGTAATGTTGGGCTATATACCCTGATATGTAATGCTGGGCTATATACACTGATCTGTAATGCTGAGCTATATACCCTGATCTGTAATGCTGGGCTGTATACCCTGATCCATAATGCTGGGCTATATACCCTGATCCATAATGCTGGGCTATATACCCTATCTGTAATGCTGGACTATATACCCTGATCTGTGAAGCTGAGCTATACACCCTGATCTGTAAGGCTGAGCTATATTCCCTGATCTGTGAGGCTGAGCTATATACCCTGATCTGTAAGGCTGAGCTATATTCCCTGATCTGTGAGGCTGAGCTATATACCCTGATCTGTGAAGGTGAGATATATACTCCGTCCTGTGATGCTGAGCTGTATACTCTGTCCTGTGATGCTGAGCTGTATACTCCTGACACTATGGGTGAGAGCAAGTGTAATACATGGGATGGAGTGGGTGGATTCTATAAGGGGTGGGGCTTATGAGAAGTGGGGGGATCAAAAAAGGAAAGGCGTGGTCTGGTGCCCCGCCCCATCCTAAAACTTCAGCTGTTACTGGTGTGAAGAATTCCAGGGGTTCCACACGTTAAATGGATCAGTGTGAAAGCAGCCTATTGGTGGGAGGATGTATGCTCATTTACTAATACATCTACTTACTGTACATCTGAGTATGTTTATGTCCACAGAAAAAAAATGAAAAGGCCTGAGTTTCTGTTTTAGTGGACATAAATGGATGTAAATAGATGAAGGACTTAGCTGTTAGAAATGAGCAGGTCCCAACATTTCATATTCCTGATATGTGCCCGCTGTACCATGTACTTGCATGAAAAAGTATCCTGTTTTCTTTGTATTGCTTCCTTTGTGTGAAATCCCTGGTGATCCCACCAGTCCCTGTTCAGTGGTGGGAAATGTGCTCTCCTCCAATGATCAGACTTGTCCTCACATGCCCCCCCCCCCCCCACCTGCACAGCCGCTGCTGTTTCTTCTCCCCCGACTTCTCTATGCAGCTGAGAACAGAGTATATATGACTTCTTTAAAAAAAAAAAAACGGGGGGGGGGGGGTATTTATAATTTGTTTGTTACTATACACAAATGTTTTGCTTTTCATTTATATTTTAAACTGTATGGGTTGTTTTACAAGGTGGCTGTACTTTATCCCTCTGTATTTTATTTTAACTGTACCATCTCCCTTTTTTTATAAATCCTGTATACTAATTGTATACTAAAGATGGATGTGTAACATCACTAATTTCAATACCTTAATCAGTATTCATCAGTTTTTTCGAAGCGCAAGATGCGACTGAACTGATGACGCCCATGTGAAGGGATCCTTAAAATGCTGGCTTTGTTTTTTTTCTTTTTGCTCATATTGTTTTATGACATTGGGTACTGATGTTAATTGCATACGTTTCATACATTCAACTGGTGCCACCTGTTGGTAAGTGCCATAACTGCATCACAGCATGGCGAACAGCTCAGGGCATATTTTCTAGGAAAATCAGTTTTATATTTTAATAAATGCATTTTTTTCTCTTTTTTCATGCACATTTTCATACATATTTCTGAAGAAGTGCTTGTTGCCTGTTTTCAATTAAAGTGGAAGCCCAGGCATCATAATAAAGACATGTACACAGTCATGTACTGCAGATCTCTACTGTAAATATACATTTTTATTTTGATCAAATATACATTTTAGCCCTTTCGCTTCCAGTCCCTGTGCTCCACAACTCAGTCGGCCTGACCATTTTATAAATTTTTTCACTTTTTAATTTATTTTTCTATAGAGCTGTTTGTTAAAGCAGAATTAACCTGTATCTGAGCACCACAAACTGAAAATGCTGTTTAATTCATTCTTAATATTCAAAGCAACGCCCCTGCCCCCATCCATCCATGTCTCCATGCTTTATTTTGTTGAGAAATCACTTCATCCCCTAGCATTTCTAACCATGGCCAACTTAAGTAAGGGCAGATGATCATTGTAGGCAGGAGGGTGTGCTTAGCTGAGAAACCCCTCCCTTCCTCCTCTAGGATGAAAGCAAAAAAAAAAAAATTGACCACATGTATGACATCATTTTGGCCTAGGCCAGAAAGCAGGGAGCAACCGAATAAATGTAAAAAAAGGTGAAAACAAGTAAATATGATATACTTTCTTGCTTATTTACTAAAGCTAACAGCATAAGGATTAAAAGTAATCAGTCATGTTGAATGAGAGAGTTTAGTTCAGCTTAGAGACCTCCACAAACCACTGCAGAACACAGACACACATAAAAAGTGTATAACCACTATATTTGTAGTGCACATGTGTGTGTTTTGTGTGAGTAATTTGAGTGTGCATGTGGAAGAAAGTGTGAGGTCTCGTTTACATGGTCGCAATGGGCCATACAGTCTCAGGAAGGAGTGTATTTCTGTGGCTGGGAGTCATATGTGTTGACCAGCAGCTTGTTCAAATCAATAACAGGCTAAGAGAAGCTGTGGCTGTACGCAGTTATAGCATACAGTGATTTATGAGCTGCCCAGTTTGCATTCAGGATGTAAGGTTACATGCATACAGCCACAGTGTCTGTCAGCATCTCATTGATCCATACAGGCTGCTACTTTCAGCTGTACGCAAACACCTGTGACTCCTAGGTGCAGAAATACTCTGTGTATAAATGAGGCCCTGGGGCTCATTCACATGGATGCTGTAGCCAGTACGGTGTGAAACAGTGCTTTGAGAAATAGATTGGCACCTTATGTTGTGGATCCACCCACTAGCCCTGTGTTTTTTTGCCAACATTATTATATTGTTATTATAAAGGATTTATATAGTGCCAACAGTTTGCGCAGCGCTTTACAATATGAAGGCAGACAGCACAGTTACTTCACAATTTGGTACAAGAGTAATCAGAGGGCCTTGCTTGTTAGAGCTTACAATCTAAGAGGGAGGGATGGATCCAACATCCAACATGGATGGCTACTACCAGTAGTGCAAGGCATGCCAGGTGAACTCCTTCACAGGGAGGAAAATTATCAGTTTTATATCTGTACAGACTGGAAAAAACATACAAGATACGCTTGTTTATCTCTTGTGCAAAAAGAAATGTAGTATATATGTTGGGGTGTTCATATGGCTTAGAATATGTTGCCTGAACCACATGGGCTTTGCATGTTCGCCTAAGGCAGTGGTTCTCAACTCCTGTCCTCAGGACCCACCAACAGGCCAGATTTTAAGTATTGCCTTGGGGAGATGCAGACTAGAATACTGCAATCACTGAGCAGCAAATGATATCACCTGTGATGTATTTCAGTTATCCTGCAAACCTGGCCTGTTAGTGGGTCCCGAGGACAGGAGTTGAGAACCACTGGCCTAGGGAAACACATTGCTAGTATAAAAAGCTACACGGGACACCACGTGCCAAAACACTATGCTTTAAAGCATAATAAGAACCCTGCTGGCACCACTTTTATTGCATTAGAAAAATATATCCCCAATTGGAGGGGCAGTAATGCGAAGAGAAGTATATCCAGAGCAGAGACCAGCTGGATATATCAACTTAAAATGTATACCCCTTTATGTTTAAATATAGAGTGGGATATAAACTGTTTTATTAACAATAGAGGAACTAGTTGCTGTATGGGGTTAATTTCATTAGGGGTTATTAATGTAATTTGATCTAATTATTTACACCACGTGATATCCCTGACGTATTTAAGCTTTTTTCATTTCTAATTTTTACATTTTAATTTATATTTTTCACTGTGGTAATTTTAACATGACTTCTTTTTTTTAACTTTTTATTTTTTTTTTTCATTCTTATTTTCATTTAATTTTGTTGTTATTTTTAGGGTCTTGTATATGTTTTTTGTATAATAGGGGTATTGAATTATATAATAATTTTCTCCTTCCATTGTATGTATTATTGGACTAAGGAGGATTGCTCTTTAATAATTATTATGAATCCCTATTTGTTTATTTTTAAATATGAATTTAACTTTGTTTATTAATTAAATATTTTTGTTTGTTCTTTTATATTTATATTTTATTTTTCGATGAGCTTTGGTCTTCTCCTCTTTCCCCACAAGATGGCGCTATAGAATACAAGAAGTGTGTTCTCAATGGTCAGACCATTATATGGCATGTTTAATGGTACCCAGGTATTTGGTCGCTCCTCCTCGTGGTTCCTTAACAAATGGTAGCAATCTTGGTCACTTCCCCTATTTAAGAGCGTGGTGCGGCGTGTGTGTGTGTGCCCCTGATGAATCAAGTACAACGAAACACAAAAGGCGGAGCCATGCACACACCCTACCATGCATGCACAATTGGCTGTCGATCATCTTTGTTCCTGGAGGAAGACCTTTTGGCGTTTTATGCATATACGTTTGTATCTGCTCATGATGTGAGTGCTATTTTAATTATTAAACTGTCCAGTTTAACACTATGTGGGGTAATTTCTTTATTACATGTTTCCCACTATACACCCTGATCCTATCTGGCTGAGCGGGACTGTAGCGTAGCTATTGTTAACCAAAGAGGAGGCGGTGTCTTATCCCTTTGATGTATTCTTTGGGTTTTTTGTGAAGATTATCCTTTCTATGATGCTGGTTATACTACTGTAAATAAACGCTTATTGACCACTCTTATCAGGGGGGTCACAAACATTCTGGTAAGCCTTGCATGAGAGTGGATAGTGTCACCTTGGCTATTTTAAGAAGCTTCAATTCTCACCACGGCACGTGGGACTAAAAAGCAACATGGAGCAGCTGTATGTGAAAGGAGCCATACCCTGCAAATAAGTAATGGTAAGGGTTTCTGGACTCTCCTCTATACCTCCCTTTCTAGTAGAAGTTTTGTAAAGCACACCTTTACCCTGAAAGCAGTAGGATTATGATTATTACTGTCCTCTATGTATGACAGATTCTAAATCAAGAATTGTTTATCATCACACAGTTTGTATTTCCCATGCAACATGATTATTCATTACTAGTAAACTAGAAAAAAAATGGGGTGGGATTATAACAGTGCCAATAAAAATGGAAACAAAAAATGAGTAAAAACATAGAATTTATTTTTCACATAGTTAGAATTCACTTAATAAAAATAGTATATGTCCTTATACATCTCCATTTTGGTGGTCATACATAAAGGGTTCCAAATGATTGGTGGCTATACATTTGTGTGCTTTCCCAACATGTTTCACCAGTATTGGCTTCCTCAAGGGATTACAGGCCAACCAAAATTGTATAATGAGCTACACAAAGGATATAAAATCACAGATGTCCGAAATTTACATAATCAAAAAATAAATTTATTAAACATACACATTCCACAAAACATGAACATGACCATTTGCCTTATCCACTTTGCCCAAAGCTTACTCCTGTGGACCCCAAAAAAGGTCACCACCTCCCTGAAGAGGGGAGGCCATGCGACCACAGAGGACACCAGGCTAAATATTTGTATATTTATTACTAGTATTTATATAGCCCTGACAATTTTCACAGTGCTTTACACACTGTACATTAACATCAGTCCTTTCTTTAAGGGCCTTACAATCTAAGGACCCTATATCTCATGCATACATACACATACTAGGGCCAATTTGGATAGGAGTCAATTAATCTACCAATTTGTCTTTGTAGAGTAGGAGAAGACTGGAGAACCTGGAAAAAGCCCACACAAACACAGGGAGAACATGCAAACTTTACGCAGATACTATCCTGCACGGTGGACCCGTCCTGCAAGGTAGAAGGCTAACCACTAAGCCACTTTGCAGCTCTGTTGATTCATTGTATCAGCATATTATGAAGAAGGTATGTAGTTGAATTCTTCTTGTTTAATGAAACATTTTACCGTTTCCATGGAAACTGCAGAGAACATTGTCAGTGGAATGCTTGAATCCTGCCATGACAAGAACAAATGAGATCTTTAACTCAAATAGAGATGACATGAAGTGCAGCTGCCACTTTCGCAATACCCAGCTACCTAATAAATGAAAAGATAAGAGAACTGTCCATTTCACAATTTTATTACATACAGATATATGATTATGGCTATTAAAAAAAAATAAGCACACTGCCAAATACATCCACTGAAATGGTTTGCGTTTTGGATCTGCAAAACTACGGAGTACATCACACATTGCAGTGATCCGCAATCCCCAAAGACCTCAATAAAATATAACAATGAGCTTCACATGATGCAAGTACTAATGTTGCTACTCCATAATGAAATGTCAGTATTAAATAATTAAACTGTATAAAGATATTAGGGTGCATTTGCATGGTCATTTTGACATGGTGCAAGTCCCAGCGGCAGGAATCTGATCCCTGCTGCTGGGTTTGACAGCTGAGAGCAGTCTAGCTGTGGCTGCTGAGCTTGTACTCTGTAATGACAGGATATCAATGGCCATAGCTAATCATGGCTGTTTGCAGAGCCAGCGACCACCTGCGGGCATCATGGCTGGATGCACACAAAGTGAATCCAGCCGTAATCACTGCAACCCGTTACTGCAGTGTAGATTCCTGCTGTTAGGACACAATTTGCTGAGCCAAGCAGTTGAAAAAAAATCTTCAGCTCAGGTAATGTCACACCTCACAATTAAAGAATATGTAAACCCAACATTTCATATTCCTGATATGTGCCTGTTGTACCATGTACTTGTATGAAAAAGTATACTTCCTTTGTGTGAAATCCCTCTTGTTCCTGGCAGTCCCTCTGGTTTTCTATTTAAAACTGGCCACACTAAGCAGAAGAACACACCATGGTCAGTTCTCTAGGTGTGCTGGGAACTCAGAATGCTCTCCTCCAATGAGCAGACTTTCTGACACGCCCTTTCCCCCTGCACAGCCACTCACTGGGAGGCTCAGCGTACTGCTGTTTCTCCTCCCCCAGGGGGTATGTGATCACTTATAAAAAAGCTAAAAAAGGTATTTATAATTTTTTTTATATCTAAACACAAATGTTTTACCTTTTCATTTCTATAATTAAACTGAATAGGTTGTTTAACCACAACAGTACCTGGCACGAAAACCCCCTTCCTGTCCAGGCCATTTTTCAGCTTTCAGCGCTATCACACTTTGAATGACAATTACTCAGTCATGCAACCAGTAAGTTTCACACTATCGCGACTTTCGACTTTTTACCGGACCTGTCCTTCCCCCAAAAGCACGGTCCATGACAACACCAATTTGTTGGATAAGTCAAATTAATATCTTTACTTTTCCATTTTGTAAACACAAATCTATATTTTTTTTAATATTTATGGAAAAAATCGAAAAAATATTCACTAGTGTATGGGGGACCCCCTCCTCTTTGTCGTCATGCGACTCGGAGGGTCACTCACCGACACGTCCCCCTTTCCCGCACAGTCTTTCAGACGAGTAACCTCCTCTCGTAAGACTCAAGGGTCGTGTGGATCTCTTGACTGGTACCACACAAGAAGACGAATCACACCGGTCAAAATTTATCTTTTGGTCTCCCTGACGGTCCTTGTTCTCCCTAAAGT
>BLSH010072673.1:990848-1003110 GCA_018402905.1 Glandirana rugosa | reverse complement strand
CGATTGCGATTTTTTTTATCACAAATATGAGGAAGAATATAAATCTGCCAAAACCGATGAAAAAAAATGTTTTTTTATATTTTTTTTTGGATTTGTATTTTAGCAAAAAGTAAGAAATTTGTTTTTTTTTTTTGCAAAATTGTCGCTCTTCTTTTGTTTATAGCGGCGATCAGAAATGACGCAGTGGTGATCAAATACCACCAAAAGAAAGCTCTATTTGTGGGAAAAAAGGATGCAAATTTAGTTTGGGTACAACGTCGCACGACCGCGCAATTTTCAGTTAAAGCGACGCAGTGCCGAATCGCAAAAAGGGCTCCAGTCCTAAAGCTGGAAATCAATTCCGGTCCTTAAGTGGTTAACAAACCATGATAATTAATTTCTGGTGTTTTTACAATTTTTTTTTTTTTTACTAGTAATGGTGGCGATTTGCAATTTTTATCGGGACTGTGATATTGCCGCGGACATGTCGGACATTTTTGACACTTTTTTGGGATCAATGACATTTATACAGCGATCATAAATTTAAATATCCACTGATTACTGTGTAAATGTCATTGGCAGTGAAGGGGTTAACCTGCAGGGGGCGATCTAGGGGTTGACTGTATTCCCTAGGCGTTTTCTAACTGTTAGGGGGCTGGGCTGCCAGGGGCATAAGAGATCTAACTGATCCCAGTAACGGGGATCAGTAAATCTCTTACATGCCGCCTGACAGAGCGGGGAACATCAGCGGTTGCCCGATTTTCTTCTCTGCCAGGCAACCGCGGCCACACTGCTGCAGAGTGCGGCGGGCACAAGAGCGAGCCACCGTTTATAGACGGCGATTCGCGCAACAGTTCCACTCTGCAGCAGTAAATGTATACGAGCCAGTTAAAAAAATGCCTTCTCTTTGTCCCCAGTCACCCACTCTAGATTTTTTTGTAAAGGGCCTACATGCTCAGACCTGACCTTTTTACTATTAATATATTTGAAGAATTTTCTGAAGTTTGTCCTACTATGTTTTGCAATCTGTCGTTCGTTTAGAATTTTTGCGTCCTTGATTTCCTAATAAGAGGGTGTACACATTTATGCAAGCACATTATTTTTTTTTTTTACTCCCCCCCCTTTAAAAGATTTCAGTTTGTTTTTCAGTAAATTGAAAAAGAAACAAGAACCAGATCCAGATATAAGGATAACCTCGCCTGGAGCGTGGTTCAAAGAGAAGAAAGGGACTACTGGATTGTTTGTCGTCTAAAGTGAGCACAGACAAAATTGTTTCCATAAAAGCAGATTTTATTTGTAACACATTCTAAAATTTCCATATACTTGTATAAAAAGGATGTATAGTACATTTGAACATGACCATCCATACATACAGGTGGTACTATGCAATGTGGAAATATAGTCAACTTTTCGCAGTCAATTTGCTTCCTCAGGACTATTCCATGTGTATTATATACATCTACCAATCAAATAAGAGAATTACATCAATAGCAGCATATTTTTTCATAACAAATTCAATAGTTGGTGCATGCATTTACATTGTGCTCACCACATTATTGCTTCCTTCGGGGGCGTGTCGCTGCATAGCGTGGTCAGGAAATGTCCCTTGCTCCACCTAGTGGCAGGTGGTGCCAGAACCACCTGCCCTGTGAGACGAAAGTTGGACCGCTCTTTTAACCTTCACATGAGGTTCTATAAAATGAAGCATAGGGCAGTGTATAATATAGTGCCCAGAAATTCCATTCATAATGAAATAGCCCAGAATGTCTCAGCTATTGCCCGTTTTGCTGGTGTTGCTGCATCTCCTAAATGGCCTCAACCCATCCATGTCCACACACTCCTAAATCGGACAAACTACTCTCCAATGCAAGGAAGAGTGTCCATATCAGATCATTGTGTATGGTACAATGGTGGGGAGATCCACATAGAGACCCAGCTACCCATATCCATGTCAAAAACTTGCAATGCTTCAGCATTATGGCATTGTACAGGAATACTCATGCTGCCAAGTGTCAGAAAAATCCTTACCTTCACCTTTTGTGACCGGGGAACCACAGCAGTAGGACGCCCAAGGCTTCCATCCTCTGCTGCGTCCTCGATCCTTCTAAAAAGCCAGTCCCCCGGAAGTGACAGAGCCGCGAGGTCGTCCAGCTCCACCCCCAGTACGAACGCTCGGTGCAGCTCTCTGACATCACCTTCGGTCTGAACGCTCAGTTGACCGCGCATGTGCGGTCCCACCAGTGCGACGGCCTTAGGTCGTCAAACGCATTCAGGGGGGGCCCGGGCCGCGCCGCCAATCCCTGGTGATGATTCACCTAGGGGATGACGCAGGGCAGGAGGAACCCTTCGCCATATCCGAGCGTCGGAACAGACGCCCAAAGACCACAGCAGAGCATTGGGAACATCTCCAGGCACACCACCACATATCGCCATCTAGCCCAGAAGGAAGGAATTTACATATGTAGTTCATTATTGTTCATAGAAAAATCTATACAGACATATTATTGCCATAAGCTGCCTACCAAAACTCTTAATAAGTAAAAGGTATCAGTGAGGAGAAGGGTACAAATGAATTTTCAAGCCAATAGATATACCATGGAACACAGCAAACACAGTCATCATCAAGTTTTGAAAATGTCAGTTTGTTTTTCAATTGAGTTGTACAATTTATAAGTCACATTAAAGGTGGAAGAAGTTCTGAAATTATTTATCTATGTCTCATTTTTTTGCAGCCCCAGACCTGACATTTTAACAGTGGTGTGTAGACTTTGTATATCCATTGTAGGAGAGACTGAGGCCCAGGTAAAGAAAGAGGGACATGACTGAAATCTTTAAATACATTAAATTTGTGAATAACGTTTATTAGGCCAGTATTTTCAATATACAGTAGACAGTAACATGACCGCAAACTATTAGGAGAAACGTTTAAGGATTTAGTTAGAAAGTGTTACTTTACCAAAAGCGTTTGACAGTTTAATGAGGCCTGGTGCATTTATACATGCATTGGATGAACATATATCTATACAGTCCACATCAATGTTGAAAAAAAAGAAGCACAGACCACTTTCTGCTGTCAGTCTTTTATGTTTCTGTGTTTCATTAAAATAATTTATTTCAGTCACAAGAGCAGCAGAGAAGACTGTGAAAAAGAAGAGGAAAAGACACAAGTTAGAAAGTGAAGACGATGATAAAAGTAAACAGCAAAAGAGGGCTAATTATTTTGTGTCCTTGCCTATTACAAATTCTAAGGTAATAGTGTTGGTTCTTACTGTGTCTGCAAATTCTTATTTTTATAGAGGATTGC
Organism: Glandirana rugosa; assembly: GCA_018402905.1. NCBI lineage: Eukaryota > Metazoa > Chordata > Amphibia > Anura > Ranidae > Glandirana > Glandirana rugosa. The sequence goes on along the minus strand of BLSH010072673.1, from coordinate 999,827 downwards.
TAACAGTTTGAGCAGTGCTTTACAAAATAAGGGAGACAGTACAGCCACAATACAGTTCAATACAGGAGGGGTGGAGGGCCCTGCTTGTAAAAGCTTTCAGTAAATTGTGAAGGGAAGTGACTACAAACCACGTAGCAGGGTCTACCTGCCATCAGTACTAGTGTTATGATTACATTAACACTGCATCCCCAGTACCCCTGTGTGGTCAATTTATCAGCAAATATTATAGGCTTTCTATATTAAACCTAATGTCAGAGCTGAGATTTCTCTGGGTAATTTTGTAGGCAAACTGTATGCCTAACACTTCTAGATTTTTGTTGGCATGAATTTAAGGAGGATTTAGAATTTCATGGCAGACTGCAGAATTAAACAAAAGATTCTTCATACCCATTGAAGTGGTTGTAATATCCATTCATGAAAGTTGATCTAAGCACATACAGTATCTCACAAAAGTGAGTACACCCCTCACATTTTTGTAAATATTTTATTATATCTTTACATGTGATAACACTGAAGAAATGACACTTTGCTATAATGTAAAGTAGTGAGTGTACAGCTTGCATAACAGTGTAAATTTGCTGTCCCCTCCATGTAACTCAACACAAAGCCATTAATGTCTAAACCACTGGAGACAAAAAGTGAGTACATCCAAGTGAAAATGTCCAAATTGGGCCAAAGGTGTCAATATTTTGTGTGGCCACGATTATTTTCCAGCACTACTTTAACCCTTTTCGGCATGGAGTTCACCAGAGCTTCACAGTTGCCACTGGAGTCCTCTTCCACTCCTCCATGACGTCGTCACGGAGCTGGTAGATGTTAGAGACCTTGCGATCCCCCACCTTCCGTTTGAGGATCCCCCACAGATGCTCAATAGGGTTTAGGTCTGGAGACATGCTTGGCCAGTCCATCACTTTTACCCTCAGCTTCATTAGCAAGGCAATAGTCGTCTTGGAGGTGTGTGTTGGGGTCGTTATCATGCTGGAATACTGCCCTGCAGCCCAGTCTCCGAAGGGAGGGGATCATGCTTTGCTTCAGTATGTCACAGTACATGTTGGCATTCATGGTTCCCTCAATGAATTGTAGCTCCCCAATACCGGCAGCATTCATGCAGCCCCAGACCATGACACTCCTACCACCATTCTTGACTGTAAGCAAGACACACTTGTCTTTGTACTCCTCACCTGGTTGCCGCCATACACGCTTGACACCATCTGAACCAAATTAGTTTACCTTGGTCTCATCAGATCACAGAACATGGTTCCAGTAATCCATAGCCTTAGTCTACTTGTTTTCAGCAAACTGTTTGCAGGCTTTCTTGTGCATAATTTTTAGAAGAGGCTTCCTTTTGGGATGACAGACATGCAGACCAATTTGATGCAGTGTGCGGCGTATGGTCTGAGCACTGACAGACTGACCCCCCACCCCTTCAACCTCTGCAGCAATGCTGACAGCACTCATACGTCGATTTCCCAAAATCTTCCACCTTCCATTTGAGGATGCCCCACAGATGGTCCTCCGCATCCTAAAACGGAAGGTGGAGGATCACAAGGTCTCTAACATCTACCAGCTCCGTGATGATGTCATGAAGGAGTGGAAGAGCACTCCAGTGGCAACTGTGAAGCTCTGGTGAACTCCATGCCCTCTGGATATGATGCTGAGCACCTGCACTCAACTTCTTTGTTCGACCATGGGGAGGCCTGTTCTGAGTGGAACCTGTCCTGTTAAACTGCTGTATGGTCTTGGCCACCGTGCTGCAGCTCAGTTTCAGTGTCTTGGCAATCTTATTATAGCCTAGGCCATCTTTATGTAACAAACAATTTTTTTTTCAGATCCTCAGAGAGTTCTTTGCCATGAGGTGCCATGTTGAACTTCCAGTGACCAGTAAGAGAGAGTGAGAGCGATAACACCAAATTTACCACACTTGCTCCCCATTCACACCTGAGACCCTGTAACACTAATGAGTCACGTGACATCGGGGAGGGAAAATGGCTAATTGGGCCCAATTTGGACATTTTCACTTAGGGGTGTACTCACTTTTGTTGCCAGCGGTTTTAGACATTAATGGCTGTGTGTTAAGTTATTTTGAGGGGACAGCAAATTTACACTGTTATACAAGCTGTACACTCACTACATTGTAGCAAAGTGTCATTGCAAGGCCGAGATGCTGAGAGGGCTCCCCTGGAAGTGGTACAGGGAGAGCAGTGCCCAGAGAAGCATGGTTTGCCAGGTACTGTGGTGAGATGAGCTGGTCACCGACATGTAGTGGGAACAGACTGGATACACAACAGAGCTGGCGAGCTTAGGAATTACCAGATGGCCTTGGCAAGGTAGCAGACCGAAGACAGGTCCCGGAGGCAGGCCAGAGATGATACACGGAGAGATAAGTGCAGATAACAAGATTGGATAAGCCGGGTCATACACAGGAAGACGGATCTGTAGCAGAGTCAGTGAGCTAAGCCAAGGTCAATGGTGTTGGGGAGGAATGAAGCATGAAGGCCATAATTCGCCCAAAAGGGTGACTGGTTGGTTGCTGCATGCACAGAGTTATTGTACACAAATTCAGCACAGGGGAGTAAAGAAAGCCAATCATCTTAAGAAAAAGAGCAGAAACATCTTAGATACTGTTCCAGAGTTTGGTTAGTTCTTTCAGTTTGTCCATTACTTTGTGGATGATAAGTGGAATACAAGCATAGGTCTATTGCCAAGCTTCTGCAAAGACTTCTCCAGGATCTTGAAGTAAACGGAACCCCTATATCAGCAACAATGTTGTCAGGAAGGCCGTGCAGTCTGAATATCTCTTTAATGAAGATATTTACTGCATCCACAGATGAAGGTATGCCTTTCATAGGCAAGAAATTAACCATTTTGGACAGGCGATCTGCAACTACAAACGTAGTTGTGAACCCTTCTGAAGGGGGCAAGTATTTTCTTCCAAGGTTGCTCCGGGACTGGTAATGGCCTCAGCAGACCCCAAGCCTTGACGTTGGACCCCCTGTTGCGATGACAGATGGCACAGGAATTCACATACTTTCTACAATCTGGTTTCAAGGTGGGCCACCAAAAGGATCATTGAATGAGTTCAGTTTTTTTCGAACCCCGAAATTCCCAGCTAATTGGTGATCATGGAAAGTAACAAGAAGTTCTGATTCGACAAAATCGTGTCAGGTTCTGTTAGCTCTGGGATGTCAGGTAACATTAGTGACAGAGCGTCCAATTTTTTTCAACCCTGGCTGATAAGTAATGTGAAAATTGAATCTTGAAAAAAAAACAATGGCTAATGAGCCTGTCCGGGTCTAAGACGTTTGGCTGTTTGGAGATATTCGAGATTTTTGTGGTCAGTGAAAATCATAATGGGGTGTGCAGCCCCTTCCAAAAGGTACCTCCACTCTTCTATAGCTTTTTTTTTATGGCTAAGAGTCCTCAGTCTCTAATATCATAGTTCCTTTCTGGCTGGCTCATCTTACGTGACGAGAAGATGATGGAGTGAAGTACTGCCTTGGATCTCTGATGATGTGACAGGATTGCCCTGTGGCTACTTCTGAAGCATCAACCTCCAAAAACTTAAGGTAAAGCAGGATCAGGGTGTTGGAGAACCGGTGTGGAGGTAAACAGAGATTTTAGTTTCTCAAAAGCTGTCTGAGCCTCAGAAGACCACTGAAATCAATTATGCTGGCGGGTTACTTGAGTGATAGGTGAGATTATGGCAGAGAAGTTCATTATAAATCTTCTGTAGAAGTTTGCGAACCCTACAAACCTTTGCAATCCCTCCTTGTCTAGGGGAGTGGGCCAGTTAGGGAAAAGCATCAGTCCAGATGCTTTCTGGCCTTTTTCCGCGGTGGTGTGCGCGCTCGTGCATGTTTGCACGCACGCACCGGAAACAGCTCTATTTAAACCCTGTGCTCCCAGCAGCAAGTGCTGTCCGTTCTACAGCGTCTGTGACCTGTGAGCCCCAGCTCTGAACCTCTGTTCCTGTATTGCTCTGTTTCCTGTTTGATCCGGCTTGACCTGACCTGCTGTCTGCACCGGCGCCAGCTATCTACGACCCTCCGATTGTCTGCTCCCTTTGTACCTCTGCTGCCCACCTGATAACGAACCTTTCTTGGACTTGACCATTCTTCTGCCTGACCCATCTGTATCGCACTGCCTGCCTGTTGCCGACCCAGCCTGCACGACCATCCCTCTGACCAGCACGACCACCTGGATCATCACATCATCAGTGACCATCCAGCCCTCATGCCATCCCGCACTCTTGGACCTCTGTCTACTCTACCAGAGGTCCTTGAATCGGGTGCGCAAGAGCGGTTGTTCCCTGCACAAGACAGACTCCACCACCAGACTCATGACAGGGCCAGTCCAGGATAGCCTTGACTTTTTCTGGATTCTTGGCGATTCCTTCCGTGGAGATGACAAGCCCCAAAAACTGTATTGACACTTTCTCAAAGCCACATTTCTCAGCTTTTACGTATAGTCCATGTTCCCTTAAAGTTGACAACACTCTTTTTCACATGTGATCTGTGGAGTTTTAGGGTAGCTGAGAAAATGAGAATGTCATCAAGGTAAGCTATGACGAAGTGATCCAGGAACTCCCGAAATATGTAATTTACCAGATGCTGGAAGGTGGCTAGTGCATTACAGAGTCAGAATGGCATTACTAGGTACTCAAAGTGCCAGAAGCGTGTTCTGAATGCTGTCTCCCTTTCATCACCGTCACGAATGTGGATCAGGTTGTAGGCACCTCACAGATTGAACTTTGTGAAGATTCAGGCATTACGAAACCTCTGAAAGAGTTCAGGAATTAGAGGGAGCGTGTAGAGGTTTTTAGTGGTGATCTTATTCAGTTCTCTGTATTCCACACATGGCCTGAGGGTTTTATCTTTCTTCTCTACAAAGAATATACTGGCCCCAGCGGGAGAGGAAGATGGGCGGATGAATCCCTAGTCCAAGTTCTCGTCAAGTTAAGAAGAGGTACAGTCTCTTGGGTGACCTCATGGGTCCAGAACCCAGCTAAATGAACAGTCAGTTGTTGCTTTTTATTGCAAAGGGGAATGCCAAATTTCGTTGCCAGGGTCAAGTTCAGAAAAAAACTGCAGGCTCCCGAAACAATGATTGCCGGAAGCCGAACCTCTTCTTCCGCCACCTGCAGGGAGACAGGAAGGACCAGGTGAGAGGGAGAAGATCCTGCCTGCTGAGAATATACAGGACTCCGAGGAAGAGACTTACTGGGTCTTATTGGGCAGTTGTGTAAGAAATTCGGTACCCCCCACAGTATAAGCAAAGATTAGCTTGCCAACAGCGAAATCTCTCTTCAGGGGTCAGAGCTGAACGGACTAGGCCAATCCGTATAGGCTCTGCTTCTGATGTGGATGCAGATGGGGGCATAGTTGCTGAAGATGATGGAACTTTTGGTAACAATCAAGTGGGGTTGAAGGCTTGGGACCCTTTCAGAATACTGCTCCCGCAAGCATCTGTTGAGTTGAAAGCTGAGAAAGCTGAATGAGGCCTTCCAGAGTGGCGGGAGACTCAACCCTGGCCAGATCGTCCTTGAAGGATTCTGACAAACCCTGACGATATTGGTATCTCAAAGCAGCTTTGTTCCATCCCGTGTCAGCGGACCATTTACGAAAGTCTTCTGTGTAGTCCTCTACGAGGCACCTTGAGCTGGAGCAGCGGCAGCCGAATTGGTGGAGGGTGGAGCTTGATCCGCCTGGACAGCTGCTTGAGTGAGAGCAGTGACCTTTTGGCATAGAGCCTCCAGAGGAGAAGCACCTCCGTCGGCCTCAGACATTATAGCTGGATTATGCTGTCACGTCCCAGGTGTGAGGCCAAGATGCAGAGAGGGCTCCCCTTGCGGCTAATTGCAGCGCTCCCCTGGAAGTGGTACAGGGAGAGCAGTGCCCAGAGAAGCATGGTTTGTCAGGTACTGTTGTTAGATGAGCTGGTCACCGAGATGCAGAGCTGGTGTCCTTAGGAATTACCAGATGATCTTGGCAAAGTAGCAGACTGAAGACGTGGAGTCAGAGGTACAAGCCAAGGGTCAATCAGGAGAGCAGGAGGTCTAAGCAAGCTGGGTTGGTAACATAAATACAATCAGGATACGCAGGGAACACAGGAACACGAAGGAGCTGAAGATAATCCAGCAATGCATCCTTGTCAGCAGCAGGTTTAAATAGTCCATGAGAAGCCAGCATTTGCCACGTTGCATGCACCTGCGTGCTCCTGTTAGTGCCGTCACACACACTCATGCGCTAGCTCGCGCCATTGCACGCCTACGTGTGCCAACACGCACAGGTATGTGGCCATGGTGGCTATTAGCAGAATTACCAGGTCTCAGCCTATTTCCCTGACAGTTGTCCTATGAAAAGGTATAATAAAATATTTACAAAAATGTGAAGGGTGTACTCACTTTTGTGAGATACTGTATATCTGTAGTGTTTACTTATCTGTCTCCAAAGCTCTAAGGCTCTGTTTCCAGTACTGCAAGTTGGTATGTGACTTGACACGTGAAGTCGCATTACAAATCAAAATCCATGTATTTCAATGGTCCCCGTTCTAATTGGTGCGACTCAAAAAAAGATTCTTGCACTACTTTGTTCCAATTTTTGGTGCAACTTTGATCCAGAGAGTGTAAAGTTGGATCAAAGTTGCACTCTAAATTGCGCAACTTTGGGGTCGCAATAGTGGAAACCTAGGCTAAGTGTCGTTTCCCTCTGGTGCTCTGTTCCTCTGTTATTAGCATGAGTCACTTCTGAAAAGTTCTCCGACACATGAGATAACAGTAGCTGAAAATGTGTGTCGGGGAAGGAGCTTAGAGGTAGATTAGCAGGGAGCTTGTCTATTATCGATTTTTAACACAATCTGCACTTTCCAAAGAGTGTAGAAAGCTGAAGACAGCAGTTATACAAGCAAAACTTATGCACAAGGATTTGTTTAATCTCTGTGTATCATCTGAGGCTATTCACTTCATTGGGTAAATGTGAGAGTTTACAACCACTTTAAAGCTCAATTCCAGCCAACGTTTTTGTGTGGGGAAGGGCTGTGGCCTATAATTTTTTTTATTAGTGACCCCACTGAGGGTGTTTTCCCCTGGAGTCATGGTCTTGTGGGACAGGAACAGCAATAGGTCCCTGTTAGAAGTTTCAATGACTTCCCCTTTATATTTTAGATAAATTGTTTAATTACCATCTGTGCCCCTTTTGGATTGATTTTATTTAATTCCTGTCTCTGTGACTATGCTGGAAAAAATGAATAAAGTATTTCCCCAGTAACTACAGAAACCATACTAAAATTCTAACCAACCCACTCTACCCAAAACTTTTTTTAGCTACACTATATGGCCACAAGTATGTGAACACACTTCCAAATGATTGAGTGCAGATGATTCTATTGGAAAGGTACTGTTATTGCTTCACCGTGCAAACACACACAAGACAATTGTGTGCTTCCATTGTTTTGGCAATAGTTTGCAAAGAGCCTTTTTCTGCTCCAGCCTTATGACGTCCTGTGCAGGTCCATAAAATCATGGTTTGAGTTTAGTGTGGAGGAACTTGAGTGGCTTTCCTCTAATCCCCCATTGAACACCTTTGGCTTGAATTGGAATGCCATTGTGATGTCTTTTCTTTCAACAGCCGTACCTGACCTTAGCTGTGGCTTAGTGAGCACAAGTTCCAATGGGCACATTACAAAATCTTGTGAAAAGCCTTCCCAGAAGAGTGTGGCAGTTGCAATCACAAATTATATTAGAATGCCTAACAATCAATGCCAAAGATTACTTTACAGCATTTACTTTTCGGCATGCTATATTTTATGTGATTCACATAAAATTTTTATCCACTTGTTTAGATTCAAGATGACATCCAGACTATTCAAGAGTCAGTTTTACAGAAGGATAATAGACTTTCCAAAGCTATGATTCCAAAGGGTTCTTACCATATCACCCTCTTTGTGATGCATTTAGCCAGTGAAGAAGATGTTACTATGTAAGTATCAGCTTACACAAATTTACACAATAGACTATTCTCCCAGAACTTTATTTCTTGGCAACTTAACCACTTCAGCCCCGGAAGGATTTCCCAGGTTAGGACCAGAGCACTTTTTGCGATTCGGCACTGCTTCGCTTTAACTGACAATTGCGCGATCGTGCGATGTTGTACCCAAACGAAATTTGCGTCCTTTTTTCCCCACAAATAGAGCTTTCTTTTAGTAATATTAGATCACCACTGTGTCATTTCTGATCGCCGCTATAAACAAAGAAAGTGCGACAATTTTGCAAAAAAAACAAACAATATTTCTTACTTACTAAAATTCAAATCCAAAAAAAATAAAAAAACATTTTTTTCATCGGTTTTGGCCGATTTATATTCTTCCTCATATTTTTGGTAAAAAAAAACGCAATTAGCATTTATTGATTGGTTTGCGCAAAAGTTGCCACGTTTAGGGATGATGAGAATTCATTTCTGGGGTTTTTATTATTTTTCATTTTTTACTAGTAATGGCGGCGATCTGCGATTTTTAGCGATACTGTGATATTGCAGTGGACATGTTGGACCATTTTGACACTTTTTTGGGACCATTGGCATTTATGCAGCGATCAGTGCTATAAAAATGCACTGATTACTGTGTAAATGCCATTGGCAATGAAGAGGTTAACCTGCAGGGGTTAGTGAAGGGGTAACTGTGTTCCCTAGACGTGTTCTAACTGTGGGGGGGGGGGCTGGGCTGTTATGGGCATAAGAGATCTAACTGATCCCAGTGACAGGGATCAGTAGATCTCTTATGTCCCCATTGACAGAGCGGGGAACCGCCGTGTTTACATACCGTAAATGTGTCATTAGTCACGTAAAAATATCGTGACTAGCGACGTATTTACGGTTACCAGGGTTTTTTCACAGTTTTACCAGGTTGTACAGGTGACGTTATAGTGTCATAGCGATTTTTAGCGTCTAGCGGCGGTAATGATCATTTTTTACTTTTTATTATTTT
>BLSH010072673.1:955786-970270 GCA_018402905.1 Glandirana rugosa | reverse complement strand
GTGATAAATTTTCAGTGATTGGCACCATAGATTGTAGACGCTATAACTTTCACAAAGACCAAATAATATACACTAATTTGGGTTATTTTTACCAAAGACATATAGCAGTATAAATTTTGGCCAAAATTTACGAAGAAAAATTACTAATTTGCAAAATGTTATAACAGAAATAAAGAAAAATGCATTTTTTTACAAAAATTTCGGTATTTTTCCATTTATTGCTCAAAAAATAAACACCCCAGTGGTGATTAAATACCACCAAAAGAAAGCTCTATTTGTGTGAAAAAAAGGACGAAAATTTCATTTGGGTACAGTGTAGTATGACTGAGTAATTGTCATTCAAAGTGTGAGAGCACTGAAAGCTGAAAATTGGTCTGGTTAGGAAGGGGGTTTAAGTGCCCAGTTGTCAAGTGGTTAAAAGGAGCTTTGAAACTGTTTCTAGGCTCTGCAGGGGTCCCAACTTTAATGTTAAGATCCACCCGGATGTCTGAGTAGCAGCTGGCTCAGCCTCTCAGCAGAGTGATTAGTGGTCTTTGATTGCTCAGTTCTCAGTGTAGAGACGGTGGGGAACAGATGCTGCATTAGACCGATGCTTCATCTACCTAGGTGAGTATGTATGCTTGTTTTTTTGAAATCCCACACTTTTTTTGAACAAGCAGTTAAATCTGTGGAGAGCAAAAAGAAGTAAAATCCATTGTAGCCCAAGATTTATTCTACTCCCTTTAAACAGACACTTATGCCATGCAATTTTTCCCCCACCAGAGATCTCTGAATTTGCTTGTAAAATTCCTGCAGAGGCAATTGCTGGGAGCTCAATTCCTATTGATATGGGCATGTCACCAGAACTACATCCCTGCAGAGCCATTTCTTTGAACACAATATGCACGCAGGCATTTTAAGGCAGCAAGATTTTTTTTTTTTTTTTTTTCTGGGAAAGAAATCAATGTACAGGTGCATCTCAAAAAATTTGAATATCATCAAAAAGTTATTTTTTTCAGTAATTCAAATCAAAAAGTTAAACTGGTATATTATATAGATTCATTACACACAGAGTGATATATTTCAAGCATTACTTTCTTTTAATGTTGATGATTATGGCTTACAGCTAGTGAAAACACAAAATTCAGTATCTCAGAAAATTAGAATATTGTGAAAAGGTTCACTATTGTAGACTCATGGTGTCACACGCTAATCAGCTAATTACGGTAACTCAGTTTCACACATCACAGAAACATTCACACATGTAGGGCACCCAACATTAGAGGTGATTTATTCTTCTAAATCAAACACACCATTGCACATTGTTACTTACTAGTATTCCAATTTTTGTGCTGACAGGGAGGGGCAAACAAGGATGCTGCGCAGGCACTCAATGTCCTCCCTATCAACCTATGATGACATTCGTTTTTAGGATGCCAGCAGCTAGAAGTTTGTAATAGTGCACTTGTATACATTTTTTTAGGTAATTTTTAGGCATTTTTGCCAAGGCAGCTCTGAAGAAACCTGAAGGTACCCTGGTTGAAAAAGGCTGGCATAACATCTGTACAGCTCACCTGTGCTCATAGCTACAGAAAGAGGTCCATGCTGTAGCTTAGCTTTAGTTAATTATATAACCAGATTTATGTTTATTACTGACTTTTCATTAGTCATATTCCTTTTGATGAGTGAAATATTTAATAATCTAACATATTCTTTCCTTCTTTGTACTAGAGCAGTAAATGCGCTTTTGGAGAGTAAAAATCCAGTTGAAGAAATCCTAAGAGGAGTGACTTTGATTCTATCATTTTGTGGTATATCTGATTTTAAACGTGAAGTTGTGTTTGCCCAGACTACATTGGGAGATGCTGTAACCACACTCAAGCAGATAACTGGTACGAATTTCACCACCCTAACAAAAATGTATATTTTAAGACTTTCTTTACGTAGTTTAACTGCAGTAAACACAAGCAATAAATTCTGAAAAGTGTTTATGATTAAATGGGCATTTTTCCTTGTTAAAGGCATGTTCCACTCAAATGAAGTGCTTAGTTATGACTGCAGCTTTTACAATTGTTACCAGAACAGTAGAGCGGAATTCTCTTAGTGATGACACCTGTCCCAGTGATAACTTTTAAATATGAGTTTTGTCCTTACTTTGGGGAAACTTCCTCTCACTTGTTAAGACTTCATGCCAGGTAGTGTGGCAAAATATCTTCAGCAAAGAAAGAGACAGCAATGAAAACCTATACAGTAGTAATGGGGTATATGGCGCAAGTGTTGTGTGTACATTTTAGCTATAGCTCCTCTATTTATATCACCAGATCCACAAAAACCATAAAACATTTTGTATTAAAAAACACAAAAGAGAAAAGCAGGCTTGCATGGGACACGAAAACCAGTAAATAAGGCATCAACGTGCTTAAAGAAGCAGGCCAGTAAGGATAAAAATGACAAAAACGCCTACAGCATATAACTTCAGTTTGGATACATATTTGATATGCCTTTTTCAAATACAGTGGGTGTTGCTAACCCCTTCGCAGCAGCCAAAGTAATTTTCCTCAAATTAATGGAAGTAGATGGGAGTGGATACGGTGTTATATCAAAGTGCATGGTTACTGATGATTTTTTTTTTTTCAAGCCTGTGGTGTGTGGAACACACCTTTCAGACTCACCCGGTGCATAAAAAAGTGCACAACACAAAAGTGAAGACACAAAAAGTGCACTAGGTGTACACACGGTCCCCCTCTGAAGAGGAAGGACCTATACCCTGATTCCCCGGGCGCAAGGCTCCTGACAGGAACTGAGGCATCGTGCACTAGGATCGCCTAGCCATAACCAGGTGACCCCCCGTTCTCTAGGCAGTCAGCCGAAACTGACCGCCCTGATACTAAGTGGGACTCCCCTGAAGGGAGACCCCATGAGAGGAGGTGGATCAAGCCAAAAGGCCATACCCACCTCCTTCCCAAGATGTTCAGGGTAGGCCCAAAGTCCGTACACCTTACTAATCACTCGTGCAAGTGTACCCAACAATCAAAGTGACACAACACAACAAACAACACACAAAAAACATAAAAAGGTGGGGGAAGGACAGTGGAGAAGTGCAAATAGGTGCCTTTGTGCAGGACAAAGGCCGGCCTTGCGGACAGGAATAAACAATTCCCCTGGTCCTGACCAAAAGGCCCGGCCCAAGAGGCAGGTGCTAAAAAAAATTGTGATGGTGCAGTGACCTGGTGCCTAAACTCAAAGTGTTCCCTTGCCACAGTGAGCTTTCGGCACCCTTGGACTGCCACTCCAAGGGCACATACACCATGGGCTTTTCTCAGCCGGCCTATCAGCCAGACCAGTGGTTCTCCATTCCCATCAGGAGGCGTAGGAATTTAGACAGCTTAGGGAGAGCCTTGCCTACAACTGGGGACAAGCCGAAGCCAGAATCAACCCAGCAGGAAAAAGGCCCTCCCCTTGCCATCACCATTCCCTACCAATTACATCAGGAAAAGGCTAGTCCCCCGGACTCAAAGGGCACCTAAATGCCTTAACCTTCAAACTGATAATTACAGATACTACACTTGATCTTAGCCAAAAGGCCAAGAAGCCTACTGATGAATAGTGTTGTTAACCAAGACTGGCAAAAGAAGTCAACTCACCTAATGGGTTTAGATCTTTTGACTTCTAGACTAAGATCAGCAGTCAATGGTTTAGTGCGAAAATTAGCAAGCTGCACTCTTTGGTTATTTGTATGTAAAGTACTTCCCATCTTTCCACGAGTTGTAGAAGTTCAGATATTTTGTTTGACAGTGAACCTCTTCTCTTCCCCAACTGTGTTCCGACCACACAATATGAAGGAAACTAATATGTGTTGTGGCATGTTTGACAACACTTGTCTCTGGCTCCATGTTCTTGTCTGAGACAAGCGCTGTCACCACGGAATGCAAAGGGAGGGGGCCTTGCATATACGCTTTACAACTCAGGCACACTCACAGCAGAGCTCTGCCTGTGCTGTTCACAGCCCAGTCTGTGTATGCCCAGTCAGTATATATGGAGGGAGAGGCTAGGGTGTCAGTTTGAGGTTTCAGTTTCAAGTCTGGTGTCAGCACAATCACTATGCAGAGCACAACTACAGTAATGACCACAAATCAGTCATCCTTATGAGGAGGCACAGAAAAGTTGCAATTGAATAAAGAGAGAAGGAATTTCATTTGAGAATGCAATTGTGATTCAAAGGAAAAACATTGCAAAGTATCTGGACCAACATTCTATTGATAATGAGAGTTCTTTTTTAAGTTGGTAAAGTGACTCATTGACCATGTAATGCACCTTATTATGGAGGGATGGTACATGACTTTGTCAGTGCATTTCTGTGTGTGTACATGCCTAATTACAGATTGGTGTTCCTCCAGAAACCATGGGGAAGATATTTGAAGAAAAGGGTATTGTAGTTACTGGGAGTAAAGATTTTGTACCTCATTTGACTTTGATGAAGCTGTCAAGAGCCCCAAAGCTGCGTAAACAGGTGAGGTATTGTTACCTAAGTCAAAATAATAATGCTGGTAAATGAAAGCCCAGTTGAAATCACAGAAATTGATATTAATTTAGGCATAGATATTCTGTTACAGCGGTTGTGCAGAATATATAAATATGACTGTGCTGTCCAATTGGTACCAGAGTTAGACCCACTGCTCTCTGTAATTAGCACTCCAACACACCCCCTTTCCTCTTCCTCTGCAATACAAGTTACTACAAGTGATGAGGCTCGTAGTTAGTTGCCAGTGTAAAGCACATCAGTATGAAGACAAGAAGCATAATTTTTACTGCGGGAAAAGGGTATTTTAAAGCATTTCTTAGTACAATCAGTCACAAATCATACCATTGGAAGTATAAAGATAAAATGGCAAGATAATTCAGCTGGGCACTAAATATAATGCATATTTTCCAGGACAGAAAAGAAAAGCAGAAATGTTGCACATTTATTGAGCCTGTGTCAAATGTATTTTTTTCTTTCAAATAGCAGTAATAGAACCATCATTCACACCTTAGAAGAGTATAGCACAAAGTGTTCTTTGAAAACATAAAATTTTGCTAAAGTTGAACAAAAGGCAGAAATGAAAATATTTTTCTCTTACGTTCACTGACAGACTCAGCCCTTCTTATAACACGTGGGTTTATGCTTATATTACTAGGAGTAGACTAGGCAAAGAAAAACAAAAGCATAGGTTGGCCCCTCCCAGGAGGCCGTCCTCACCTTAGCATATAACCCCCTTCTAGACAATAGCATATCAGTTTTTATTGCCTAGTGCAAGGAGTTAGACCTGGTTCCCTATGGGATCTGCGTGCTTCTGAGGTTTTTTCTGGGGAAGTCTGCTATCAAGAAGCCGGCTGGTGGTATAGAGGATACCTAGAATCCAAAAACTTTCTCCAGTCCGGCCAATGTCTGTGCGAGCTACCCTTAGCCTTGGCGGGGTTACGCCGCATAGGGCCCGTTCCATGCGGGCGGCCAGTGGCTGATCCCACTTGTGCCCAGTGACTAGGTTTGTTCCTGTCCAGTGGCCTGGCCAGCAGCATCCCTCTCCATGAGGAGGAAAGTCTGCTCCGGGTGGCTACCCACTGCGCCCGTCGGATCGGTGAGTGGACCCCTCTTACGTCCTAGGGGCGCGGAGAGTGGGCGCCTGGGCAGCTTCTGAGGTAGCCGGCTGGTGGGGGCTTGTTAGTGGGGACACACTGGGGTTGTCATCTCCCGTTCCCCTCGCGGTACCGCACCCCACATTGACCGTTTGGGTACTGCATTCGGCGATTCACCGACATCTGTGGTGGATCACCGTTCGTTCGCCGCTACCGCGCCATTTTGCCATAGCTCGGCATGTTTGTGATGGCAGTGGCCATTTTCCTGTAGCCCATGGTTTTTCTCGGTAATACGGGGAAGTGATAAAAGCGGCAGAGGAGTGGGGTGCCGGAAGTCTGGGATGTCAGAGGCTGGCAGTGGCAGGGGTAGCTGAGGAGCAACAATCCACGCCGGGGTCCCTGGTGTCCTTGGAACAGCTGAGGGCAGTATTTGGTGAATTCTTTCCCTGGGCGGGTTGGGACCCGACTCCGGGGGGCCCCAAAAAACGCCCGCCCCCGTCATTCTTAGGGGGAGGATTCGGAACCAGAGAGCGCCTCGGTGGTCATGGGAACCCCCGTGGAGCTATCAGAGGGTGAACTGATACCCTCAGATGGTTAAGATGATCAGGGGGCTTCATTATCGCGCGACAAAATGATAGTGGCTGCTCTGATCACTGATATTCGCGAGTCCATGCGGCTTGACCAAGCAGGGGAGTCGAATGAGGCCGCATATATGTGTGGGTTGCTTAAGCCCCCTAGGTCCCCCAGGGCCTACCCTTATGATCAGGTTTTTGAGCAGGCGGTGTTCAAGGAATGGCTGCGGCCGCAAAATTCCTTTCCTTTGCCCAAACGCTTTGCTGTTCGTTACCCCTTTGAGGATAGTTTCACTAAGAGGTGGGCTTCCCCAGCAGTGGACCCACCAGTGGCCCGTCTAAATAAGGCAACGACTATTCCCTTGGAGGGGGTCTCCGTCTTTTAAAGAGGCGGCTGATCGCCGCACGGAGGCAGTGTCTAAGGCACTGTTCTTGTTGGCTGGGTCAGCCATGCGTCCAGCTCTGGCAGCTGCTATGGCGGCGCAATCTCTTCTCAAGTGCGCTACCACATTACACTCCGGTTTGACTTGTGAGTGTGCGCAGGCTGAGGTGCAATGAGAACAACACTTGGAAGAGGGTCTCCGCTACCTATGCGATACTGCATTGGACCTGCTTCCCATGCTGTGAAAAATGTCTGTTTTTGCAGTTGTTATCAGGCGGGTGTTGTGGCTCCGCTCTTGGTCAGGCGACCAGGTGTCGAAGAAAGCTCTTACGTATCTCCCCTTTCAGGGAGGGCATCTGTTTGGCCCACAATTGGATGAAATCATTAAGGATTTCACGGGGGGAAAGGGTAATTTTCTTCCGGAGCCAAAACAGCGGGATTTTCGCCGTAGGCAGGGCCCTGTCTCTTCAGGCCAGAAGAAGTTTTTTCGTGCGCCCGGCTCAGCGGGTAAGGGCTTCAAGTCCGATAAGGCTTCCGCTGGGCCCAGTAAAAGGCCCTGGCAATGTAAGTCTGAAAAAACGAAGGATAAGTCAGCCTCCGCATGATGGGTTGCCCCCACCTGATTCACGGGTGGGGGGGCGGTTACTGGGGTTCGCAGACAGGTGGACTGCCCGCATCACCAATCGGTGGGTGCTGGAGGTGGTGTCCTCCGGGTACAGGATAGAGTTCATCTCTCTACCCCCAGAAAGGTTCTTCCCTTCGAACTTAAGACTCCCTCAGGGGCATCGGGAGGCGCTTCTAGGCGCCGTTCGGGCGCTTGCCGAACAGGGGGTGATTGTACCGGTACCCGCGATGAAAAGGTTTCACGGTTTTTACTCAAACCTCTTTGTGGTGCCCAAAAAGGGTGGGGTCAGGCCAGTTCTGGACCTAAAGGCGCTAAACTGCTTTGTAAAGACAAAAAGATTCAGGATGGAGTCCATCCGCTCGGTCGTGGCCGCCCTGCACCAAGGGGAATTCATGGCGTCCCTGGATATCAAGGACGCGTATCTCCACGTTCCAGTTTGTCACAGACACCAGCGTTTTCTACGCTTCGCAGTGGGGGATCTGCATTACCAGTTTGTGGCACTTCCCTTCGGTTTGGCTTCGGCTCCCCGAGTGTTCACCAAGGTGGTGGCCCCGATGCTGGCGCTGTTGAGACAGAGAGGTATCGCGGTGGTAGTGTACCTCGACGATTTACTCCTGAGAGCAGAGTCGGCCGCAGCTCTGGAGGAGAACGTGATAATCACAGTGTCCACATTAAAAGAATTTGGTTGGCTGATCAACCTGCAGAAGTCGACGTTGACTCCATCCTGCCGTCTGGAATACCTGGGTCTGATTCTGGACACGGTGCAGACAAGGGTGTTTTTACCGCCGAACAAGCTCCTGACACTATAGGCAGCAGTGTGAACCCTGTTATCACGCCGGTGATCCTCCTTACGGTTCTGTATGCAAGTGTTGGGGCTCATGGTGTCGTCTTTCGAAGTGATACCTTACGCCCAGAGTCACACTCGGCTCCTGCAGAAGACGATTTTGTCGTATTGGGGCAAATCCCCCCTATCCCTAGACAGTCTGATCAGGTTGGATCATCAGTCCCGAGGATCCTTGATTTTGTGTATTCGGGCTCCAGCCCTAAAATTGGGAAAATGTTTCCTCCCCCTCAATTGGTCGATAGTAACGATGGATGCCAGCCTATCGGGCTGGGGAGCGGTCCTGGGTCAGTTCTCTGCCCAGGGTCGTTGGTCAGCTCAGGAAGCTTGCCTTCCGATAAATGAACAAGGCGTAACTGCCGAAACGCGTCTGCTGTATTACTGTATGTGCATGGTCTACAGTCAGTAAAGTTATTGGAAACATTTCTGGAGTGCCGACTCAATCGCTTTTGGATTGCTGTTACTTCCGATAAATGTACTGGAATTGAGAGCGATCAGACTTTGTCTGTCCCATTGGTCGGCAAGGCTGCGAGGTCTCCCTGTCCGGATTCAGTAGGACAATGCCACGGCTGTGGCATATGTGAACCATCAGGGCGGAACAAGAAACTCAGCAGCAGCCGCGGAGGCGGCTCTGATCCTACGATGGGCAGAACTTCACGTGCCAGCACTCTCCGCAATCTACATTCCAGGCGTGGAAAACTGGCAAGCGGACTTTCTCAGCCGCCGGACTCTGGATCAGGGGGAATGGTCCCTACATCCAGAATTGTTCCGCCAGATTTGCCTCAAGTGGGGCACGCCAGAGGTGGACCTCATGGCCTCCGGATTCAATCACAAGGTACAGACCTTTGTGTGCAGAACAAGAGATCCGTTGGCGGTCGCCACGGATGCACTGGTAGCATCCTGGGGTTGGTATCGGCTACTGTACGCCTTTCCTCCTCTGAAGCTGCTGCCGCGGGTTCTGCGCAGGATAGAAGCAGAGGGAATCCCGACGATCCTGGTAGCTCCGGATTGGCCTCGGCGACCTTGGTGGGCCGATGTGGTATGGATGGTGTCAGATGTTCCGTGGAGTCTTCCACTTCGCGAAGACCTACTGTCTCAGGGACCCATCTTGCACCCTGCTTTACCCGCACTGGTTTTGACGGCTTGGCTATTGAGTCCCAGGTGTTGAGTGATAGGGGTGTCTGACTCCGTGATCCCTACTATGATTAAAGCGTGTAAGGGTTCTTCGCGTAAGATTTATCATAGGACCTGGAAGGCCTATATCGCCTGGTGTGAGGCAGGGGGTTGGAACCCCCGCTCTTGTGCGGTGTCCAGAGTGCTGACTTTTCTGCAGCAGGGACTGGACAAGAACCTGGCGTTAAGTACGCTTAAGGGTCAGATTTCGGCCCTGGCGGTTCTTTTTCAAAGACCCTTGGCGTCACATTCATTGATCCGTACATTTGTACAGGGTGTACGTCATGTGGCTCCTCGGATACGGTCGCCCCTGGCGCCCTGGAATTTGAATCTGGTGCTTTCTGTGCTTCAGAAGCCACCATATGAGAATATTAGGGACATTCCTTTGCAGTTGTCGCAGAAAGTGGCTTTCTTGGTGGCTGTTACATCCGCTAGGCGGGTGTCTGAGTTGGCAGCGTTATCCTGCAAGTCTCCTTACTTGGCCTTTCATAAGGACAAGGCGGTTTTGCGACCTTCCCCTTCTTTCCTTCCGAAGGTGGTTTCTTCTTTTCACTTGAATGAGGATATTGTTCTTCCCTCATTATGCCCGCACCCGTCGCATCCCAAGGAATTTGAACTGCATTCTTTGGATGTGGTGAGGGCTTTGTGGGTGTATTTGTTTTCTACAGCTTCCTTTCGGAAGTCTGTTTCTTTATTTGTGCTGACGGAAGGTTCGTGTAAAGGCATGGCGGCCTCGTCAGCTACCATTTCTCGTTGGATTAGGAAGACTGTGACTCATGCATATGAGGTTCGGGGCAAGGTTCCCCCTTTTCCAGTCACGGCTCATTCCACCAGGGCAGTTAGTAATTCCTGGGCTTTTAGACACCAGGCCTCGGTGTCTCAGGTGTGCAAAGCGGCTACTTGAGCCTCTGCACACATTTACTAAGTTTTACAAGGTTGATGTTTCAGCATCTGCGGATGCTGCTTTTGGCTGCAAAGTTTTGCAAGCGGCAGTGTAGGTGCGACTGGCGCCGCCTGAGAGGGCTTTTTTTGTTGGGTACAGTTGTTATAGTTTGCCCGCCCCTCTTGATTGACACAGCTTTGGGACGTTCCCACATGTTATAAGAAGGGCTGCGTCTGTCAATGAACGTAAGAGAAAAAGGGATTTTATTATAACTTACCGTAAAAACCTTTTCTCTGAGTTCACTGACAGGCACAGCACCCACCCCTCTATTGAGTTTGTACGGCTTGTTACGAACTGATATGCTATTGTCTAGCAGGGGGTTATATGCTAAGGTGAGGACGGCCTCCTGGGAGGGGCCAACCTATGCTTTTGTTGCCTAGTCTACTCCTAGTAATATGAGCATAAACCCACGTGTTATAAGAAGGGCTGCGTCTGTCAGTGAACTCAGAGAAAAGGATTTTACGGTAAGTTATAATAAAATCCCTTTTTTTAACCAAAATGTATTTTTATATAAATTTATATTGATATTAGATTCTTGTAATTCCCTTAACAAAAACACGTAGACTGGGAGAATTAGGGTAGCATTGTGAGCCAATTAGGGCTCTGTTGCTTTGTAGAAGGTTTTCGGTCAAAGACAGGGAACCTGCTTGCATGGAGAAGAGGGAGGGTTGACCTCATCAGTGTGCTGCTGCTCCATTATTGATACGAGCTAGGGTTAGATCAGTAATTTTCAGTGCTGAGATCTCACCAATCTTAGAACCTGGCTTGGGAATTTTAGGATTTTTTATGAATACTTCAGGCAGCAGATACAACAAGGGATTAATTTAGTATTTTATATTAAGGTAACATTCTAGCCTTTGGTCAAGGTTTAGGGGATTAGTGATAAATTGAGGATTAGGGTATAGATGAGTCTTCTGATCAAGTTAAGTGAGTGTGAGTTAAGGGTTATGTTCATTTTAGGGTTTAGGTTATGTGTTAGGATTGGATAGGGAAAGGGTTAAAAGTTAGTCAGCATAACAGGGAACAAAGTGGAGGACGATGACATTTATGGTTGCTGTGTGCTTTTACTTGTTTGGGCACTAAAAGCTTTCTGACCTGGCTCTCTGTACAGAAATATAATATACCAGGGTAAGGAGTTTGCTGAACCAGGTTGTATACAGTATTCTAACTACACTAAGTTTGAGAAGAATTGTTCAGGATCACAAGAAATTACTGTCTTTTCTGGTAAGGCTTCCTGGATCATAAGGCTAAACAGAAGTCCTAATTATGGGAAAATTAAGGCATTATCATAAATGTACAGTATGTAATCCAAATTTGTATTTAGCTGCTTGCATGGCATTTGGATTAAAAATAAAAATTACAAAACCTTTTAACCTACCCCAATATTATAATATGGGGAAGGTTAAAATAAGAGATGTTTTTTTTTTAGAATAGAGACACTTTTTAGAATACAGTCACGCTTTAAAGCACCACAGTTATCAGTGCTTGCGATAGATTTATATACCTGTCTGATGGAGAACTTTGAGAGACTAGTTGCCTCCCTTGTGATTGGCAGCTAATGGCTAGCTGGCTGTGTAGCAGCTATGGAATCAGCTATGGGTACGGGTATGGGTAGGGTAGGGTGACCAGTGCATGTTTAGGAGAAGTGAGGAAAGGGGCAATAAAGAGGGAGAGGTTGAAGATGTGAACAAGTGGTTAGGTGCAGTTTATACGATTCCCAACGCACACGTTCCTGCTTTTAAAATAGCTTACTTGTAGTGTGGGTGCTGAAGTGACCAACGTCTGGAAACGCATGTCATAGAAGTAGGTAATGTCGCCAGCACACCAGGATCTTCAAACCAGTCCAATCTTTAATAAATGATCACATGGGTGGGCTCAGAAAATAGATGAGCAATCTCCTCTTTGATAACAGGGTCAAATGTTTAATGTGGTTGTAGACATAGTATTGTAAGTGGGGTATATATCTTGGCAGGGGAGAAATTTCATCACATATTGCATATTTTTTTAATGATTGGCGAATTCGTGGGCGCAGCGAGTGAGTTTGTGGACGGAAGAGGTGAGGAATAAAGTGAAGAGAGTTAAAGGTATTGTTTACAGGGACTGGATGAGAGGATGTTTATGAGAATAATAAAATGGGTTTGTTTTCCAGCGTGGAGGCAGGAATTGAATTTTAGGTGGGCAGATTTGTGTAGGGTGAAGCCTCACTGGGATTTCGTTTCTCTTCAGACTTTTGGTGTCATCTATTTGCAAGGTTGTAGTGATTGAGATCTGATTCTATGTGTGATGATGGGAGGAGGAAGTATGTCTAGGGAGGATGAGTAAGCTCATTTAAATGGAGGTGGCCAGGCCAGGGGCCATTATGGGAGAGGGCATTTGGAGAAGCAGAGTCAGACTTTAGAAGCTACGTTTTGGTAACAGCAATTGGATTATAGCAGTTGAAAATAAACATTTAATTGGAAGAGGTGAGTTTGTTATAGGCTGAGCGAGTATTCCAGAAGGCACATGACAAGGGCTGAGTCTTGGAAGCATGGGAATTGAAATTAGAGTGAGAGTTGCAGCTGCTGTCAGAGGTAGAAAGTATGTTGGTGGAAGGCCAGGCTTATGTGAGTGTAGCGCCCTCTACCATAGGTGGGTGCTTAGAGAGAGATTTTTGTGTTTGGTGAGGTAAATTTAGTCAGGCCTAATTGTTTTGATTCTGGGTCAGGGAGTGGCCTAGGGAGTGACTGGTGACTGCTGGTAGTGACAACCCTTGGTAACCCCTCATTTTTGGCTCAGAAAGTTCTGGAAGAAAGGGTAGGGCAGAGGAGGTGAAGCTTCCAGTCCTGAGGTATGTTAAAGAGCTCTGACCTATCCCCAACTTGGATTGGCAAGGGGCAGGCCTCCTTAAATACCAGCCCAGTTTGGGAGGAGAGTTTAGGTGGAAGAGATGGAGATGGAATAGTGCGGAGGCTGTCAGGGCCTTGGGGAGCTCTCCAGGAGAGGAACTACAAGTGACAGGTGTTGGTGAGTGATGCACTACCTGGAAAGCTGGAAGAGGTACACCCAAGTGGATTGGGGTGAGAGACAGTCTGAGAAGGGTACAAGAGTCAGTTGGGGCTGTGGTGTCACTGTGGCAGTAGAGAGGGCTGTTGCAGTCAGGAGGGCTGGCAGGGCCTGGAAGAAGATGGATTGGGAGCAGTAGTCCATCAGCTAGCACCTTATGTACTTTGCTACACTTTGGGGGCCCGCGGTCCCTGCCTGTAATGGGAGGTCAGCAGGCCTCACCATGTGATAGCTAGGCCGGGAAACCACGTTTTGTGCAGGAGAGTGGAACAAGAGTCATGAAAAGCAAGTCTGAGCAGGAGAGTGGAACAGGAGTTATAAAGCAAGTGTGTGCTGGAGGAAGAGAAGGAGTGTATATACAGGATGTGTATATACATGGTCTGATTTAAGTTGGACTCAATCCACTGGGCATCCCATAACTATCCCAATCCCTATCCAAGTTCAATTGCCTAATAAAAAAACAAAACAAAGTACCGGCCTGTTTCGTGACTCCGAATGGAATATAAAGTGTGATCGAGGGCAGTGTGAAGGGTGGAACCACTACATTCAGCAACCCCCAAGGGGACAATGGCTACATGAGGTATTCCCAGAGGTTAGTAGAAGCAGGGGGTGAGGGAGGTGAGATAGGAGCAATATTTAACCGCCTCAGGACCTGCACACCGTCAAATGACGGCGGAGCGGTCCTGCTCTCCCAGCGGGTGGACGTCATATGACGTCCTCCCTTTAAGCCGGGATTGCGCGCGATCGGGCGCGCGCATCCCGGCTCTGTCGGTGTCGGCGTGTCCCCAGGACACGCCGCTTCACCGACAGGGGTGAACAGCCATTGGTTATGGCTGTTCACCACGTGATCGGCTGTGACGAAGTCACAGCTGATCACAAACGGGAGCGCGCTGCGCGTGCGTGTCGGTGGCGGCGTGTTCCTGGGGACTGATACCTTGTGATCGGCTGTGATCTACTTCACAGCCGATCACATACAGTGTAAACAGAGCGGTCCCCCCCAGTCACAGTCACACGAAAATGAAACGTCTAGTCATTGAGTGACTAGGGTCGAGAAGAGAGGAGTGTGACCTGAGACACACTCCTCTCTTCTCGACCATTGTCACTCAATGGCGAGACAAATGTGACATACACTAGCCGACACTTCATCTAGTGTCGGCTAGTGTTCCATAGTCAGGGGTCCTTGTGCGGCGGTGGCTGTGCGTGCGCGTCGCGCGAGGGCAAACACTAGTCGACACTGAAGCAGTGTCGGCTAGTGCACCACTTGTCGGTATTGGTTACCGACAAGTGGGGACAGCCACTTCGCCGCACAGG
>BLSH010072673.1:942599-953846 GCA_018402905.1 Glandirana rugosa | reverse complement strand
GGCACCATAGCTTGTAGACTCTATAACTCTCACAAGGACCAAATAATATACACTTATTTGGGTTATTTTTACCAAAGATAGGTAGCAGTATAAATTTTGGCCAAAATTTACAGAGAAAAATTACTAATTTGCAAAATTTTATGACCGAAACAAAGAAAAAGGCATTTTTTCAAAAAAATTTCAATCTTTTTTTATTTATAGCACAAAAAATAAACCCCCTCCTAGTGATTAAATACCACCAAAAGAAAGCTCTATTTGTGTGAAAAAAAGGACGCAAATTTCATATGGGTACCGTGTTGCATGACTGAGTAATTGTCATTCAAAGTGTGATAGCGCTGAAAGCTGAAAAATGGCCTGGACAGGAAGGGGGTTTTCGTGCCAGGTACTGTTGTGGTTAATGAGGGCACATGCCCCAGTGTCTTGGAGGTTATAACATTGTGTGTGTTCAGAAAGAGCAAGAGGTAATGAGCACACTAGTAGGGAGAAGATGAGTATATAGAATTTATGGTGGAGATAGGAAAGTTAGAGAGAACATATTGGATAAGTGAAGAGAGTGGGAAGCAGACTGTAAAAGAGAGGGCTAGATGGAAGAATACAGATACACTTGAAAACTGTCTGGAGGAGGGGCTCTGTGGTTTGCAGTGGCTTTATTTTTTGTGCCTTCGTTAAAGTGCCGTGTTGAAAGTTCCGCATACTTAAAAATTATATGACAGTTTAGTAGAAATGGCAGCCCTTCATCGGTGCTGTACCCATAAGTTGAACTAAATCTCCTCTCAGATGGTGTGGGGAAAGTGTTATTCAATCGATCAATTATAGCTGCTAAAAAGATTTCAATTTATATGTAAAAATTGTATAATGTGTATTTTATGGATGGATATTGCCAGTGTAAACTGAAATAAAGTTGTTTTTTTTTAAGAATCCAATTTAAATATTGATAAAAGTTTTTATTTGATGTCTACTTTATGAAAATTTAACACATTTTTTTTGTAAGCAAATATGTGTCTGTTTTTGTCTTGATTTCTAGAATAGGTTTTATAGAGTGTTTTGCACCTAAAGTTTTCTAAAACGAAAAACACTTGTCACCTAGGGCATTAAAAAGATTGATACTAGTCTGTACAAGGATTTCCAGAGTCATTACTTCGGAGAGGAGGTTTTGCAACGACTGGATCTGTGTGCAATGTTAAAGAAAAGACAAACAAATGGTTACTATCACACTGAAGCCTCCATCTTCTTCGGTAAGGAAAATTCAATCTTTATCACGCTTTATGATTGACTCTTTCGGGGGGATTTACTAAAACTTATGCACACAGAATCTGGTGCAATTGTGCATAGTAACCAATCAGCTTCTAGGTTTTATTAACAAAGCTTAATTGAACAAGCTAAAGGAAGCTGATTGGTTACTATGCACAGCTGCACCAGTTTTAGTCAATCTCCCCTTTTACGTCTATTTGTGTCATATTTACCTAAAGTGAACTTTAAAGCTGAACTCCAGTCACAAAATCATCCCATATTTTTTATAAAGGAAGAATACAGGGGGTGAAATGGAGTTTTTTTTTCCCTCTTAGCTTCATGTTGAAAAGTTTATAATAATTTTGGATATGTATTACCTTAGTTGGTTAGAGATAAATAATGTTTGTTTAGTTGAAACAAAAATTTGTATTTAGGGCAATCTTAAAGAAGAACCTACCCCCTGGATCTCTCCGAGACGGTGTAGGGAAGAGGTAAAATTGGCATTGAAACTCTCAGGTTGTCCAATTGGTTGTAGAATTTTTAATGGTATTTGGACAGGTTATCTGGATTTGGGGCTAGCAGCTTTTTCAAGTCAGAGGATTTTTAAAGTTTCTTTGGTTTGTAAATGAATGGTGAAAAAAGCTTTGAGGAAGTCCACGGATTGGCTGGTTGAACCGTGTCAGCGTGATGTCACTCCGCTGCCCTGGTGACGCTGCTGACCCCACCCCCCCATCCCGGGATACTCTCAGCCACATGTGGGTTAGTTTGTTGGAGCCGCACTGCACAGCTTTCTGATGCTGGATACCTGGACACATACTCCAAGAAGAGGTTGTTCCCAATTGAGGAGGACCCTTGCAGCATAAGAGAAACCAGCAGATGGGATTGGGTGAACGAACACAAGTACATTTCTCCAGAGGAGTGTTGCAATTGATCTGACTAGTTTGTGACCTTGCTCCCCTACCCGGCTGCGCTACTCTAGGGAGTTGTAATTACATGACTGTATAACAAAGCTTGTTTGCCTGCTTCCAGCTCTATTCACAGTACTACTCCCAGTACATGCACCTTTGGGCTTTACCTCCACTTGAATCCAACTCTGGCTGTCCCGGTATTTGCCACTGATCCACTCTGACACAAAGCGATGAACTTGTTGCTGGCTGCTATTTTTTCAGAACAATGCCTTTTTTCCTGCATGGCTGTAATTATTGATGCACATTGGACAATAGCTCAGCCATATGATATATGGAGTGGTAGTGATTGGTAGTTGTTTGTATGAGTGGGGTGACCATCTAGTTTTGACAACGTTGTCAGTTTTTAATATGCTGCAACTGCGGTTTGAAGATATACTTTTTAATCTGTGATCAATAAAAATTATTTTTTAAGGCACAAGAGATTCCGCTAGCAGTGTCTGGGTGACCTTGTATCACATCTTTTTTCTCTTCTGAAAAAATTATCTAGAAATTGCGCAGATGATCAATGTAGATCAAATAGGAAAGAGATAAGCAATCACACAACAGAACATATTTGTGTAGAACATAAAAATAAAAAAGATTGCCACGCTAATCACAAAACTTAAATGTGAAAATAGTCCATAAAATGTCCATAACATGTGCATAAAACTTTATAGGTGGTAACTTTCAACTGTAGCAGATGTCAATACACCCAAAAAGTGAGTGAAGGAATAAATATAATTTGGGAGTTTCAAAATTGCCTCCTTCATCAGGGCTTAAAAATGATACAGTATATGCTACACAGAATGGGGTGTGAAATTACAGAGTACTTATGCTGGAAGTTTGTAGAGTCCGCCAGCATTTGGTTGGTGCAGATCTACTGCCCTACTAATGCTCCTCCACTTCTTTTCTAATAGCCTCTACTACACCTGCGGTACCTATCTAATGCACCCCTATTACCCTTTTACCTCCCTGTACTGCTTTGTTATTGCCCCTTTTCTGCTGCTTTATTCCCCTCTAGTCACCTACTGCCTCTTGCTAACCTTCTTTACTACATCACCCCCCTGTTGCTCCTCTACCAACTCTTCACTGAAGGCTGGTTCACCCGTGCATTTCCTCCGTTGACTGCCAGTACACTCAAGCACTTGAATGCCCGCTGCACCTGTGCACTTTTCTATTGAAGGTCAGATATTGGGATCATTTTCGGATATCCCAAAGATGGACATTTGTGGACTCTACACAACTGCATCAACATGCACTCTGGCATTTGCTACTACTGCACCCAATTTCACACTCCTGCATTTTTTTTCTACTGCACCCGACATGCACTCTTGCACTAAACACTGCTGCACTATTGAACTAGCTGTCACTGCGCCCGTGACACACACTTTTGCACTTGCCACCACTACACCTGACACCCACTCTAACACTTGCTGCTGCCATTGCAGCGGAGATGCACTCTTGTACTTGCCTCCACTGCACCCGTTGCACACTCTTGCACTTGCTACCAATGCATTTGATGTACACTCTTGCACATGGCACTAAAGCATCTGACGCACACTACTGTATTTAGGTTATTCAATGACTGGGCACACTTTTACTAGTATAGATATATTTATCATAAGCCAGAAATTATGTACTGTAAATCCACTTTGCCTACATCAAGTGCAGAGCTGTGTATGAGACTCAGCACATGCACCCTTTACAGGTTGCCTGCATAAAACTACAGGAGGGGGCTAATACTTAAAGCGGTAATAAACCGAAAACCAATAATATAATATATTGCAGCTTACCAGATCTTAAATGTGGCAGCTGCATTAGTTTTCTTTTCCTAGGCTTTTCCCCCTTTGTTTTCAACTGGTGATATGGCCAGTAACACACCTCCTGTATTGGATTACAGCTTTAGGGCATTGGCCTTCAGTTTCTATGTGCCTAGTTGCCTGCATCAAGTGCAGAGCTGTGTATGAGACTCAGCACATCCACCCTTTACAGGTTGCCTGCAGAAAACTACAGGAGGGGGCTAATACTTAAAGCGGTAATAAACTGAAAACCAATAATATAATCTATTGCAGATTACCAGGTCTTAAATGTGGCAGCTGCATTAGTTTTCTTTTCCTAGGCTTTTCCCCCTTTGTTTTCAACTGGGGATATGGCCAGTAACACACCTCCTGTATTGGATTACAGCTTTAGGGCATTGGCTTTCAGTTTCTATGTGCCTAGTGCCTTTTTAATTGTAGGCTGTAGTAGAATCCTTGATTTCTTATTGTTGTTAAAGCTGTGTCCCTCAATGTACGGTACTCATGCATTCAGTTTTAAGAACGTTACTTTGATTTTCTAATTGTGTGGTCACATCTAAGTTTGTTTTTAACCACAGTGACAAGAAAATTGTTCTATGTTTTCATGCATAGGACATGGAAACAAGGCTAAACGATTCAACTATGCACAAAAACAGGAACTGGGGTGGAGAAAAATGGCAACAGGTGCTCTGGACTGATTAAGTCAAAATTTGAAATATTTAGCTCTAGCAAAAGGCAGTTTATTTGCAAAGGGTTGGAGAGCGGTACAATAGTGAGTGTCTGCAGGCAACAGTGAAGCATGGTGGAGTTTCCTCCCAAGTTTGGGGCTGCATTTCTGCAAATGGAGCTGGAGATTTGGTCAGGATCAATGGTGTCCTCAATGCTGAGAAATACAGGCAGTTACTTATCCATTGTGCCATACCATCAGGGAGGTGTGTGATTGTCCCCAAATGTATTCTGCAGCAGGACAATAACCCAAAACATACAGCCAATGTCATTAAGAACTATCTTCAGCAGGGGGCGTGGCTGGCCGCGAGTGGAGCAGGACGTGTTTCCGAACAGCTCCTCAACTCTGCATACCAGAGGAATCCTCGCTTCTAAGACACGGGTGAGCATCTACAACACACTGATCCATCTCCCCGTCCCTCAGGCTACACTCCACACTATTTTTGGAGCGGATCGGAGACTGTTATCCGCGGCGCCCAAAATTTGGGCCGCAGCTTCGTGCGGCCTACAGATACGGACCTGGCGGATGCCGCAGCGGAGCACCCGCTCCACATACAGCCATTCCCTACTACTCTATTGACTCCTGGAAGACCCCCCAACATTGTGGGCTCACGTTCTGGGCTGGTTTGGAGACATTTCAAACAGGGACACGGGTTGCGACCTACCAGAGCTTAGCACGGCCGCCATTTTGACTATACAGGACCCTTATCCATAGAGCTCCTAAGGCCTTACATAACAGAAATAATCACTGTCGCTATACCCCAGTAACATCTATGTAAGGAGCCCAATCACTCGGAACACCCCCCCCCAGGGGGTCCACGCAGCTGGTCGGCCCTCTCCGGTCTTGGTCTCAGCTCACTAAGGCCTGTCACAGGCTGCTTTATTCTCTAGATCCAGCCTTAGGCCCCAACCAGGTATACTACCATTTTTGAAGGGAGTCTCAAACAACTGAAGTCACTGGACTCAGCTGACCTTTGCCTCAATAGAACTTAAAAGAATTTAACCCTATCACAGCTCTGAGATTACAGTCACTCACTTGTGTTCACCTAGCTACAGATACTCTGAGACTGTGTCCATATGTTACTCTCACTCATCCAATGGGAAGAAAGGCCTGGGTTTGGTCCATGAATATGATGGTCATGTGACTTTGCCATCATTGTCCCTGCCGCCTCCTTAAGGCTCCCGCGTAGCAAGTTATAACTCCTTCAACCACGGGAGCCCCATTCTCCATTTGTCAACATGCCTGGACAGCCCATGGTGAAGATAGGGCCTAAGAAGGCAACCCTCTCATCAACCACGGAACCACGGTCCTCCCAAACCCTAGACAGGTTTTTACTCAGACCCGAATCCCCAGCTTTTACTATGCAAGACTGTCTATCAGACCCTCCAGTCCCGCTGGGGGCAAGTGGGGGGATCTCCCAACATTTCCCCCCCCTCCCAACGAATGCTCTTTCATCTCCGGTCACTGTTGAAGTCTTGGACCTTAAACTGC
Source organism: Glandirana rugosa (assembly GCA_018402905.1). Taxonomy (NCBI): domain Eukaryota; kingdom Metazoa; phylum Chordata; class Amphibia; order Anura; family Ranidae; genus Glandirana; species Glandirana rugosa. The sequence goes on along the minus strand of BLSH010072673.1, from coordinate 947,655 downwards.
AGTCTCTCCTACAGAACCTTACACGAAACATCACACAAGAAGTTGGAAAACTTGCCCAGGAATTGAGAGGTGAAATAACACACTTAGGGGAATGTACAGACACCCTTGAATCCAAGTTTGATGATCTTCTACAATATGTGCATGCACTGGAGGAAGATAATGCCTCTCTCAAACACTCAGTCTCCATGCTCCAGTCCCAACAGGAAGACTTGGAGAATAGGGAACGGCGCCAGAATTTGTGGATCAGGGGAGTACCTGAAAACATTGGTGACCGAGAGATTCGTCCTTATTTGTTAAGCCTCTTTAACACCCTTTCTCCTGACATTCCGGATATAGACTGGCGCCTAGACCGGGCCCATAGGTCTTTGGCCCCGAAACCTCCTGTGGGAGCCAGCCCCAGGGACATTATTGTGCACTTCCATTACTATGACAGCAAAGAAGCCCTTGTTCTGGCTACCCGTAACAAGTCCAGGTTGGAGTTCAAAGGGGCAAGAATTCAGATTTTCAGCGATCTATCACCAATTACCCTTGCTAAACGCTGAAACTTCCGCCCAGTCACCATGCACCTCCAAAACCACCAAGTTCCCTACTGATGGGGCTTCCCTTTCCGGCTCTCTGCATCCCGAGATGGCACTCAATTTTCCATGCGTGACCTGCAGGAAAGTGAAACCTTCATAAAAAACCTGGGCCTTCCACCCCTCCTGGAGGCTGACATGGCTCCCATCCCTACCACTCCAAGACCACCTTCTACCCCTGGGAGGATCTGAACCCCAATGCGAGAAAAAATCACAAAAAGCTTTCTTTTCATATTTTTTATTGGGACATTCCCCTTAATTGGTGTTTCTCTTGCCCCCACGGGCTGTCCAAAGAAGCTGTTCACCTATCTGCTTAACCCTTAAAATAACTGATGTACATTTACTCATGCGTGGAGGCGGCAGGGCCATTTCCTGCAGTTTGTGGAGCCCACCATGCCCCCCCCATGGTTCCATGGCCTCTGCCATGGACTCCTGAAGGGTTCTATTCCCTCAGGCACTGATGTTTGTTTTTTCATGTTGATTTTTGGGTCCTTTTTTGACCTGCTTTTTTCTTTTCCATTTTTTCTGAGTGTTGTATAGACCCTCATGGTTCCTTACCATTTGGTTCTGTAAATCCCCCTACCTACTCCCCACCCTGTGAGATACACCATGGATCCTTTGTTGCTAAATGTTTATTTGTTTTTTTTATCAGATGTGCCATGTCTTTCTCATATTATTATGGCTTTGCGGGTTCTTACCTATAATGTAAAGGGCCTGAATTCCATTCGGAAACGTTGGCTAGCTTTGAAGGAATTCAGGTCCTCGGCGGCGGACATAGTCATGGTCCAGGAAACTCATTTTAGATCAGGAGGATCCTTTAAATTTGCTGCAAAACATTTCTCGACCTCTTTTATAGCATCTGACCTACTGGGAAAGCTGGCGTTGCTATATTGATCAAACGTATCAAATCATCCCATACAGATCCTCTTGGTCGGTTTATTTTTCTGGACTGTGACTATCTCTCAGGCTCATTTACTCTAATTAATGTCTACGCCCCTAATTCAGGCCAGATCCAATTTCTAGATGATATGTTTGGTAAACTTGGGAAATATGCTCAACCCTTTATGATTGTTGGTGGAGATTTTAATATGACTATGTCCCCCAGAAGAGACAGATGTACCTTGTTCCCATCAACCCCCTCTTCCAAGGTGGATAGACAGTCTCAAGCATTTCGAAAAATTATGTGCTCCCACAACCTACTGGATATTTGGAGAATAAAACATCCCACACATAAACAATACACTTGCTACTCTCCCCCTCACAAGATGTATTCTAGATTGGACCACATCTTTGTTACGACCCCTCTATTAACATCCACAGTTTCAGCGGAAATAAACCCTATCACCTGGTCAGATCACTCCTCTGTCCAATTGGATTTCACTCTACTTTCCTCCTCTACTAAGACATGTCACTGGCGTCTAAATGACACCCTGCTCCACAACACAGTTATTAAAGAACAACTGACCTGAGACTTAACAGAGTTTTTCCAACTAAATGAACACTCCGTGTCAGGGGCCTCCACACTTTGGGAGACACATAAGGCCTACTTCAGAGGCCTATGTATCTCGGCGGGTTCCCGTCTAAAAAAGGAAGCAAATCTACAAAAATCCTCTCTCATCTCTCAATTACGCACAACCGAAAAGCGGTTACTTGGGTCTCCCGCAGTGTCGAGGCTTCGCACGGTCACGTCCTTACGAAACCGCTTGAAATCCCTTGACATGAATAAATGCTCCAAAGCTCTATTATGGAATAAACAGAAATTTTATAAATTATCGAATAAACCCCACAGAATGCTAGTCAATAAACAGACCTCGCCCGTTTAATTCCTTTCCTGATCTCCTTCTGCAGTCCAATGGTTCCCCCACACATTGCCCACAAACGATGTCCAGGGTATTTGGAGAATTTTATCAGAAGCTTTATAACTGTCTAAAAAGGGACCCCAAATATTTCTTCTCCCAAGACAAATTTGATGCTTTCTTCTCATCCTTAAACCTACGTAAATTGTCCCCAACCCCGGTTTCTCAAGTCAACACCCATATTTCCCCTGAAGAGATAGCTGAAGTAGTGAAGGCTCTTCCCTCTCAGAAATCTCCTGGACCAGATGGTTTATCATATACTTACTACAAAACCTTTCTACCCATCTTAAGCCCCCACTTATTAAACCTGTATGAATCTTTAATGAAAGGCACCGTCCCTCATCCTCAGTTCCTTCACGCTCACATCACTGTTCTCCCGAAACCAGGTAAATCCCCGTCCATCCCTGACAACTACAGGCCCATTGCCCTACTCAATGCAGATTACAAAATATTTACAAAAATCTTAGTGAATAGACTCACGCAGATCCTCCCCAAGCTCATACACAAAGACCAGGTAGGGTTCGTACCCTTTAGACACACAGGGGTCAATACCAGGCGCACCATCAATCTCATTTACTTATTAGATAAAACATCCCGCCCTTATCTTATCCTAAGTCTAGACGCTCAAAAAGCCTTTGATAGGCTCAGCTGGCCCTACATGTTTGCTACCCTTACCCGATATGGATTCAACGGCCCATTTCTTGCAGCTCTTAGAGCATTATACTCCTGACCCACCTCTCAAGTGCAATTGTCCTCATTCTTATCCCCTTCCTTCTCACTCAGTAATGGCACCGGGCAGGGATGCCCTCTCTCTCCAATGCTTTTTATCCTCTGCCTGGAGCCCTTGGCCGAGACTATAAGAACACATCCTGACATCTGTGGAGTCTCCCTTAGACATAGGGAGTACAAGTTGTCGCTATATGCAGACGACATACTTCTCACCCTGACAAAACCACACACATCCCTCCCGAATCTTCATTCTGTACTAGATGAATTTGGTTTTCTTTCTGGCTATAATGTTAACACAGATAAAACCGAGGCTCTTCCTATTCACATCCCTACCCCCCTTTTAACCACACTACAATCTAACTTCCCATATAATTGGCGCTCCTCATCTCTTAAGTACTTAGGTATTCATTTAACTACTACATATCATACACTTTATCAAGCAAATTTCCCCCCACTCATTTCCGAAATCACCCGACTTTTACGTCAATGGGAGGATTACCCTCTGTCTCTTCTGGGGAGGATAAATGTTCTCAAGATGTCAATACTGCCAAAGCTATTATACTTATTTGAAACCCTGCCTATAAACGTTTCAATGACTCAGCTTAAACATATCCAATGAGCTTTCCTGCGATTTCTGTGGCGTAGTAGAGCTCACAGGATAGCCAGTTCAGTGGTTTTCGCTTCCTGTTCCTGTGGTGGACTAGGGGCCCCAGATATTGTCAAATATTTTCTAGCTACTCATTTGAAAGCGACCATCTCCTGGACAGCGAGATATGCGTCCAGCAGGTGGTTGGAAATTGAACTCAGTGTCACTCAACCTATACACTTATGTTCTCTATTATGGTCAGCTCTTCACTCATCTATTTCTGAATTGAAAAATCTATGTCTAGGTCCAATGCTATTTACTCTGACTATATGGAGGAAATGCTTGAAACAGTTTCCCCTCTCTTCCCCCTGCCCCCCTCTTCTTAACGTATTGTTTAACCCAGATATACCTGATAGTTTGTCTTATGAACGGGTGCACCTGTGGTCGCAGGCTGGCATTTTTCAGCTCCGCGACCTGGTGCATACGGTTAAGAGAAAACTTTCCCCTTTTGGGGAACTACATGACAAGCATGAACTCCCGCATAATCTCTTCTACTTTTATCTACAAATTAAACATTTCTTTGGTTCTAAATCCCCAACCCTATCTTTAGAGATACCTACGGTGTTTGAGTTGTTGAGTGCCCAAGGCCCTCATCAATCAAAGCTTATCTCATCGATATACAAAATCCTACATGATACTCCTCCGCTGACAGTAACTTCCCACGGTTACATGCAAAAATGGGCCTCTATCACTCAGACACCAATATCTCTCCCACAGTGGGGAATCATATGGGATTCAATCTCTAAGTCGTCCAGATGTGTAGAACAGGAGGAGACTCCGGAAATCCTCCACAAATTTGACCCTTCTGCCTCCCGGATGTGCTGGAGATGTTACAAAACTATAGGTACTCACTACCATATTTTTTGGGACTGCCCAAAGATACGTCCTTTCTGGACACTAGTTCAGTCCCTCCTACAGGATATACTTAATGTAGATAGAACCCTAGAACCGGTGACCTATTTACTAGGACTCCCAATATGAGGGATCCCTAAACATTCCAAAAAGCTGATGACCTATATTTTATTAGCAGCCAAAAGAACGATCCCCAAATGTTGGCTATCTTCTACTCCCCCTTCACAATTTCAACTTAGACAAAATATTGCCCATATCCGCAGAATGGAATATTTGACAGCTATGATACACGATACCTTGCCAAACTTTACGAAGACCTGGGATTTATGGGATAACTCCAGCTATAACCCCGAAGCCATGCCATGCACTTCAGATTAACCCTCCTAAAAAACAAGTGT
>BLSH010072673.1:926872-942589 GCA_018402905.1 Glandirana rugosa | reverse complement strand
GGGAATCATATGGGATTCAATCTCTAAGTCGTCCAGATGTGTAGAACAGGAGGAGACTCCGGAAATCCTCCACAAATTTGACCCTTCTGCCTCCCGGATGTGCTGGAGATGTTACAAAACTATAGGTACTCACTACCATATTTTTTGGGACTGCCCAAAGATACGTCCTTTCTGGACACTAGTTCAGTCCCTCCTACAGGATATACTTAATGTAGATAGAACCCTAGAACCGGTGACCTATTTACTAGGACTCCCAATATGAGGGATCCCTAAACATTCCAAAAAGCTGATGACCTATATTTTATTAGCAGCCAAAAGAACGATCCCCAAATGTTGGCTATCTTCTACTCCCCCTTCACAATTTCAACTTAGACAAAATATTGCCCATATCCGCAGAATGGAATATTTGACAGCTATGATACACGATACCTTGCCAAACTTTACGAAGACATGGGATTTATGGGATAACTCCAGCTATAATCCCGAAGCCATGCCATGCACTTTGGATTAACCCTCCCAAAAAACAAGTGTTAAACCTAATGATTATGGTTTCTCTTCTACCATTTTATATAGAAAAATACATAGGCTACCGTCCATGGTGTGTCCCCCCCCCCCACCCTCTTTTCTCTACTCTGTTGGTTTTATACTTCCCTACATGCTATACCAGATTTATTGAGACTGTCACGGACCACATAGTTCTTTCATTCAGGCTAATGGGTTGAGCTACATAAGGTCATTGAGGATCTCCCTCCAATACGAGAGAAGCTCCCCGGTTTGAAAGACTTGAACACTTACTGTTACCTCACCTTCTTCGGCCTACCCGTGATTACCTCAGATATATATTCGCATGTTTATGCTTACTTCTGTAAGGTTTGCTGTTTACCTTTTCAATCTTGTACTATCACCTTATGTTTGTACAATCTTGTATAACCTTGAAAATTTAATAAAAATACAATTATAAAAAAAAAAAGAACTTTAGCGTGAAGAAGAACAATGAGTCCTGTGATGGTTTGGCCCCTCAGAGCCCTGGTCTCAACATCATTGAAGCCTAGTACAACCTACTAGATTTTTTTTTTTTGTTCAACCCAGCAGGCTGAATGAAAAAAAACTGACAGCTCAGGTTGGAGCCTCTTTACTAACAATCTGATGTTAGTATAGTGATCTCCCTGCTGTTCTATTGCGTTCTGGCATGAGGACAAACAGCAGTGTGCTGTACGGGAGCCAGTCGGCAGACCGATTTTCGATCATGCCCCTTCAACAAAAGCCGGCTGAACGGGGACCGCCTGCAGTACACATTGAACCGGCCGATGCCGCCCGACATTCGGCCCGTGTGTACAGGGCTTTAGTCTGCCTGGTATTACATGAAGAGATAGAAGGATTTGAGGCAGCCCACATCCACAGAAGATCTGTGGTTAGTGCTTCAAGGTGTTTGGAACAACCAACCTGCTGAGTTCCTTCAAAATATGTGTGCAAAAATGAATGCTGTTTTGAAGGCAAAGGGTGGTCACACCAAATATTGATTTGATTTGGCTTTCTGTTCTGTTCATTTGCTGTCCATTTTGTTTACTGACCCCTGTATTTCTGAAAGCATTCTTAATTTACAGCATTTTTCAAACCTGCCTAAGACTTTTGCACAATACTGTATGTGTGTATTTGAGCATATGCACATAAAAATACTGGCCGGCAACTCAAATTTCAATTTTTTTTTACTGATCAATATACAGCACATGTTTACATGCCTGTGTGTACAGGAACATTGAAAACAATGGGCTGTATTTAACCACTTGGGGACCACAGCGACAGAGTGGCTCGGTATCACAAACCGCCGTCATATGACGACCACAGCGACAGAGTGGCTCGGTATCGCTAACCGGCGTCATATGACGGGGGCTGCGATATCCCTCACTATGAGTGCACGCCGCCGGAGCCGTGCTAGTGCGCTTACTGTTTTCGGGGGTAGGCCAGGGAGCGGGTAGGGCGACCTGCGATGGCCCCCCCGCAATGAAAGAACGGAGGTCCGTGTAAGTAAACATGGATCCCCGATCTGTTAGAGGGGGAAGGGCTGTGATCACAGGCTTCCTGTATATGGAAGCCATGATCACTCCCTTCCCCCAGCCTAGCCAGCCCACATACAGTTAGAACACACCCAGGGAACACAGTTAACCCTTAGAGCGCCCCCTCCAGTTTAACCCCTTCACTACCAATGGCATTTACACAGTAATCAGTGCATTTTTATAGCACTGATCGCTGTATAAATGCCAATGTCCCAAAAAAGTGTCAAAAACCGATGCCAATGTCCCAAAAAAGTGTCATAAAAAAAAAACCCAGAAATGAATTCTCATCATCCGTAAACGCAGCAACTTTTGCGCAAACCAATAAATAAACGGCGATTGTGATATTTTTCACCAAAAATATGAGGAAGAATATAATTGGCCAAAACCGATGGAAAAAAATGTTTTTTTATATATTTTTTTTTTGGATTTGTATTTTAGCAAAAAAGTAAGAAATTTAGTTTTTTTTTTGCAAAATTGTCGCTCTTCTTTTGTTTATAGCGGCAATCAGAAATTACGTAGAGGTGATCAAATACCACCAAAAGAAAGCTCTATTTGTGGGAAAAAAAGGGCTCAAATTTTGTTTTGGTACAATGTCGTACGACCGCGCAATTGTCAGTTAAAGCGACGCAGTGCCGAATCGCAAAAAGTGCTCTGGTCCTAAAGTGGGAAATCCTTCCGGGGCTGAAGTGGTTAAAGAGGAAGTAAACCCAGATTGCATCGCAACAGTAGCGTGCGTGTGGAAATGAAAGTGTACATAAATGTATGTAGGGGAATGACTGATAATATAATATGTGCTTTGTGTGATTTAAAAACACAGTGCTTTTTTTTTTTTATAGCTAGAAATAGTAAGCCTTTAGTTTCACTGTTTTCACTGTTTACTAATGATCTAGAACAGTGTTAAAAATAAAAAAAGTATAATCTGAACAACCATTTAAAAAATGTTCTATTTTGGCATCACAGCAAACAGGCGCGCTGGGTTTTGGTCTATTTGCGTTTTAAATTTGTAATTGGATCTTTTATTAAATGAGGATGTTTTGAGCAGCAAGTCATGATGATCTAAGGCTAATCCACCTGCAAACAAAAATTGTGTTTTGAACAAAATTGAATTAATTGAATTATAGGTTTAGTACCACCTATTCTTGATGCTTGCAATAGCTGTACTACATCTCTGCATAAGGTTCTAGCCGCAGCTGACTGTCACTTTGTCTGAATTTCTTCTTAATAGTAAATTTTATTTGGTTGAAATAATGATCTGCTGCCACAGTAGGTGGCAGTAGATCCTCATTTCAAGCCTAATGCTTTTTACTTTCACATAGCTTTATCATTATTGTATGGTAGATTCTTTTCGGGTCTTTAATGCAATTCTTAAATCTGAATCGCAGGCATGCAGCAAACAACAGTGATCAAAATAATATACAAAATTGTTGATTTTTTTCTTTTTACCTGCCAAATGATTTGTAAATTTATGTAGCCAGATTTTTTAATTCAGTTGCCCTTACTAGTGAGTGCATTGAGATCCTCATTCTCCAATGCCAAAGCAGCCTAGCTTGCTCAAGGACTCTGGTCTCCAGCCTGCTGCTGATTGAACAATGAAAAAGCAGCAGCACAATGATGGGGTCATAACATTGCTCACTCTGCTCTTACTCTGAATGTTCAATCTTTGAATGTGTGGATGCAGCAGATCCTGACTGACTCTTTTTAAATACATTTTTATATACATTTATCATATATCTGGAGTTCAAGTTTAAAACGGAGTTTCACCCATTTATAAGTCAGCAGCTACAAAAAGTGTAAGTAAACAGACACTCACCTGTCCCATGGTCCAGCGATGCGGCCGCCCAAAGCCTCGCTCCACTCCCCCTCCTCTCCCGGCGCCGGCATTACAACTGTGGGCACCTGGCTGTGGCTGCGCAGCTGGGCATGCGCGAGCCATGCTGCTCATTCTGTGTGGCCGGGCAATCTTCTGGGACCTGTGACACGTCCCAGAAGATTGCAGGCAGGTAGGGGGGAGAGGTGAACTTCCTTCCGGTGCCGCGGTGCCAAGGGCGGAAGTGGGAGCTGAACAGCTGTGAAAACATGGTGCCCGCCACCCCCAAAAAAAAAAAATTAAGAGGCCAATTGTGGCATGTCAGGGGGTCACCAGCACTTAAAGCGGAAGATCTGCTTTTGGGTGGAAGACCGCTTTAAAGTAAACCTGTCTTTTCAAAGTAGTTACTATATAGAATAATAGGACATCATAATGTTTCTGTACATGCTTTAATGTATGGTAATTGAGCTCAGTGCACCTGAGAGGTTTCTAAGCTCTGTCACATGCTGCATGGAAATGCTAACTATTCTCCAGTTTGGCACCTTGCAACACTCACAACATTATATGTGTAAGTCTTAACCACTTCAGCCCCAGAAGAATTTCCCACTTTAGGACCAGAGCACTTTTTGCGATTCGGCGCTGCGTCGCTTTAACTAACAATTGTGCGTCCTTTTTTTCCCACAAATAGAGCTATCTTTTGGTGGCATTTGATCCCCTCTGCGTCGTTTCTGATCGCCGCTATAAACAAAAGAAGAGCGACCATTTTGCAAAAAAACCTAAATTTCTTACTTTTTGCTAAAATACAAATCCAAAAAAAAATATAAAAAAACATTTTTTTCCATCGGTTTTGGCCGATTTATATTCTTCCTCATATTTTTGGTAAAAAAAATCGCAATTGGCGTTTACTGATTGGTTTGCGCAAAAGTTGCCGCGCTTACGGATGATTTTTTATTTTTTACTAGTAATGGCGGCGATTTTTAGCGGTACTGGGATATTGGGGCGGACATGTCGGACCATTTTGACACTTTTTTGGGACATTGGCATTTATACGGCGATCAGTGCTATAAAAATGCACTGATTACTGTGTAAATGTCATTGGCAGTGAAGGGGTTAACCTGCAGGGGGCGCTCTAAGGGTTAACTGTGTTCCCTGGGCGTGTTCTCACTGTATGTGGGCTGCCCTATATACAGGAAGCCTGTGATTATCGCCCTTCCCCCTTCAACAGAACGGAGATCCGTGTTTACATACACGGACCTCCGTTCTTTCAGTGCGGGGGAGCCATCGCGGGTAGCCGGCAGCGATCGAGTCCGTCCTACCCGCTCCCTCCTAGTGCGTTAGCACGCCTCCGGTGGCGCACGTGCGCGTGCTCACAATGCTAGTTATCGCGGCCCTGTGACGGCGGTTCGCGATATCGAGCCACCTTGCCGCCGTCACGCTGCAGCGGGCGGTTGGCAAGTGGTTAAAGGAGTTGTAAAGGCAGAAGGTTTTTTATCTTAATGCATTCTATGCATTAAGATACAAAAGCCTCTGTATGTAGGAGCCCCCCCAGCAACCCCCTAATTACTTACCTGAGCCCCTTTTCTCTGCAGCGATGTCCACAAGAGTCTTAGCTGCCAAAGACACTCCTCCTGATTGGCTGAGACACAGCAGCGGCATCATTGGCTCCCGCGTCTGTCAATCAAAATCAGTCAGCCAATCAGGGGAGAGAGGGGACGGGACCAGGTCGGGCTCGGTGACTGAATGGATACACAGAGTTCTGACTCGGCTCTGGTGCCCTCCATAGATAGCTGCTGGCTGAGGGGGCACTTACAAGTGGGAGGGGCCAGGAGAGCAGAAGAGGGACCCGAGAAGAGGAGGATCCAGGCTGCTCTGTGCAAATCCAGCTGCACAGAGCAGGTAAGTATACCATGTTTGTTATTTAATAAAAACAAAAAACAAAAAAAAGAGCCTTTACAATCACTTTAAGCCTTTGCTGAGGTGCCTGCTGTACATCGTGGGATAACAGGGCCAGGGTTGGTATAGGTATACATCATGGTACATGAATTCAGGAGTCTCAAAGGTATACTGGAACTGCAGTTAACTCAACTGAAAGTATTGTTATGTTAGTATTATGTTATGTTGCTGGCTACTCTATAATAGTGCTGGTTAAATATATTATAGGTGCTTCCACATCATGTTGGTTGTCCTATTCAGCACTCCTGGTAAACTAAATGTCAGGGTGCTCTGGTATCAACCCAGCTTCCCTGGTTAAGAACCAGGGCATGCATCCTTCCACTCACTAAGCTTCACTTTTAGCCAGATAAAGTCCAGGCAATGGATGACATAGTGCCGCAACTGAGGCTTTAGTCATAGCACCAGCCTGGCATTGCTGAAGCTTATTCCTAAATAGTGAATGCTCACACAGCGCCACACTGTTCTGTGATCCATTGACCTGGCTGTGTACATGCTCAATCAGTCTCTGGTGGATACACAAAGCTGCAGCTCTGAGTGATCATTAGTATTAAGAATGAAGAAGAAGCTCTGCTCACTCATTCTTAAGGCCCGTACACACGGTCCAATTGTTGGCCAACAACGTTCGTCCAACAGCCTGTTGGTCGATAATCGGATCGTGTGTACGCATGATTCTACAGCCGGTTTCCAATTGTCCAACAGAAGTTGGACGATGAGACTAGAAAACTTTTGTTGGCCAACAAGGTGTTGGCTGATTGTTGGCTCGTGTGTACAGAAGTTGGCCAACAAAAAGAAGTGTAAACACGCATGCTCGGAATCCAGGAAGTGTTCGGTTGTGTAACCTGTGTTCGTAATTCACAAATCACATTCACCTGAACATCCTCGTTATACACTCATAACACGTCACTACATTCAGCTTTGTTGGCTGATTATTTGACTCGTGTCCGTATGCTAGACAAAACCGCCATCACCCAATTTGGACAAAAGTTGGACGTTTGATTGGCCAACAATCTGCGCGTGTATACAAGGCTTTACAGTGACAGATCACTCAGCTTAGAAAGTGTGGGATCAGAGTTGGTTTTACCTCCTCCCACAGGAATGCTAGGGGGCAACGGCCCACTGAAAAGAACAGGACCAAGTGCGAAATGCACTTGTTACCAAGGGGAGTTAAAGTAGAATTCCAGCCTAACACAAACTAGTCTTAAAAATGTTCTCTCCCTCTTTGAGGGGTAACTTTTGTAGAAAAAATATATATATATCTATATATATATATATATATATATATATATATATAGATATATAAAAGATGTGCATACTTACCCATTTTTAGTCCAGTCACGTGATCCACAGCTCCACAGCTCTGGCTCCTTTGTATTAGCAGTGGTTGCAGGGGAGAGGAGGGAGCACTGGGAACAGCTGAGACATAGTAGCCTATGACTGATGTCATGGCTCTCAGAATTTCCAAGCATTTCCAGAAAGCTTTCTTTCCTCTCCCCTGGCTCTCTTGTGGTCCAGGGAATAGCTTAACAAAACCACATGGCGTCTAGCCTGGGCTAGATGCTCTCTATATGAATACTTAAACAAACCGCGTTGGCCATATCTCTTTGTGGCCTGAGTAAATGCATATTTATCCCTCATGTCACCACTAGACAGCATGACAAGGTCCATACTTAGATATTCCTAAGGAGTTTAGAGAATTTTATCATGGCCTTTACAATATCCATGTGCTGCTTAACCCTAGGGCTGCAGATGGCCGGGTGGAGGAAGTTTTAGAGTACATCCAAGTCTCAGGAATGCCTACATTGCTTGGTGACTCTAAAGAGACACTGGAATCGCCAATTACAGTGGAGGAGCCAGGGACAGCCCTAGCCCAAACAAAACCCTGAAAAGTCTCAGGCCCGATGGCCTCTTGCTTGCCTTTTTCCATTTTTTCTCATTCAGATTGACCCCTGACTTTCTGACACCCTACAATTTGTTGATAAGGGAGGGCTCTATAATGACGAATTCCTTGAGAGCCTACCTTTTTCTCAGGCTGGGTTCACATCTAATGGCTATGCGGCTCACAGCAGGGTTCCGGTGTGTCGCTGTTCACCATTTCAGGTCCACTTTCAGCCTGAATTTTGGGCTGAATTTGAACCTGAAACGGACCAAAAGACGCACAGGACCCCTGTGTAAATTCGCACTGGAGCAGCAGAGGAGATGTGTGAATCGGCTCCATAGAGAGCCGGTCAAAATCTCCTGCTATTGCGAATTGGATGCGGGGAACCCACATCCAATTCGCAATAGTGTGAACCCAGCCTTAAACAGAAGGAAAGTAAGGACCGTTCCCGATCCAGGGACTCTAGGTCCATTGTGTTATTAAATGTGGACCTGAAATTATTCTCAAAAATTGTAGCCAACTGACCCCCAGTTTAGGGGGCTAGGGACAATATCATCCGTGCCCTCAATCTTATCCATGTGGCCCGCACCTTGAAGTATCCCTTTCTTCTGTTCTCCACGGTTGCAGAACAGGCCTTCAACAGGGTGGCCTGGCATTTTATGCAGGCCACCCTGTGCCACATCGGCCTAGGCCCCCTGTCAGAAGCGATCCTAATATATCTGGCCTTTTGAAGTCCTCAGGTGATCATAAAATTGCAGCCTTCACGGACAATTTAATATTCCTGGTAATATTCCTGGTTTCTAATCCAGTTAATCCATATAATGTAATCTTATCCCTGCTAAATATTCTCAAAGCTCTCTGTATGTATGGTGCATTATCCAATCTATCTAGCCAAATCGGCAGCCCTCAACATTACGCTCTAACCTTCAGAATTACATTCCCTTCGTACCTACTTCCCTTTCCACCGGGCTGACAAATCGATTAAATATTTGGGTATAAACATCACCCTGGACATTAGGGACCTATATACCTTGAATTTCCTGCCCTTGCTTCTCAACTTTAAAATAGACCTTAAACAATGGCACTCCCTGATCTTGATGTGGTTTGAGCACTATAATGCTTTGAAAATAACTGTCCTTCCGCAGATCCGGCATCTTTTGCAGGCCTGGCTAATCCACGTCCCTGTGACTTTTTTCAAACAAATGCGCTCCCTTTTTAGGGAATTTATATGGTCCCAGTCCCACAAACCACTGTAGTTAAAGCTACCACTCTGCTCATTCTCTAAAAGGAGAGGAGGCATAAGCCTCCCAAATATCTATAGGTACTATAGAGCGGTGTACCTCTCAAGGATGGTCAACTGGCATTGCAATAAGAGTTCCAAGCAGTGGGTCTCCATGGAGATTGAGGATGCCTCTGTCCCTCTCTGATCGCCCCCTTTGGCTGACTTTCCAACTACCTGAGGACATGCGGAATCACCCACTGATTGGTACTTCTTTACGTCTAACTAGATCAATCTTTCATTCAACTGACCCCTCCCCATTGCCTTCACCCATGGCACTAGTCATTGGTAACCCCAACTTCACCCCGATTTTACGAACAGAAATCTAAGAAGATTAGGCCAACAGGGGGAAGGAGAATCTCATGGATTTTTGTCCTCAGGAAGGGTTCCCCCCTCAGGCCGACATCACCCGGCTTTCCAATCCACCTCCGGACTCCTGGAGTGCTATCCAACTCGACACTATTTGCAGACTTTTCAGAGATCTCATTACTTACCACGCACACTCACTTAGTGTGAATCGCTCTGTAGGAAAGAGGAACCGTCCAGACACAAACTACCATTACTATATGGCTATCTGGCTGCGCCCACTGACAACCCACTACTATCGTACTGTATGTGTGCCAATAGGAACTGGACCCGGGGACTCTGTTTACACCTGAAGCTTACAATATCTTTTTCCTAGCCCACAAATCATCCATTGTCAACCAGTACCAATTGGTGGGGTACAAAATACTTTCTAGTTGGTACCATGTACCTTATTTGCCCCACAAAACTGATGTCAGCATCCCAATTACTTGCTTGCGTTGCAACCAAGCAATGAGTACGATGTCCCATATATTCTGGCATTACTCCTGCCTAAGGCCCTTTTGGAAGGATGTGATGACTACCATTAAATACTTGAGCAACCTGAGTGGGTACCCCACCGCATGCCTACTCCACCTGATAGAAAGACCCATCTGGAATTACATAGAAACACTAACTGCCCATCTTGTGAACGTGGTCAAAGCCTGCATCCTATTGCCATGGAGGTGGCAGCTGTTGTCTCTAGGGTCCTGTGGTATTCCAAAATCAGCGACATCCTCCATATGGAGGAATTGACTGCACCCTAAACAATATGGAGGAAAACTTTAGGGAGAGGTGGAGGCTCTGGAGATATTTTACTTGCAATATATATTTTTGGCAATTGTCATGTAATATGCATACCTATAAATTAAAAAAAATAAAGCTTCTGCCACTAAGCACTGCTAAAAGCCTATGTGTGCATGGATATATAGGCTAACATGCAGGGGAGTTTAGAGGCTGCGGTAAAAAAAACACCTGATGCCCATAGAAGCAGCTGCAAAAATTTCCAGTATGCAGGAGGCCTAATGGCTCATACACACGATCCAAAATTTATACGAAAAATCCCACTTTCGAATCGATCGTACGGTAAATGGATGTTAGTACAGAGCTTTCGAGAGCTGATCATGACAGTTCACAAGATATTATTCGATCAGAAAAACATGAAAATTTTCTCGTACGATACCAGATCGGACGATTTTAGTTCAATCAGTACAGTTGTCGTCCAAAAATACAATACAAATACACTACAACACATGACATCACTTCAGATTTTTTTATTCTGGCGTACGATAATTTTAGTGAATTTAGTACACTCTTCCGATTCGATCTGAGATTGCAATGCAAAAAAAAAAAAAAAGGACAGTCTGTCATCTGATTTTTGGAACATGTGTACGGGTGGATTTAGATTTGCTTCTGGCACCCTCGTTGACCATTCTGGTAGCCATCCCAATATGTGAGCCAGCTGCGCTAACTGCAGGTGTGCAGGTGAGCTGTCAGCTGTAATTCTTCTCCCAAGCATTGTGGTGCTTTAGCGTAGTTTAGTGAAAGTTACCAGGATCCTGTAAAAATATATTTTGGTGGTGAGTCTCTCTATAAAGGCTAGAAAAAGCTATTCTGGAAAAAAAAGCATGACATTTTTCTCTGATATTTTAAGCAGTTCAGAGGAGGGCAGGTGGTATGAAGCCAAAAGATTCCCTTTGATGTATGTATGTTAGTTTCTGTATTTTTCTCACTAGTTATCCACTATAACTTTATAATTCTTATCCATAATTGAAATGCAGCTATATTACTATATCTTTTCTTATCAATAAATATATATTAAAAAAATAAATATTCTAACCAATCTCATGTATATACTTACTGTATTTAGCATAAAAACTTAATCTGTGGAGAATATTAAAACGTTCGTTACACGTAGGGTCACATTCATTCTACTCTGCAGCCATACTGCTGCTCCTATCTACTTCTCTCATATGCCAGTTAGTTGCTAGCTCCCAATTCCTGTTCCCCTTCAGCTCTCCTTCAGCTCCTACTCCTCACTGTGTAATTCTTACCTTTCAGATATTCTCTCTTACCACCACATTGTTGGTGCTCTCAGCTGTCAGCATCCTCAAACAGTACAGCACCTATTTGCCTTAGCCTTGCATAGCACCCATATTTCTGTTGATCAAAACGGAAAAAGGGGTATGGCTGGGAATAGGTAAATGTAATTTCGTATATTAGTGCCTGGCTTGGTGACTAAGCCACTCAATGAAAATGCTGTTGGGATACATAAACAATCTTGGGTACATATAGTTGATGGGTGAGAGAATTTGAGAGAAATGTAAAAAAGGTATAAGTATTGCTGAAAAAGGCATCACCACATCCCTAAGTGACTAGAAACAAAACATCATGTAGGGTGGGACTTGATAGGTGCTGAAAGATCCCCTCTCAGAATGAAAGTCAATACAATATTGAAGATAAAAAAACACATTTTATTACTACAAAATCATAAAAAACATATTAGAAGTGTATCTAACAGGAACCATGAATCAGACCAAGACAGAAGTGCGGTAAAATCACACTTTTTAATAAAAAGGTAAAATGATATAAACAGAGTAAATGTGGTCAAAACGTAGCCAGGGTTCGGTAACCAGAGCGGATAGTCAGAGCAAGCCAGTGAAACAGGAGTCCAGAGATTAGCGAGGTCAAACAAACAGCATGCTGGGTCATGAGCCAGGAGGGGAGTCAGCCGAGCAGGGTCTTGAATCCAGGAACCAGAAGGGAACATCAAACAGGCAAAGTCTTTCACAGTAAAACACAGCAGAGATTTCTCCAGAGATGTTGACCAAGGCGAAGGCATCTGCGATCTGATCCAGGCAGTTTAAATAGCGGCAGAGCTGGCTTAACGAGGCAGGATATGGTCATCAGGTGAGACAGAGTAGAAGCTGAGACTGGCAAAACCCTCAGCTTAGTACCTTGCTCTGAGAAGGGAGAGCTGAGCCCAGCCCTGACAGTATCCCCTTAAAAACAAGTGGTTGTTCCTACACAAAGTATCAAACTGATATCCCAAAGGTAGAGTTTCCTTCCCGCATGTATTGACATATATAGGACGGATAGTAAGGGAAAATCCAGTATCAATTACAGCAGGGAATGATAGCGCGTCCCATACCGTCGCGTTTCACCTTTATTGGTTTCTTCAAGGGATTCTGGAGATGTGTATAGTTTGGAACAAAATTTATATAAGAGCAGAAAATTTAGCAATGTCAGGAAAGATGCTTGTGACCCTTGCTCTGATGCCAGTCAGAGGTGCCATGAAGTACGCAGAGACAGATATCCGGGCAAGGTTGAACGCAGTCCCACCTCCTGGCCACAAACAAAACAACCCCAAAATACAGAGGAACAGGTGTCAGATAGCATGGACTTGTTTGGTCAAAGAGCTCAGGATTAATGATGTACTTAATAGGTGTATCTGCAAATTACAGATATCCCAGATGGATAGCCCAAAGAGTTATAAAAGAGCTGCCATCATGTGGAACAAAGACTGAGGAGTTTCCCTACTATCATAGCGGTGAGATGCCTCTGTACAAAGCGCCCAACTTCCCTGTCCCTGCTGAAGAAAAGCATCCCCACAACATGATGTGGCCACCACCATGTTTCACGGTGGAGATGGTGTGTTCAGGGTGATGTGCAGTATTAGTTTTCCGCCACACATAGCATTTTGCTTTTAGGCCAAAAAGTTACATTTTGGTCTCATGTGACCAGAGCACTTTCTTCCACATGTTTTCTGTGTCCCTCACATGGCTTCTTGCAAACTGCAAACTGGATTTCTTATGGCTTTCTTTCAACAATGGCTTTTTTGCCACTCTTCCTTAAAGGCCAGACTAAGGCTGACCATACACTATATGAAAAATCGGCCAATAGTGATTTTTCGAAAAACTAACGATTTTTTGGAAGAGGTAAAGATGCTACCATCATGTAGCAATCAATTTTCGAAAGATAAACGTTCAATGGACATAAATTAACTCATTTATCATTCCATTAGTTCACATTATAAGGGAAATGACTAATTAAAATTGACCTCTCAAGGTCAATTCTGTGTATGGTTGCTTGGTGTACCGTACATTCGCTGCGGACAGATCTTTCTTCTTTATGTATCGATATATTCATGTCATAGCCTGCCATCCAGTATGGATCAAGTGGATGAGAGGACCATGGAATGTCTGTTTGAGCTTGTGTAGGCGAAGGATCGTTGCTGCTGGATGTACATTTGTTTACTTCCAGGTTAAAGTCTTCTTGCACATGCGCACAAAATATCGGACGATTTTTTATGTGTGAGAAATCCACTAACCTTACAAAGTTCGTTCATTCAATAAAAATATTTCAAACTTTTTAATCAAATTTTGGGGTCAGAATCATTGAAAGCGGTTGCCGTTCCTCATCCACAAACTATTAGAAAATCGGCCGTTCGTTCAAAACTATAGAATTTCGGCCAAATTTTCGTATAGTGTATGGCCAGCATAATAGGTGTCCTGTGGACAGATTCTCCCACTTGAGTTGTGGATCTCTGCCGCTCCTCCAGAGTTACCATGGCTGCTTGCCCGGCCTGTCAGTTTAGGTGGATAGCCATGTCTTGGTAAGTTTGCTTACCAGGGAGGCACAGTGGTGTAGTGGATAGCACTTTTGCCTAGCAGAAAAAAGGGTCACAGGTTTGAATCCCGACCGCGACACTACCTGCCTGGAGTTTGCATGTTCTCTCTGTGCTTGCGTGGGTTTACTCCGGTTACTCCGGTTTCCTCCTACACTCCAAAGACATGCTGGTAGGTTAATTAGATCCTGTCTAAAATTGCCCCTAGTATGTGTATGTATGCATGAGAGTTAGGGACCTTAGATTGTAAGCTCCTTGAGGGTAGGCACTGATGTGAATGCACAATGTATAGCGCTGCGTAAATTGACGGCTCTATAAAAGGACCTAAAAAAATTTATAAAATAAAATAAGTTTGCAGTTGTGCCATACTCTTTCCATTTTTGGATGATGGATTGAACAGTGCTCCATGAGATGTTCAAAGCTTGGAATATTTTTTTTAACCTCCCTGAGCGGGGCCACCGGTCGGATGGACTCGATGTCCGCTGGCGACCCGCGATCACCTGTTAGAGACAACGTCGCACGACCGTGCAATTGTCAGTTAAAGCAACGCAGTGCCGATTCGCAAAAAGTGCTCTGGTCCTAAAGTGGGAAATCCTTCCTGGGCTGAAGTGGTTAAAAGTGTCTTGGTTTTACTTTATAAATAGTATTACACCTAAAATATCTTAAAGTGGTAGTAAACCCTCCTATCATTTTCAGCCAAGGAAGCTGCCATCTTGGCCTCTGTTTAATCTACAACTGCCATGGTGCTGCACATGTGATCAGCTATGACACCAGCCATTGGATGGTTTGACAGTTTGGTTTAGAGCACAACCAGAGTGCACGTGCCGGAAATGGAACTGGTTTTTAAACTGTTAAATGGATGGGTTTACTACCACTTTAAGAGAAAACAGCATAACAAATGCTATAAGGGGACTTTAACATAAACTGAACCAACATATTTTAAAAGAGAGAGGCTTATAAAACACTATAACCACACATATAAATCTGAAAGTTGACAGTAGAGATAAACAATTATAATGTGCTTTCTTCCAATGTGCATTCCATATATATATATATTAACAGTTGCATGTTATCAAGTATTGTTTGTCGTAAGGATCTTTACCGTGGAACGAGTATAATCATTTGCTCTTATACCATGCAACACATGTTAATTTGTAGCCTTGACTTAAATACTGTAACCTCATAAAACTTAAGGTCTCTGCTGAAGCTCCTGTAAATCCATCCTGCAATGGGTGCTAGCTGGCCAGGGGTCTGTTTAACTCCTCACATACTGTGAATATGTACAGAGAAATGCCCCAAACACTGTTCACCTAGCAAACCCATTAATAAATATGTGAAAGCAGCCTCAGCCAGCTTCATCCAAAGCCATGCTCCCAATGCGTTTCATTCCGCTCATTGGGCTTAAAGCGGAGTTCCATTAGTTTTTTTGTGTTTATTAAAAGTCAGCAGCTACAAAAAGTGTAGCTGTTGACTATTAATAACACACACTCACCTGTCCCAGGATCCAGCAATGTGGTCACCTGAACCGTCACTTCTCTCCCTCTCTTCTCCCCAGAGTAAGCATTTCAACTGTGGGTACCTGGCTGTGACAGCTTGCAGCTTCACAACCAGGTGCGCATGCGTGAGTTGCGATGCGCCTGCTGAATGGGTCCGGCAGTCTAGAAGTCTGTGGGAGGGAGGGGGAGGGGGAGAGGAGAACTGCCTAGGCGATCCGGGCGGAAGTGGAAGCGGGTACCTGTCAAAAGCAGGTACCCGCTGCCGCCCCCCCCCCCCCCCCTC
>BLSH010072673.1:902674-914642 GCA_018402905.1 Glandirana rugosa | reverse complement strand
TATGTGTGTGTGTGTGTGTGCATAGTGGGTGTGCATATACTGTGTGTATATTGGATGTATATTGTATGTATACTGTGTGTTTACATACAATATAAGCACAGTATATACACACCCAGTATGCACACACACACACACACATACATACAGTAGGCATATATACAGTCACACACTGCAAACGTTGGGAATAAGGAAAACATTTGAAATAATAATAGCTTATTATCATTTATAATTTAAAATAATAAATCAATAACTTATTATTTCAAATGTTCTTCCTTATTTCCAAAATTCGGAAATTCGGAAATAAGAAAGAACATTTGAAATAATAATAGCTTATTATAAGTTATAATAAGTTAAAATAATAAATGAATAACTTATTATTTCAAATGTTCTTCCTTATTTCCGAAATTCTGAATAATAATAAATACCTATTAAATTATAGGTATTGGAATTTTCTTGAAAATATGGCTATTAGTGATAAATTTCATATTTCAGTTCACTAACAGCCAAACTTTCAAGGACATTTCAATACCTATAATTTAATAGTTATTTATTATTATTTCAAACGTTCTTTCTTATTTCTGAATTTTGGAAATAAGGAAGAACACTTGAAATAATAAGTTATTCATTTATTATTTTAACTTATTATAAATGATAATAAGCTATTATTATTTCAAATGTTTTTCCTTATTTCCGACTTTTGCAGTGTGTGACTCTACATGCATACTGTATGTATGTATGGTCACACACTGCAAAAGTCAGAAATAAGGAAGAACATTTGAAATAATAATAGCTTATTATAATTCATAATAAGTTAAAATAATACATTAATAACTTATTATTTCAAATGATCTTCCTTATTTCCGAAATTCGGAAATAAGAAAAACATTTGAAATAATAATAAATACCTATTAAATTATAGGTATTGGAATTTTCTTGAAAATATGACTGGGTGTGTATATACTGTGCTTATATTGTATGTAAACACACAGTATACATACAATATACATCCAATATACACACAGTATATACACCCCCAATATGCGCACACACACACATACATACAATATGCATATATACAGTCACACACTGCAAAAGTCGGAAAAAAGGAAAAACATTTGAAATAGCTTATTATAATTTATAATAAGTAAAAATAATAAATTAATAACTTATTATTTCAAATGTTCTTCCTTATTTCCGAATTTCCAAAATTCAGAAATAAAAAAGAATATTTGAAATAATAATAAATAACTATTAAATATAGGTATTGAAATTTTCTTGAAAGTATGACTATTAGTGCTAAATTTCATATTTAAGTTCATTAACAGCCAAACTTTCAAGGAAATTCCAATACCTATAATTTAATAGTTATTAGTTATTATTTCAAATATTCTTCGTTTTTTCCAATTTTCGGATTTCCGAATTTCCGAATTACCGCAATTGCCGAATTACTGCGAATTTCCGAATTACCGCAATTGCCGAATTACCGCAAATTTCCGAATTTCGGATTTCCGAATTTTTTAATTTCCGAATTTTCGAATTCCGAATTTTTTGAATTTCCGAAAAACTAAAAAAACTAATTTTTTAGCCATGCACAAGTCTAATATTTTATTCACAATAGAACACGTATCAAAGGTTTAAGCTGAGAAAATGTACAGTAGTAAAAATAATTATAAATAATTAAAAACACCGCGCTTAAATAGTACCAATTTTCAATAATAGTACTTATGTGCTCATACCGTGTATGAATATTAAATACGTGAATATATGTGTCTATATGCTTCTGTACATATATACACAGCTGCTGCTTTAAATCAAGAAAAACAGTAATAACGTTCACTATAATTAATCATAGCAAAAAGCAGCGCTAGAGTCCACACAATCTTCAATAGTACAGATGATTAAACCTGTGTGCAAAGTTGTGCAAAGTTGTGCAAAAAGCCGCAGGCAAAAGTGCAAGTGCAAACTTTCAGTGCAAAACAAATTTCTTATCCGTGCAGCAATAAATGAAATAAATAAAAAGTGTCCATAAGAAAGTGTCCATAAACATGTGTCCGTGAATCAATCCTCCTCCAACAATGTGCAGCTTAATCCTCCTGGTTTGTTTCCATCACCACTATAAAAACACATGCAGGTGATCACAAGCTCACTAGAGGCTTACCAGACGTCTGCATAAAAATTGCCTTTTGTTTATCAGAGAGACCTCAGCCCTGTCTCACTTATCAGCGATCCGCACCTCCAGGAATCACCCGGTTTCCATATGTAGTAATCACATAAAACACAAAAGATTCCTCATAGTGTATCTCAGATTCTGCTGACCCTCACTAAAGGAGGGGTCAAAAAAGCTTATAGTTCTCCACAAAGCCTCCAATCTGATTCAAGGGTCTCGACAGGTCATTACACTTCAATGTATCCCACCAATCAATACACAATAAGGCTCCACACAGGCAAGATATTTGTGTGTAGTGTCTGGGGCCCGCCCCTCAGCCTCGCTCTCGCCGCCCAGCTCAGGCTTCCATGCACGCTGCTCCGGCTGCCTGTGTTGCCCGGGTGCCGCACCTGACAGCGGGTGTGCGGAGAGGAGCCGCCCGGGGTGCCGGGGTAGAGGCGCCCGCCTCCTGACTCCCAGAGCTGAGTGGAGGAGAAGAGTTGAAGTGCGGGGGACCATGTCACATCTTCCCGGAGAGCGCCACTGAGCGGAGCCCCGGCCACCTCCCATTCCCACCCAGCGCCCCCTACAGGAGGCGGGCGCCTCTCCCCCGGCACCCCGGGCGGCTCCTCTCCGCACACCCGCTGTCAGGTGCGGCACCCGGGCAACACAGGCAGCCGGAGCAGCGTGCATGGAAGCCTGAGCTGGGCGGCGAGAGCGAGGCTGAGGGGCGGGGACCAGACACTACACACAAATATCTTGCCTGTGTGGAGCCTTATTGTGTATTGATTGGTGGGATACATTGAAGTGAAATGACCTGTCGAGACCCTTGAAGCAGATTGGAGGCTTTGTGGAGAACTATAAGCTTTTTTGACCCCTCCTTTAGTGAGGGTCAGCAGAATCTGAGATACACTATGAGGAATCTTTTGTGTTTTATGTGATTACTACATATGGAAACCGGGTGATTCCTGGAGGTGTGGATCGCTGATAAGTGAGACAGGGCTGAGGTCTCTCTGATAAACAAAAGGCAATTTTTATGCAGACGTCTGGTAAGCCTCTAGTGAGCTTGTGATCACCTGCATGTGTTTTTATAGTGGTGATGGAAACAAACCAGGAGGATTAAGCTGCACATTGTTGGAGGAGGATTGATTCACGGACACATGTTTATGGACACTTTCTTATGGACACTTTTTATTTATTTCATTTATTGCTGCACGGATAAGAAATTTGTTTTGCACTGAAAGTTTGCACTTTTGTCTGCGGCTTTTTGCACACAGGTTTAATCATCTGTACTATAGAAGATTGTGTGGACTCTAGCGCTGCTTTTTGCTATGATTAATTATAGTGAACGTTATTACTGAGAAAATGTACAATTTTAAGAAAAAAAGGCAGCAACATGCCTCAAAAAAGTTGGGACAGGGCCAAGTTTACCACAATGTAGCATCTTCTCTCTTTTACCAACACTTTGTAAGTGTCTGAGAACTGAGGAGACCAGTTACTGGAGTTTTGTGAGAGGAATTTTGTCACATTCTTGCCTGATTTAGGATTCTAATTGCTCAACAGTCCTGGGCCTTATTTTGTCTTATTTTTTTGTTTCAAGATGCGCCAAATATCTTTAACCGGTGAAAGGTCTGGACTGAATGCAGGCCAGTTAAGAACCTGGACTTTTCTAATAAGAAGCCATGCTGTTGTCATAGATGCAGTATACGGTTTAGCATTGTCCTGCTGGTTTATGCAAAGCTTTTGGATTGAGAGCTGATAACAAGTCAGAAGATTCCTTTCCTCTTTAGCAAGGACACGGCGCCCGTGGTTGCCAAAAAGAATGTCAAATTTTGAGAAGATGGTGGCGGTTGTGGATTGTGTTCAGATATGGCTTTTTCTTTGCATGATACCTTCGCATTTTTGGATAGCACGGTTAACTGTGTTCACAGAGAGTGATTTTTGGAAGTATTCCTGAGCCCATGCAGTGATGTCCTTCATAGAAGCGTGCCTGTTTTTAATGCAGTGCCATCTGAGGGCCTGAAGATTACAGGCATCCAACATTGCATTTCATCTTTGTCCCTTGCACAAAGAGCTTTCTCCAGATTCTTAGAATGCTTTGATGGTATTATGTACTGTAGATCAGGGCTCAAAATTTCAAGTCCTGAGCTACTAGCCATAAATATTAAATATTTTATGCAGAATTCGGTTACAAAAATAAATATTAACAACTTCTTCAGTGCTCATCAGTACAGCCTCACCAGTGCCCATCAATGCAGCCTCACTAGTGCCCATCAATGCAGCCTCACCTGTACCTATCAATGCAGCATGACCAGTGACCATCAATGCAGTGTGACCAGTGCCCATCAGTGCAGTCTCACCTGTGCTCATCATTGCAGCCTGACCTGTGCCCATCAATACATCCTCACCAGTGCCCATCAATGCAGCCTCACCTGTTCCCATCAGTGCAGCCTCATTTGTGCCCATCAGTGCAGCATCACCAGTGCCCACCAGTGCAGCATCACCAGTGCCCATCAGTGCAGCCTCACCTGTGCCCATCAGTACAGCCTGACCTGTGCCCATAATTCATTGCAGCCTCACCTGTGCCCATCTTTCCATGCAGCCTCACCAGTGCCTATCATTCCATGCTGCCTCACCAGTGCCCATCAATGAAGCCTCACCAGTGCCCATCAGTGCAGCCTCACCAGTGCCCATCAATGCAGCCTCACTTGTGCCCATCAATGTAGCCTCACCAGTGCCCATCAATGCAACCTCACCTGTGCCCATCAATGTAGCCTCACCTGTGTCCATCAATGCAGCCTCACCTGTGTCCATCAGTGCAGCCTCAACTGTGCCCATCAGTGCATCCTCACCTGTGCCCATCAATGCAACATGACCAGATCCCATGAATGCAGCCTCACCTGTGCTCATCAATGCAGCCTCACCTGTGCCCATCAGTGCAGCCTGACCTGTGCCCATCAGTGCAGCCTGACCTGTGCCCATCAGTGCAGCCTGACCTGTGCCCATTAGTGCAGCCTGACCTGTGCCCATCAATGCAGCCTCACCTGTGCCCATCAATGCAGACTCACCAGTGCTCATCAGCACAGCTTCACCTGTGCCCATCAATGCAGTCTCACCTGTGCCTATCAGTGCAGCCTCACCTGTTCCTATCAGTGCAGCCTCACCTGTGCCTATCAATGCAGCCTCACTTGTGCCCATCAGTGCAGCCCGACCTGTGCCCATCAGTGCAGCCTGACCTGTGCCCATCTGTGCAGTGTGACCAGTGCCCATCAATGCAGCCTCACCAGAGCCCATCAATGCTGACTCATTAGTACTCATCAGCACAGCCTCACCAGTGCCCATCAATGCAACCTCACCTGTGCCCATCAGTGCAGCCTCACCTGTGCCCATCAATGCAGCCTCACCTGTGCCCATCAATGCAGCCTTACCTGTGTTCATCAATACAGCCTGACCTCTGCCCATCATTCAATGCAACCTCACCTGTGCCCATCAATGCAGCCTTACCTGTGTCCATCAGGCGGGACTGTGTGTGACTGCGAGCGCCCGGCAATTCAAATGAAAGCTGTTACAGCGGGCAATCCCCACTCTCCTCTTCCTCTGGGTGATCGCTGGGAGAATGGCTCCCATTTAGCTCCCCCCCCCCCCATCCTGAGGCAGCCCTCGATTGCCCTCAATAATTTTTCACTCGCCAAATACGAGTGGGCGAGTGGAAATTTTGAGGGCTGCTGTAGATGATGATATAGATAAAGTTTTTGCAGCTTTACATTGAGGAACATTATTTTGAGATTATTCCACAATATTGAACAGATTGGTGAACCTCAACACATCTTACTTCTGAGGCAGTGTGACTCTGTAGGATGCTCTTTTTATACCCAATCATTGTACTGACCTGTTGCCAACTAACCTAATTAGTTGCAAAATGTTCCTCCAGCTCTTTTTTGTTTCTTGCCAACTTTTTGTTGCCCTGTCCCAAATCTTTGGAGACACGTTGCTGTCCTCCATTTCAAAGTGACCTTGTTTTTTTTCTTAAACTGGTATATTTTCTCAGTTTAAACATTTTATATGTTTTCTATTTTCTATTGTGCATAAAATATGGGTTTATGAGAATTGCAAATCATTGCATTCTGTATTTATGTCGATTTTACACAGCATCCTAATTTTTTGGAAATTGGCGATGAAATTAAAGTCAGTTTAGATTGTTTTGTTGAGTTCAGTTTTAAATGCCATGGTCTGTCTTTACATTTCTAGTAATTAAAACTGATAAATCTGTTTGTATCTGGCGTCCTACAGCAGCATGTTTTTCAGAATCAGTCTTTTTATAAAAACAGCTAAATTGCTCTCTGTAAATAGATTTGCTTGTTGCCTGCAGAATGAAAGCCAAGTTATTGAAGAACCATGACAATGATTTGTACATTTTAAATTACATGGCTCTAGACTTAGGTTATTCAATAGTCTCCTGATATATGAAGTGGATCTGTAAATGACATAAATGGATTACCCAATCATCCATGGTATTTCTAATGTGAAGCTGCACCTAATGCTTTATTACATGTTCCGAATTCATACGACTATTACAGCTTTATGTGATAATTTATATCAGCACCATATGCTATATGTCTTTTTAAATAAGATAAACTGTTAACATTTATTTAATTTGTTTAAATTCTCTTTAAGGTGAAGCTGACCACATTCGTTTCTGTATTTTCATGTAAAATGCAAGGCCTCAAAGAAACACATTTTCACATCTACACATAGATATGGTGAAATTGAAAACTACTGGTAAACATATACAGTATGTCACAAAAGTGAGTACACCCCTCACATTTTTGTAAATATTTTATTATATCTTTTCATGTGACAACACTGAAGAAATGACACTTTGCTACAATGTAGTGAGTGTACAGCTTGTATAACAGTGTACATTTACTGTCCCCTCAAAATAACTCAACACACAGCCATTAAAGTCTAAACCACTGGGAACAAAAGTGAGTACACCCCTAAGTGAAAATGTCCAAATCGGGCCCAAAGTGTCAATATTTTGTGTGGCCACCATTGTTTTCCAGCACTGCCTTAACCCTCTTGGGCACTTAGTTCACCAGAGATTCACAGGTTGCCACTAGAGTCCTCTTCCACTCGGAGCTGGTGGATGTGTGAGTTATTTTGAGGGGACAGCAAATTTACACTGTTATACAAGCTGTACACTCACTACTTTACATTGTAGCAAAGTGTTATTTCTTCAGCGTTGTCACATGAAAAGATATAACATATTTACAAAAATGTAAGGGGTGTACTCACTTTTGTGAGATACTGTATGTGCAGCAGATCAGTAGTTTTTTTACTTTTTATTTTAGGCTTTATTTAATGAGCTAATGAGGGTGCATAGGCTGCTGCATTCAGAGGCGGCTAAATGCCTCCTGTGGACACCACAGTGTTCTTTGCTATGGCCCCATAAAACTGGCCAATAACCTGCGACCGAACACCATCCTTGGATGCAACTGTTTGCGTCTAGGGCTAATCATAGGCTCTGTTCACTTGTAACCACTCAAGTGTGAACAGCGGCAACACTGTGTGCATTCAGCTGTTCCTCCACTGGCAAGTATCTGTATCTGCTAGCAGCCACGAGTGGCTGTCCATGTGAATGAGTCCATACAGTGTCCGGTACAGGCATACTGAAACAGATTTAAACCTGAATTCCAACTTTCTTTTTATTAGAACTGAATGGAATGAATAATACCAGCATTGATCATATCTCTGTACAATGTTGTCAGCAGACATCCGTTGTCTGCAGTTCCCCTGATATTCTGGGTTAGATTGTGGCTTTGTATCATGTGACAGTGTAAATCCTGCTAATAGACTCTGTCCCTTCCACAGTCACTTCCTACAGTCTGTAACACTCCCCTTCTGCAAATGATGTAACATCATTCACAGCACTGATGGTGGGTGGGATTGAATACATCCTAATTAGCATTTAATCCCGCCCAGTCACACCTACAGGAAGAGTCCAAATCTCCTATGTCCTGCCAGACAGATCACAGCATTATTCCAGAAGGCTACCCCTTCATACACAGCCTGTTCTGAGAGTCAGCTATGATGCTGCTGGGCAGGATTGAATGGATCACAATTAGAATTCAATCCTGCCCAGTTAAACATGCTGACCAGTGTGAGCATTGAGAGTCCCACGCCTCAGATCCTGACCTCCCGAAGCCCTGCTCTCTGTGAAGTGATTCATTTATATATGAATGAAATACCTTCATAATAACCCTTAGCGCTTCCTCTGTAGTCTTGCAGTAAACAATAATTCTTTGTGGTAAAGCTGCACATACTCGGTTTGGTCTCGTATGCTGGATAGAACATTTCCTGTTTCAGTTGAACTGTTCAGGTCACGTGATATTGACATAACACATGTGGTCGTGTATACATGCTGTAGTGGAAAACTCCTACTTGAACACACAGCTATGGACAAACTGTGCAGGTTATCAGGAAACCATAATATACAGATCATCCCAAAAGGTATATAGTGGCAGTATTTTAATGTAAAAAGAAGATTTATAAGCTGTGGGCTTACTGTGTGTGTGGGGGGGACAGATAAACTATATTTATATTACTGGGTTTAGTAACACTTTAAATCTTTTGCCCTTGTTGTTTTAACTTTGGATACTAAAACATTTTTTCTGCCAGTAAATACCTTATACAGCCCACTTCCTGTTTCTTGTCTGGTCATTATCCCAGGCTTATGACATCATGCAGAGCTCTCTCACTATCGTGAAAGTTTGCCAGGAAGGGGGGTGGAGTCATAAGAGGGCCATTGAGAGCTGCAGGGCTGAAGAGCTGAAGGTGTGCCTATGTGTTTCTGTGTAAATCCAGAAAGTGAACAGGCAGCGGCTTCAGCTGCCCACAGTTAAAATAGATGCAGCCAGACTTAGTGGAGGGAGATTTCTGTAGTATATTTGGCAAGTACAGAATCACAGTACATATAAAATAATCTGCAAAGTGGTTGGAGGGAAGCTTCAGAATGGCAAATATGTTTTTATTACAAATTATGTGAGCAGACTGCAGTTCCGCTTTAAAGTGGAGTTCCACCCAAAGGTGGAACTTCCTCTTTAAGTTTTCGTGACCCCCTGACATGCTATTTTTTTGGGGAGGGGGGGCCATATTTTCACAGGGTCCCAGTTCCCACTTTCTCTCATGGCTCCGCGGAGCAGGAAGGAAGTTCATCTCTCCCCCTCCCAGCGATCTTCTGGGACACATCACAGGTCCCAGAAGAGGCACGGCTCACACTTGCTATGCCAACACTTGCTATGCCAGGGCCGCATGGAGGAGGGGGAGAGGAACGAGGCAGTGGGTGGCTGCATCTCTGGACCGTGGGACAGGTGAGTGTCTGATTATTAAAAGTCAGCAGCTACACTTTTTGTAGCTGCTGATTTTTAAAAGTGTGGAACTCCGCTTTAAGTACAGCTGCTCCCAATGCCGCACACATAGTCAGTGCAAGGGAGACCGAATCAAAACCTTGCTTCTCCTCTACAGCAGTGAATGACAACAGTTCAATTGCAGAGATGTATAGCTCAGATGCTCAGCAATTTCTTTTTGCAACATCTAAAGCCTGTGAGAGAATTTCCAGCTTTGGTGGCTTATGTTGTCAAATGCAGCTGCTGATCATGGCAAAACAGCAATTTGTAGCCGCACAGCAGTGTTAATTTTGATGTTAAGTTTTGATTTAGTTTTAGTCATAGTCTTTTGACTAAAATGTCATTTTAGTTTTAGTCATGTTAGTCATCTGAATTGTTTTACTGTAGTTTTAGTCAACTAAGATCTAATAGGTTTAGTTAAATTATACTGCATTATTTAAGCAATTCTCTAGAATTTCCAAACTCATAATATACTCCTGGAGTAAAAACCTAATAACATGTTATTATTTATGGTATTAAGGTTTGAACATGCACTACAGACACAGATTTAGGTGTTTTGATATATAACCAGTGTTTATTTGGACGTCAAATTTAAATTTAGTTTTATTCAATCTTTTGATTAAAATGCCATTTTAGTTTTAGTCATATGCTAGTCACCTGAATTGTTTTAGTCGTATTGTAGCCAGTTAAAATGGATGTTAAGCCACTATAGTATAAACCTCCCATCCTCCTGTTAGCTAACATTATGTGTCCCCGTGCCTGTGCTGTATAAAAAAAATAGTTTCCTGGCGCTCACGTGACTCCTCGGCTCTCTCCTCTGCCCTGCTGACAGCTATAGCAGGAGGGGAGGAGATAGAGCCGAGGAGTCACGTGAGCGCTGGGAGACGCTCTGATATAAGGTATAATCGGCAGCTTTTTTATACAGCACAGGGACACATAATGTATTTAACAGAGGGGATGGTATACATATAATATAGATATGATAGCACCAGGAGGGGAGGATCATGGAGTGGATGAAGCTGACAGACGGGGAGGGAGGAGAAGGACACAGGAGAGCTGCGGATGACGGAAACACATAAACTGACCACGGTGTCAGGACTCAGCAGTCATGATAAACTGTGGTCAGTATACAGTGGGGAAGGCAGAACGAGGCAGGATCAGCTAGGTATTTCAAGTGATACAGGGGGCCAAATTCCACAGCACCAGCACTGTGCTGTATAACTTGCTTTAAGGGAACAGGATCCATTTAAAAAAAAAAAATTAGGGTAACACTTTAATTTCGTTGTCAACAAAATTAACACTGCTGCACAGGCACAATTTTAGCCTGTAAAGAGCAAATAATTTCCTTGAGTAAAAAAAAGGTTACTAGTTTGGCATGGCCCTTAGACAAACCACAGAAAAAATGTTGCTTTACATTTTTTTCCTAAACTTACCCAGATATATACTGTATTTGGATGTAAAGGGAATCCAAGAGCAGCTGCACATTGCTCAGGCTCAGCTTCTCAGTACCATACAGTTTTTATATGGAAAAGGGATTGTTTTGGAAGGTATACACTGCATCCAGAAAGTATTCACAGCACTTCACTTTTTCCACATTTTGTTTTGTTACAGCCTTATTCCAAAATCGATGAAATTAATTATTTTCTTCAAAATTCTACAAAGAATACCCCATAATGGCAACATGAAAGAATTTTGTTTGAAATGTTTGCAAATTTATTAAAAATAAAAAATGAAAAAAATCCCATGTACATAAGTATTCACAGCCTTTGCTAAATACTTTGGTGAAGCACCTTTGGCACCAACTACAGCCTCAAGTCTTTTTGAGTATGGTGCTACAAGCTTGGCACACCTAATTTTGGGCAGTTTCTCTCATTCTTCTTTGCAGAACACACATTTTTATCCTGGAAAACCAGCTACATATGTGCCATCATCCCTGATTAATTACAAATGTCAAATAAGACCCTCTGGAGTGGGACTTTTTAACCTTCTCCCGCCCGCGCTATAGCCGAATGACGGCTACAGCGCGGCTCTAAAATGCCGGGAGGACGTCAATAGACGTCCTCCCATTTGGCTCGTGCTGGGCGCGCGTAAGCCGATATCGCGCCCGCCCTCTTCCAATTTTTCAGGGTGAGGTCTCCCAGAATAAACTGTAAACATTAATTAGTCCCTACTACCGTGTATACATCGACCAAAAGGTCCTATTTTTACACACAAGACGTTTCTTCTTACTCTCTTTGACGGGTTTTAATCCACACGGTTCGAACATCGTGGTATGAGTTTTTCTGAACTCCGACATCAACCACGGTTTCCACGAAGTGGTTTCATAAATCGTTTCCGACACTTATGAATACATGTACCCTAAAAAAAGTAAAAAATAAAAATTATTTAAACGTTTGTAAAGTTTGTTTTAAGAAAG
>BLSH010072673.1:890879-902664 GCA_018402905.1 Glandirana rugosa | reverse complement strand
AACGCCATAAATCAATGTCCATAGTTTGTAGGCGCTATAACTTTTGCGCAACCCAATCAATAAACGCCGATTGCGATTTTTTTTACCAAAAATATGTAGAAGAATATAAATCGGTCAAAACTGATGAATAAATTTGTTTTTTTATTTTTTATTTTTGGATATTTATTATAGCAAAAAGTAAAAAATATTGTTTTTTTTTCAAAATTGTCGCTCTTTTTTTGTTTATAGCGGCGATCAGAAATGACGCAGAGGGGATCAAATACCACCAAAAGAAAGCTCTATTTGTGGGGAAAAAAGGACGCAAATTTTGTTTGGGTACAACGTCGCACGACCGCGCAATTGTCATTCAAAGAGCGACAGCGCTGAAAACTGAAAATTGGTTCGGGCAGGAGGGGGGTTTAAGTGCCCAGTAAGGAAGTGGTTAAAGGCAAAAAGCAAACAAGTATTTATATAAAAAAGGTTTTATTGGTACAAATATAAATTGAATTAAAAAGAAACGGGCAAAGTATGCCCAATGACAACAATCCAAAATATGTAATATTACAATTGATATGAATATTGTACATAACCTAATGCATTTCGGTACTGACGACCTTCATCAGAGGTAATAACTTGTACATTTCAATCAAATTTAATTGGTTCTGAAAAATAAAGAGGGAAAAGTGAGACCGCAGGAACTCTCAGCCAGATTGGTACCCCAAGTTTTAATATAAGGGAAGCCAGAACTTACCAAAGTATATAAACATGTTAGACAAAATTCAGTCTAAAATCATGCCACTCCCAGACACACCAGGTCCCACACCATAGCCGGAACACCTCCAACCAACAAGAGCTCCAGGTGCCACCTCAGGGAGGGGAAAGGAGAGGGAGGAAATCCAAGGCCGGAAATAGCCTGTAGATTGTTGAAAATAAACAAAATATATTGATATAAAAAAAATCCTTATATATAGTGCTACATAATATCGCATCCAAATATGTTTGCAAATGTCATTATATGTTGTTAAAACTAATGAGTACCTGTGGGCAATTATGGATATCCATAATTGTCCACAGGTACTCAGGTACTCATTAGTTTTAATGGGCATGCGATATTATGTAGCACTATATATAAGGATTTTTTTTACTCTTGTGAGAGGCCGGAGCCGCAGGAGCCCGTCTTTCCGGCGGACTTTCCGGCAGGGTCCATCGCTATGCGCCAGGCCTTCGCCAGGACATCACTGCACATGCGCTGTGACATTAGTGGCTGCATTGCAAGTGGAATATCTCCTAAACCGTTCAGGTTTAGGGGATATTCATTTTACCTACAGGTAAGCCTTATTATAGGCTTACCTGTAGGTACAAATCACTTTTGGGAGTAGACAACTGCTTTAAACTTTCAGCGATCAGCCACCACAGAAGAAGTGTCAACCCCTCAGCTGCCTACCCCAGTGATATTAAACCCAAAACCAAGAATGTAAAACTTTGCAGCTTACCAATCATTAGATGTGGTGGCTACATTTGTTTTTCATTTTTAGGCTTTTTTGCCCTTTGTTTTTACCTGGTTATCTAGCCAGTAACACACTTCCTGTATAAGAGTGCCTCCACTCTACTTGAATGAGCATAGGGGGCACATTTCGACAGCAGCGTTGTCATTCTGGGGGTAAGGGAGTGTGTGACGTACTAGCAGATTTAGATACACTAACACTTTGAAGCCAAACTCCAGATAATTCTTTATAAGCAGTTATAGCAAACTATTTTTCCTATTAGGATAAAAGTTTTACATAAATAAAAGCAGATCATTATAATCATCCCCTGTTAATTGGTTTGTTTCATCTCTGTAACTGCTACATTTTGCTGGAGAGCTTGTTTTGTTGAAAAACAACAGACTTACTGGCTGCATTACCAGAGGGAAATAGAAGAAAGAAAAGCCTAAAATGAATAAATGAATACAGCCATCACATCTAAGAAATAAGCTGCAATATAATAATATTAAGATAATAAGCTTGGTTTGATTTTGGAGTTTAATACAATTTTAAAGTGGTTCTAAAGGCTCAAGGTTTTTTACCTTAATGCATTCTAAGCATTAAAGTGTTACTAAACCTACAACAGTAAAATGAGTCTATATGCAGAAAAGCATGCTTGCTATACTCTCTGTGTAACTTAAGGGGTTAATCCTCTGTATTGTGTAAAAAGGCTGTTTTATCTTGTATGGCCAGATACTTCCTGCTTGCCCTGTCTACTATATTAGACTCTAATATACATGCAGGCAGGGTGGAAAGGTTGCACATGCTCTGTTCGATCTTCCTGTTTCACATGGACACAGACTACAGTGCATTTCTAGAGGCAGTGATTGTTTATTTGTGAACTGAGCATGTCATTGGCAAAGCACCAATCAGCTCTGGCCAGATTGTGGGTGAAGGGTCACTGATGCAAAGGAAGTTTCATCATCAGAGAGTGAAATGTCTCCTCCTATATGAATACTGTTGAAGCCCTGGCTACTTGCGGTTTATCACCTGACTGATATATTGTAATGAAAAAAGGTATATAGCAGCAGTATTTTGATATAAAAAGATTATTTAGAAGCTGTGTGCACTGTGGGGGGGGGGGGGGGTTGATAAATTGTTTTTATATTGCTGGTTTTAGTAACACTTTAAGGTAAAAAACCTTCCGGGTGCAGCTCCACTCCCAGCCATTTGCTCCTGCTGTGGTCAATCACAGCCAGTGAGCCAATGAGGAGAGAGCGGGGGTGGGGCCAAGCCACGCTCTGTGTGTGAATGAACAATGTCCATTCAAAAGAGTGTGGTTTGAGAACGGGCCTGCTCGAGTGCCCCCATAGCAAATGGCTTGCTATTGGGGGCACACGGAAGGGAGGGGAAGCCAGGACCACTGGCGGGGGACCAAAAAAGAAGAGGATCAGGGCTGCTGTGTGCAAAACCATTGCACAGAGCAGGTAAGTATAACATGTTTGTTTTTTAAATTCTTTCCTTTAGAATCACTTTAACCCCTTAGGGAACAGTCTGCAGTGCACGTGATCTGCCTCAAAAGCATGTGCATAAACCCCTCAGTGACAAATATTCAGTGTGCGTGATTTACCCCTCAGTGATCTGTCCCCAGCAGATTAGGTTTAACCCCTTGGCACCTAGTCTCCAGCTCAGGTGCATTAACCCCTCAGTGCCTATTTATCTACTCATGTGTGATAATCCCTCAATAACCATTCCTCAGCCCATGTGCATTATCTTTTCAGTGTTCAGTTCCTAGACATGTATACTGTTTCCTCAGCACTCTGTCCCCAGCATGTATGTTAACCACTCAGTACCCATTACCCAGTTGATGTAGGTCAGCGCCTCATCTCTCATTGTACAACATATGTGTTTTCACCACTCAGTTTCTATACTTCTGATTATGATTTCAGCTTATGTACATTGTTCCCTCAGATGCTAGTACTTTGTGCATGTGTATTTACCCCTCAGTGGCCAGTCACCAGCACATGTGTAATGCCCCCTTGCCCAACACGTGTGTTAACTCCACTATTCTCCAGATTTTTCAGCTGATCACACCAAATATTGTCATTTCTTCAGACTCTAGTCTACCTATATTCCCAGATCCACTGCTCCATTTCCTGCTTAACAATACCTGGCGACAAAGCCCTGTCCTATCTACCACATCCCCAGCATTACCTCCGCTGTTCCTGGACTCCATGACACAGTCCTTGCTAATAACCTGCTTGAATTTCAGTGTCTACTTTTCAACCCCTGTTGAATAGTACTGACATCCTCTTGTGTTTAAGCATCCTTCCCACCACCTACACAGTCCACAATTCTGCTGACATGATGCCTGCCGCCTCCACTGTCACACAATGACCTGCTTTTTTTTGCGCAGGGCCATTTCCTAGACACTGATTGTGACCTCAATTCCTAGTCTGGGAAACCTTCTGTTTGAAGAACTCAGCTACTATGCTGTTGCTGCTTTATAATTACCTAGTTTTGTAAATAGGTGCCAAATGCAAGAGGCACATTTCTCTGCCATACCTTTATGACCATTTGTTTGATGACTTAGCTGACAGCTCACTAGGAGCCACTGTACTAACTATGCAATCTCCCCTGCTGTGCTATTGTGTTCTGACGGGGGGGACCCCTGCTGGAGCACTGGGGTCAGCACTCTCAGCCATTGGCAGAGGGCCCTGATTGGGAGGCGGTCAGCAGACCTTCTTTGGCCACGCCCCTTTGACAGAAGCCAGTCTGGTTGCAGTACACATAGGCCATATGTCGGATTGTTTCTATTGAACCCGCTGATGCCGCCCAATAGTCGGCATGTGTGTACTAGTTCTAATTATGGAAGGATCGGTAACCACCACTTGTGAGTCAAATGATTACCTGTTATACACACTGTCATACCCTCCACAATCCTCTCTTGCACTTCTGTCATACCCTTAGGACTCCTCTCCTGCACATACTGCCAGCTGTCATACACCCCAGTATATGTAGTAAAGAAAAGTTTGGGCAGCTGCACTCAAAAAAAATCTGCCTTTATCAAGTCATACAAAAAACAAAAGCAAGACACTGTGGTGCATGAGAAAAGGTCAACGTGTTTCAATCTACATCAGTGCTTAATCATGATGGGCTGGCACCTGTGTGAAGTATTGTGTGGAGGACCGTGTTGGGGGACCCACCAGGAGCAGCATTACTTTAGCATTAGGCTGCCTTCACTCTGCTCCGTGCAGGGTCTAAAACATGGTAAAAACGGACATGTGACTCAATGGCAGATGTGTTTTTGGTGCACTTTTGAAAAACACACCAAAGATGCAGCATGCAGGACATAACGCACCACACCCGCAATACACTGATGTGAAGACTTCCATAGGATTTAAAGGGATACTCATTTCATGCATTTTTTCCCCCAGAAACACATAGAAAATGGATCAGTGTTCACGGTCAGGGGTCAGGCTTGAAAGCCAGTAGCAATAGTAGTAAAGCGGCTCCCACCAACCAGCTTGATTAGCAGCTGGCCACCCTGGCAGATGACACAGGCTCACGCAAGATGTGGGTCTAAGAACTAATCAATGTTCACCAGAGCTTCTGATGATGGAGATGGGCTTTGCTGCATGTTAGTACCATGTCACGGTCCTCAGGATCGCCCCACCAGGAGGTGAGCAAGCTGGTGTCCTGTAGCAGATATAGCAGGTAGAGATCAAGCAGATGCGAAGCCAATAAGCAAGCCAAAGGTGGTAACAAGTGGTCACCTTCCCTTAAAGCGGAAGTTCCACTTTTGGGTGGAACTCCGCAATAAATAGGAAATTTATGGGAGGAGCAAAGAGTTTAAGGTTCAGCAGAAACTAGGCAGGATTGTCCAATGAATCAGACATCCTCTCAGGTGGCACAGCCAGAAGAGACGTCCCCAGACATAGCAGAGGTCACAGGGTCAGACCTGGGTCCTGATACAGTGTAACTTTTGGTATACAATAAAATTATTCATTTTATATTAGGTATATGCACATTATGAATGCCTGAAAAGTTCCATATGTGCATAGTGGCCTTAACGTGGTACTAAAAAAGAACCTTCCAGCATCAGCTCCCCCCAGCCCCTCCCTAAATACTTACCTGCCACCTCTCTCAATCCAGCGCAGTGCTTGAGAGCAGCATCACTGCAGTCTCTCTTCACAGGTACAGAGGCAACAGTGGGAGCCATTGGCTCCTGCTACTGTCGATCAAATCCTGTGAGGAGGGAGCAGGGGGTGGGGCCGAACCATGTTCTGTGTGTCTATGGACACACAGAGTCTAGCTTGGGAGCGAGCGAGCCCACAAGTCTGCCCCCCATAGCAAGTGCTTGCTATGGGGTCAGAAACAAAAGTGAAGGAGTTAAGAGCAATTAAAAAATTGCCTTTAATATGTTTTTTTTGTGTCAGCTATGCTTTACTTTTTCATTGTTTTTTTCAACCTATTATTTTTATGTGTTCTCTGTTGAGTTATGCTTGAAACTTTTTGTCTGGGCAGTAATTGTATATTGGTTCGTTTGGTAATTTCTTCAAGCTTCATGCATAGCACAGGTGACAGGTTCTCTTTAAACAAACACCTGGCTGCTATAGCAGCACGTTGGTGCTGCTGCCGCCAATGAATCCATTCTTTGTCGGTGGCAACAAAATGGTTAATGGTATCTCCTAAGCATATCATTGTAAGGAATGGTGTCTTTCCCATGTTTCCCTCAAAGTCCCATAAAAAGGAGCACACCCTCCATACTAAACAACATTTTTTTACCTTTTTTTTTTTCATGGGTGTGTGTCCCAAAGGGCAGTGCCCAGCCACTGTGTCTTTTGTTTGACAATCCCTTGCCCATAAACTTTCAAAATGGCCAGAATTGACTTTCAAGATTCTTCAACCATGAACCTCAATGGGATTTGGATTTAAAGAGGAAGTAAACCCTGATGGGGTTTACTTCCTCTATATTCCCCTGCAAAGTAGAAACATAATGGGCTACTATGCATCGCATAGTAGCCCATTATGGGGTTGATTTACTAAAGCTTGGAAGTGCAAAATTTGGTGCAGCTCCACACAGAAACCAATCCGCTTCTAGATTTTATTGTCAAAGCTTGATTGAACAAGCTGAGGTTAGAAGCTGATTGGCTAATATGCACAGCTGCACCAGTTTTTGCACTCTCCAGCTTTAGTATATCAACTCCTATGTGTCACTTACCTGCAAACGAAGCCTGTGACATCTAGCACTGTCCCCTGTGCAGGCAACGTCCATCTTCAGCCCCTCTTCCTTCCGGGGCTATGACTCAGGCTCTGTGACTGGCTGGAGTCGCATGACATCACCCCGCGCATGCGCCTGGGAGCCGCCAGTCACAGCACGATCTCAGTGAACAAAAAGGCACGGAGGCCGTTTCTTTACTGCGCATGTGCCCAAATGACGTGGGCACATCTAGTACACTGCATATCTCCTGAACCGTGCAGGTTTAGGAGATATTCAGGGCACCTACAGATAAGTCTTATTATAGGCTTACCTATAGGTTAAAGTGGTTGTCACGGGTTGACAACCACTTTAAGTACACAGGTGTCTGGCTTGGATTGGATGAATGGCCTGTAAACTGAACCCAAGCACAACTGCTAATCCCTATTAGGCATCATAACTTGAAATAACTAAAGTTCTACTTTTATCAGTTCCCTACTTTAAAATGCAAAACATAAGTTGAGCTATAACCTTCCATTAAACAAATGTGCTGGTGCACTTACAGCCCCCTGCAAGGTCTCACAAATACCTGTTGAGTTTGCGTTCAAATCCGGAGAGCATTTTAGGGAAACAACGCTGCTCCTTCATAGATACAGCACAATGAGTAAGCATAGATACCGTAGACCAGGAAATTGGTTACTGGCATGATCACTGGTGAAAATAAAAGAAAGCGCATGAAAAGGGAAAGCAAATGCAGGCAACACATTGAAGGACTGGTAATGTATACATTTTTTCTTGGGTTTAAATATGCTTTGTTTCAGAACAGCAATGCCACTCTTATGTAGGCGGTGTCTGCATTCATTACAGTGGGATGAAAAAATGTTGCAGGGGGCATGGCTATCAGCATTGTTACAGCTGACATCACAAGCCTGTAGTGTTAGGGACACACTGGTTTCTTTCCTGCATGGCAACCCCAGTGTGCTATGGGCCACAAGAGTCACAAAGTCCTTTATAATTTAATGAAGGAAAATACAGAAGAGAAATTAAGACTAGTGAAGATTTACCTTTCATGAAGGCTTATGAATTGGGAGTCTTGAAGGCCTGGTAGAAAAATAGATAATATTGGGGTTAATTGCCATGATAAATCTGCTGTGTTATTCTGCGTTGATAGATCTCTACCACTTCCCTCTTCCGTGCTTTCCTGTCTCCTTGTCAATTTAACTTCTGCAACCAGGGTCCACTCCAAACCCCAACAACTTGCACCCATACCCAAAATGATCCAGTTCCTGAACAGGTATAATTGTGCTAGTGTGTAAAAGTTAGTAATAAAACAATATACTGTCCAATAACAGTCACCAGAATAAACAAACATTGGTCAGAGGTTTCTTTCAATCCCATAACCTGGACTATACAAGTGACACATGGAACCTGACTGGTAGGAATAGGAAGTACCCTGTTTTCCGATTGGTGTACACAAGGCGTTTTCAGGCTGAAGGATGAGGAGGTGACATACACGCTGTTAAAGAGGTTTCCTTGTGTGTCTGAAGAGAATGCACCTAACTTTACTGAGCTTCTCTCATTGAGTAAACTATAACAATATATATTTACACTGGCTAGATTAGATTAGCTCCACTTTATCTACTGATGAAAAAATGTCAGTCCACCAAAATGCCAATATTTTAGTTTAGTATTTCAGATGCTGAAGAGTTCTGCTGCCCTTTGTGATGTTTAATTTATTTTAGATTATAGAGAATGTAACAGAAGATGATTTTAGTCTACCTAAAGTTTTGGGCGGATTGACCTAAGGCTCGGTTCACATTGCCGCGACTTGGGATCTGACTTGTGAGACCCCAGGTAGAATGCCATGTAAAATCCCATGTTAGTCAATGAGAACTGTCTTAATTAGCACTACTGAAGTCACTCCGATATTAGAAAATGTCCCTGTATTACTTCAAGGAGATTTCTATCCCACTTGTGCCCATAGACTAATGGAAGTCGCCTTCAAGTCGGATCCTCATCTATAAAGATGTGATTTGGATCTGACCTTAAAGGAAGATTACCCAGGCATTCCCGGGAAGTCGCTTCAAAGTCACATCTAATCGTACCCAAGTCTCTAGTAAATTGCCAAGTTGCCTGGCAAAGTCGCACCATAATTTGCGTGACTTTCAGGTTGCGGCAGTGTGAACCGAGCCTCAGATTTCTATGGCTATAGAACTGCTCTTGGTCATAGCAATTATATATGGATCAAATGTATGCCAAGAATAGGCAGCTTGTCTGTCCTTCTCTAATTTTAATGTGACAAAGTAAGTGATTTTTGTACCTTTTTTTACCTGATAGGCTTATTGTTAGGCATATTCACACCTACACTATAGTACCAAAAGTATTGTGACGCCTGCCTTTACACACACATGAACGTTAATGACATCCCAGTCTTAGTCTGTAGGGTTCAATATTGAGTTGGCCCACCCTTTGCTGCTATAACAGCTTCAACTCTTCTGGGAAGGCTGTCCATAAGGTTTAGGAATGTGTCTATGCGAATGTTTGCCCATTCTTCCTAAAGTGCATTTGTGAGGTCAGGCACTGATGTTGACAAGAAGGCCTGGCTCGTAGTCTCCGCTCTAATTCATCCCAAAGGTGTTCTATTGGGTTGATGAGGTCAGGACTCTGTGCTGGCCAGCCAAGTTCCTCCACCCCAAACTTGCTCATCCATGTCTTTAGGGACCTTGCTTTGTGCACTGGTCCAAATCATTTGCTGGAAGGGGGATTATGGTGTGGGGTTGTTTTTGAGGAGTTGAGCTTGGCCTCTTTGTTCCAGTAAAGGGAACTCTTAGGCCTCATACACACGGGCGTATCTTTAAAAATAAACAAAACGTCGGGCCCGACGTCAAGGAAAAAAAATCGGCGTTTTTCGGTGTTATGCATCGGCGTTAGTGAGCGTAAGTGAGCGTCGGCGTCAATAGGCGTTTTTTTAAAAAAAAATCATCCCTCTGCTATTTTTCAACCTAAAAACGTTGGCGTCAAAAAACGCCGGAAAACGCCGGTACAATATTAGTTGCCATTTGTTGGCATTTTACGGCGTCGGCGTCAAAAAATGCCAAAACGTTACAGCCTCAGAACGCGATGACCGTGGGTTCTACTTTCAGCTCACTAACGCCGACGCCATCTACAGCTCAAAAACGCAGACGTTTTTATGGGGCCATTGACTAACATGGAGAGCTGCAAAAACGCCAGAAAACGTTTGGTGTCAAAAAACGTCCGTGTTTATGAGGCCTTAAGGCGTCAGCATGCCAAGACAATTTCATGCTCCCAACTCTGTGGGAACAGTTTGGGGATGGCCCCTTCCTGTTCCTACATGACTGCACACCAGCGCACAAAGCGAGGTCCATAAAGACAAGGATGAGCGAGTTTGGGGTGGAGGAACTTGACTTGCCCGCACTGAGTCTTGTTCTCAACACCATAAAACACCTTTCGGATGAATTAGAGTGGAGACTGCGAGCCAGACCTTCTCATCCACATCAGTGCCTAAACTCACAAATGCGCATCTGGAAGAATGGTCAAACATTCCCATAGACTCACTCCTAAACCTTGTGGACAGCCTTCCCAGAAGAGTTGAAGCTGTTATAGCTGCAAAGGATGGGCCAACTCATTATTGAACCCCACGGACTAAGACTGGGATGCCATTAACCGCTTCAGCCCCGGAAGGATTTACATTTGAGGTGTGTTGGTTTAGTGCAGGGGTAGGCAACCGGCGGCTCTCCAGCTGTTGTAGAACTACATTTCCCATGAGGCATTGCAAGGCTGGATACAATTACCCCCAGAAGCATGATGGGAAATGTAGTTCTACAACAGCTGGAGAGCCGCAGGTTCCCTACCCCTGGTTTAGTGCATTGGGGTACCATCCAAAATGATGCAAACCATTGGCCTGAATAAGTAGGAGTAGGAGAGCCTGCTCAACACCTGTTCATCTTTTATTGTGGAATTCCATATCGTGTTTAACAAGTTTTGGAGCACGTAAGTGCCATTCTTTTTTTAATAAATTTGATTTAAAAGGTATCACACTATGTAGTACTCTCTGTTCTTACTGAGGTCTTCTCCAGCATTTTAATTTGGGACCATTTTTGGTGGATGCTGAATCTGATGTCCTATGGAGTGATCATCTAATATGCATGACTAAGGTGTGGAGGTGCTGCCTGGATTTCATTCCCTTTGATGTGGAGGTGGAACCATGAAGTTTTTATTGATGTCTCTGGGGTCCGACCCACTTGCTATCTTATGCAATATGCACATATCCAGATGAATCTGGTAAGAGTACCTTATGTAAGCTTTGGTGGAAGTCTGCGGGTGGATATTTGAAATCAAGACTCACACACCCCCTTGATAGGCCCTGTAGAAGAGGGCACTTATAACAGGACTATTTGGTCTTTTCTGGGACTTTTCTTTGAATATTTTCTCTAGCACTTTTTCATCGATTTATTTGCCTACATTTGCACTTTATGAGATGTTTACACTTTTGATGCTATATTATTATTAGTAGCCATTTATTTTGCACATATTATTCATTTACACATGTTTATGCACTTTATTGCCACCAACTAGTGGAATGTATATATGGCCTTTTGGCACTGCACTGTGTTGTTCTTACCGTTTTCCCATTGGTCTGAATAATCCCTTAATTACATTTCCTCTGGCCAATAATGTTGTAGTAGCTACAGTGTCTTACCGATATTAAAACCATTTTAGTCATCTGCTATACATGGGACTGTAGGCCACACCCGAACATCAACCCATTCCCCAAGTACAACCATGTAACAAAAACTCATCACACCAAATTTGGCAGAAATGGCCGTGGCACTTTATTGATTTACAATATTATCAATACCATCATAAATAAATCAATACTTACATAACATCACCACAAACAGGCTTTACCCAGTTGTTATAACTCAGGCAGAGTTAAAGTTTATTAACAAAAACATACGTCCCCCCCCCCCCCAGATTCCCGGGGTTACCCAACCACACAAAATGCAGCGACGGGAAGGGAGGGGGGGAGCTGAAATTGAGACGGACTCAAGATTGTTGACCCATTTCGGACAAACACCACTACAATACATTCATAACTAAATAAATACTACCATAACTATTA
>BLSH010072673.1:854670-871479 GCA_018402905.1 Glandirana rugosa | reverse complement strand
CCAAGACAGCTGGGTCATGCCCAGCCCCTCCCAGTAATTTATCAACCCGGTCCACCACATGCCGAACCCTGGCACCAGGGAGACAGCAAAACATTCGGTTGAGGCGATACTGGCGAAAAATTATATATTTTTTTCTATTTACGGCAAAAATGCCAATTAAATGCTAATGCTCCTAAACGCTCCTAAAACGCTGCTAAAAGGCTACTACAAAAAGCTATTACCAGTATTTTTTTATGCAGTGATTTATCCA
Source organism: Glandirana rugosa (assembly GCA_018402905.1). Lineage (NCBI taxonomy): Eukaryota > Metazoa > Chordata > Amphibia > Anura > Ranidae > Glandirana > Glandirana rugosa. Next base: position 871,229 of record BLSH010072673.1, on the reverse strand, counting down.
GCGTCTTTTTTAGCTTAAAAAAATTGCTAGTGTGCATGGAGTCCTCCAGAAAAATATGCTGAATGTTCCTAACTGCTACAAAAATGCTAACAACAGCTATTTTTGAGCTTTTTTTTTTCATGTACTGCAAAAACACCAATAAAATGCTAATGTTCCTAAATGCTCCTAAAAACTTCTAAGGCTCCATGCACACTAGCATTTTTTTCTGTTCCTAGAAGCTAAATAGTGTTATCCTAAGTGTCCATGCACACTTGGCAATACATTCCATTTAAGGACCCCTCTACTGCTCAACAATTGCTGATAGAGGAAGTATTCCCTCTTAAAGCGACACAGCCTGCACCCTAGGCCATCTTTATGTAGAGCAACAATTCTTTTTTTTTTTTTTTCAGATCCTCAGAGAGTTCTTTGCCATGAGGTGCCATGTTGAACTTCCAGTGACCAGTATGAGAGAGTGAAAGTGATAACACCAAATTTAACACACCTGCTCCCCATTCACACCTGAGACCTTGTAACACTAACGAGTCACATGACACTGGGGATGGAAAATGGCTACTTGAACCCAATTTGGACATTTTCACTTAGGGTTGTACTCACTTTTGTTGCCAGCGGTTTAGACATTAATGGCTATGTGTTGAGTTATTTTGAGGGGACAGCAAATGTACACGGTTATACAAGCTGTACACTCACTACTTTACATTGTAGCAAAGTGTCATTTCTTCAGTGTTGTCACATGAAAAGATATAATATAATATTTACAAAAATGTGAGGGGTGCACTCACTTTTGTGAGATACTGTACATATGCATTCGCTTCTACGGAGGGACAGGGCACTTTAAATTTTTTTTTCCTTGATATGACCTAGTAAAAACCCCTTGCAATACAAAATAAACTCAACCAGATGATCAGAGTGACTTGACATAAGTGTCATTTCTTCAGTGTTATCACATGAAAAGATATAATAAAATATTTATAAAAAATGTGAGGGGTGTACTCAATTTTGTGAGATACTGTAAGAAATATATGTAATGTATATCGCACACATTGGGAAATTAGTGCAGCATGTTTTTTATGTGACAAATCTGATTGCCTCATGTGGGCAGTATGTTGCCAGCAGCAGTAGAGAATCTCGGAACTTTTGAGGGCAGGGGAGGGCTGGGCCAGGGGGCAGGGTGACAATTGCCCCCCAGGCCACCCTAACTTACATTCAAATGGCTGACGGCCACTGCACGCTCACACTTTTTTCTTGTTGAGAAAGGAAGCAGAGGCGCAGCCACCAACTAACTGCAGGCAAAGGGGGGGGGCGCCCAGGGCCAGCCCTACCATGGATCCCACTGGGCCCATTAGGTTGCCTCGGGGGGGGGGGGGGGCGCTGCCAGATTACACAGATCGGGGATCTCCCGCTTACAAAGTCCTACCTCCTGGACCAGCTTCTATAATAGACAGCACACTGGTGATGTCTATCATAGGAGCCGGTCCAGGAGGCGGGACTTCATATGACAGCGGCCACACCAGGTAAGCAGGAGATCCCGCTCTGTGTGATCCGGCAACTTTCCTCTCTCTGCATTGCAGGCTGTATTGGATAGGCACCGGTGAGGCTGCATTGATGGGCACTGATCAGACTGCACTGGTCAGGCTTTGCTGATGGGTACTGGCGATGCTGCATTGATGGGCACTGATCAGGCTGTGCTAATAGGCACTGACAAGCCTGCACTGATGGGCACTGATCAGGTTGCATTTGATAGGCACTGGTGAGGCTGCATTGATGGGCGCTGATCAGGCTGCATTGATGGCCACTGGTGAGGCTGCACTGATGGGCACTGATGAGGCTGCACTGATGGGCACTGATGAGGCTGCATTGATGGGCACTGGTGAGGTTGCATTGATGGGCACTGGTGAGGTTGCATTGATGGACACTGATGAGGCTGCATTGATGGGCAGTGATGAGGCTGCACTGATGGGCACTGGTGAGGCTGCATTGGTGGGCACTGAGGAACTGCATTGATACATTATTTTTGTTAAACCTCCTTTGTTGCTATTAACATTAAATTATGTTACCACATTGTATCATATTTGTCTTGCTTCATAACATCAATATCCATTCTAAAACCAGGTGGGCATGGAAGGTGAGCTGATTCGGTGGTTCAATGGGCCACTTGACTGGACTTGCCCCCCAGACCTAAGGCTGCCAGCCCTCTCCTGTTTGAGGGTGAGGCTCTTTACTACTTTTGATTGCTTTTAGCCCATGTTTTTTTCATATTCTTTCATAAAAATTTTATTCAATTTTTTTCAGTTTTCAGGAAATCGTATAAAAGTACACATTGACAGGTAAGTTACACAAAAGAGTGATATTAGATGTACTGTACAAAAAGTTAAGTGCCATTAATAGACAAGAAGAGAAGCAATAGAGTTCAAGAAAGTAAAATGGATGGTTGGTGAGAGGGAGGGGAGGAGGTTAATGGCACAAAATAGAAGCTGTTAGCTCGACTAATGAGGATAACGAGTTTAAAGAAGCAAATGATTGTTTTGTTTAACTGTAAAAGGATGCATTACAGCAGTGTTTCCCAACCCAGTCCTCAAGGCACACCAACAGGTCATGTCTTCAGGATTTCCATTATTTTGCACAGGCGATTTGATCAGTTTCACTGCCTTAGTAATTACCACAGCTGTTTCATCTGAGGGAAATCCTGAAAACATGACCTGTTGATGTGCCTTGAGGACTGGGTTGGGAAACACTGCATTACAGTACACATTAAAAAGAAAAAAATCTGCCCTTAGGTAGACACACAAAAGAGAAAAAAGCTGCTAGTACTATGCCCTAATACTTGCCACACACAGATATGGATACAGAATAAGTGCAGCACTCAAATTATTAATACTAAAGATAAGTGATATTACACAACACCAGAGGTATACAAATGTCAAGAATATAATTAAGAATATATAAAAAAACAAGATATGAATTAGCAAAATGTGTACAATCAGGCTAATAAAGCTACATAATATCATAATAATATACCAAAATGTAAAATTGAGTGAGTAATGCAAACAGTTAAAGTGTGGAGGTTTACATAGGGGTACATATGAGGAAGTGCACTGAGAAAAGGAAAAAAGTCCCACAAGCATTTATTGAAAAGAGAAGTAGTCTGCTCAAGCAGCTACCATCAATCCACTTGCAAGCTCCCCAGGGAACACAGATAGCATTACCAGATAATATGACCCTCTAAAAGAGTGGTAAAATGTGCATGAAGAATCTCCCCCAGGGAGAAAATACTCTTTCCAACCTCACCTCATCCACAGGAGCGACTAAAGGTATGTAGCTAATTGTTACCATACAGAGCTGCAACCGCTAGTCACACAACTCAGCAGGCCCAGTATGCATACAATGAGGAGAGAGAACACACATAGCGTAAAACCGTTCTACCAGGGAAAAATGTATTAAAGTTCCAAACATTTGAGTAATATTAGCATGTCATCTAACACAGTGGTTGGGTATTCCAGCAACACATATGGCTGCCGATCATCCATGCATGCGTGGTAGCATGTATCCAGCTCATAGATTACATCATCTGGGTCACAGACACAAGCTAGCACCACCCACTTATATACAAACATCCAATGAAGGAGGATCACTGGCTCAAAACCTCAATCACGTACCATTGAGCCAATGTTATTCACAGCTTCAATTAGACTGGCATAAGCACCCAGCTCAGCTCAATTGGTCACCATAAACCTACTCCCTGCTGTCATCTAGTGCAAAATTAGTTAAATGCATTCCAAAGACTAACACAAAATATAAAAGAATGGATACAGTGAATCCAGTGGGATGTACCCACTAAATTCATGTCACCATGCTTCTTGGCATTCTTTGGTACCCAAAAGACAGTTCTTGCATATAAGACGCAGTTCCACATATGTGGCAGCGCCACCAGATATGCAGAAGAGTACCGCTTTCCCTACAACCTCAAAAGCAGGCCGGGGAGGTAGTTGAATGAGATTAATTTGGCGATACAGTCTCGTGTCCTACGGTTTTTCATTGAGAAACTTTGTAGGACTTTTCTTGCGCCTATATATTAGATTAGATATTAGATTAGAAGCGGTCCAAATTTTATTTCAGTTGGCCTAGGGATTCCCCAAGATGTCTTTCCCATTTGTTCATATATTGTAGCTTCAATGTACTTATACAATCGAGGAAGGCCTTGTAAAGGGCAGGAATAAAACCCTTTGATTGGGGATCTTTCAGGCAGTGATTCTCAAAATGCGATAAGCGTGTCTGGCAATTTGTACGGTGCCTAATTGTACTATTAATAATAATGCCTTATTTACAGGTAGTGACACATTTCCATATGGGTTAATTCTCAGTGTTCTCTGAGGTATTGCAGAGATTTATACTATCAATTGTTTAGAGATCATAAACGTATTTAAGATCTTTCATTTGCCACCACCTAAAAGCGTTTGTGGGTTATCATGTGCAGGAAGAAGTGTTGTACCTAAGCAAGGTAGGTGTGATGAAATCAAGTTGATAGAGCATTTCACAAAATCCCATTGCTTTAAAGAATATTGCATAATGGGATCATTTATTTGGGAGCCTATGAAGTGGCGGTAGCCATATTAAGTTGTAAATAGGCAATGGGGTGCATTTTACTATGACAAGGTGGGTCCAGAAAGGTGATTCTTGGGTGGCATGCAGTGATGCCTATGGGGTGATTTAGGCTGCAGTGTTATACTGTTTTAGTTCGTTACTGTTAGGTCCTGGCCCTCTGTCAACCTGCAACAGTACAATATCGCAGCTGCAAGCCTCGGCTTATGGTGGTGCCAGATATATTTCTACATATTTTGTTGTGCAATGTGCTTTATATGACTGGGAGTTGGAATCGGGGGGTCCCTGAAATAATCGAAATAATTAGGCAAGTAAGTAATTTTGAATGTGTTTATCCTGCTAAACCAAAATAACCGTAAAATATTCCAAGAAACAAGAAGGGCATTGAGCACCTTAAAAAGAGGGGGATAGTTAGCTTTCTGTAGCAAGACAAAAAGCAAGTAAAAAAAAAAAAAAAAAGGTGTAAGGTTAAAGCGGAGCTCCAGAATGGGAATTTCCTCTAGAAGTACTCCTCCCCTATCACATTTGGCATGCAATTTTTTTTTTTTTTTTTTTGCAGGGGGCTAGTTTTGACAAGTATTTGCGCCCTCTTCTGCTCTAATTGCCTTCTCCTCTCCCCCTCCCTCCCTGCAGTCTTCTGGAACACGTCACAGGTCCCAGAAGACTGGTGGACCATTCAGTGAGCACCCGGCTATGAAGCTGCAGCTGTCACAGCCAGGTGCCCACAGTTCAGATGCCAGCTCCGGGGAGAGAATGGATAGCTCGGGTGAGCACATCGCTGGATCCTAGAACAGATGAGTGTGTGTTTATTGAAAGTCAGCAGATACACTTTTTGTAGCTGCTGACTTTTAACCACTTCCCGACCAGCGCCGTAAATAGGCGGCAGCTGGTTTTGGGTGGCACTACCGGGATATAGCCTGCAGCTACAGGCTATATCCCGGTGTCGTTTTTTAGAGTGTACGGTCGGCTATCCGGGGATTCAGCTCGGGAGTTGCTCGGCTGTTATCCCAGGGGGCGGGAAAGGACATCCCCCCCTCCCGCCACCTTCTGCCACTCTTCTCCGGCCTCCTGTCCGACCAAGAGACCGGAGCGACGATCCGCCGGCTAGAAGGAGACCCGACAGAAGGCGTAATCGGCTCCGATCGGTTCTCCTTCGGCAAATTCCAGAAGCGACGTAACGTCACTTCTGGTTTACTTGGCGGCTAACGACGCCAATTTTAAAAAAATTACAGTATTCAGAATCGCCGTTTTTGGCGATCTGAATACTGTGAAGTGCAAAGGAGGGTTTTAGACCCCCCAGCCCTCCATCACAAGGGATGTTTACATTCCTTGTGATAGCAATAAAAGTGATCAGAATTTTTGTTTTAATGGAACAGTGCTAAAAATAAATAAATAAATAAAATAAAAAAAAAAAAATTGAAAGCGTCAACGTCCCCGCGAGCTCGCACAGCAAAGAAAACGCATACGTAAGTCGCGCCCGCATATGAAAACGGTGTTCAAACCACACATGTGAGGTATCGCCGCGATCGCCAGAGTGTGAGCAATAATTCTAGCAAAAGACCTCCTCTGCAGCTCTAACCTGGTAACCGTTAAAAATGTTTAAAGCGTCGCCTATGGAAATTTTTAAGTACCGGACTTTGTCACCATTCCGCGAGTGCGCGCAATTTTCAACCGTGTCATGTATGGTATCTATTTACTCGGCATAACATCCTCTTTCACAATATACAAAAAAATTGGGGTAACTTTACTGTTGTCTTATTTTTCAACTCAAAAAAAAAAATCACGCCTGAAAGACCGCTGCGCAAATACAGTGTGACAAAAAGTATTGCAACGATCGCCATTTTATTCTCTAGGGCAGAGGTATGAAATTAGCGGACCTCCAGATGTTGCAGAACTACAAGTCCCATAAGGCATAGCAAGTCTTTGACAGCCACGAGCATGACACCCAGAGGCAGAGGCATGATGGGACTTGTAGTTTTGCAACCACTGGAGGTCCGCTAATTGCATATCCCTGCTCTAGGGTGTTTGAAAAAAATATATATATAATGTTTGGGGGTTCTAAGTAATTTTCTAGCAAAAAAACCTGTTTTTAGCTTGTAACCAACAAATGTAAAAAAAAAAGGGCACGGTTGGTAAGTGGTTAATAAGCACAAAAATGACTGCAACTCCTCTTTTATCTATATGAGGCAAGGGTGTGGGCCAGGTAAAACTTTAATTTTACTGAATCTGATGAAAAAGACAGGGATTCAAATCTAAATTGAGGGTTTTGGATTTGGTTTTATTGGAGATAACCGAAAAAGTTGAAAGAGCGATAAATAAATTGGACAGGGTAATATGGGGAGAAAAGATGTATGGAAGAATGTCATCTGTGCACATCATCAATTTAGGTTTTTTATTTTTTTTTGTGAATTTTGAAAAATCTTTTAAAAATATTGTCATATTACATTAAATATTTGAATGCCACCATAAGGGAACTATAGAATTGAAAAGCAGAAGCTGAACTAGCACAGAATTTGTTAGCTATGTGTGCTATGGCAGCATGTCTAATGTTTGGTTATCTTGGTGTGGTTGGCACTTTTGTTGGGACTTTCTTTGCTAGCTTGGAGTCCATTTATCGAATATAGGGCTGTCATATGTCTCAGAACATCTAATATACTATTAAGTGTCAACGCTTTATTTGACTGTTATGCTTTTTATGCAGGGGCACTGAAACCATTAAGTGTCCCAGTTATGCATATTCCATGTGTGTTAATGTACAGTAACACATTTTATGTGTCAATGTATGCAGCAGAACTTTAGATGTATTTACTTTGCAGTGAATTCCAAATTTTCTTTTGTGCAAAATACATGAACAATACAGTCAATATTTAAAAATGTTTTAGATGCTTAAAAATAATACTAGTAATAATATAATATATTCATATCATAAAGTACAACATGTAGCATCTATTAACCACTTGAAGACCAGGCTTTTTCTGGCACTTTTTGTTTTCAAGTTTAAATCAGTATTTTTTGCTAGAAAATTACTCATAACCCCCAAACATTATACTGTGTCCCGTGGTATTTGCGCAGAGTATTTGCAAACGCAATTTTTTTGGAAGAAATACACTTTAACCACTTCAATACCGGGCACTTCCCCCCTACCTGCCCAGTCCAATTTTCAACTTTCAGTGATGTCACATTCTGAATAAAAATTGCGTGGCCATGCAACGCTGTACCCAAACAAAATTTTGGTTAATGAATTAAAAAAAAAAAACAATATATACACCCCCATTTTTTTGCATAATGTGAAAGATGATGTTACGCCAAGTGAATTGATACCTAACATGTCACACTCATGCTCGTGGAATGGTAACAAGCTACAGTACTTAAAAATCTTCATAGGCAACGATTTAAACGCCTTTACCGGTTACCTGTTTAGAGTTAGAGGAGGTCTAGCACGAGAATTATTGCTCTCACTCTAACGTTCACGGTGATAACGCACATATGTGGTGCGAATACCATTTACATATGCGTGTGCAACTTACGTGTGCGTTCGCTTCTTCTGCACGCTAGCATGGAGGCATAGGGGCGCTTTAAGAGAAGGAACCAAAAGTGCCGGTAGGAGACCCGAGGAGAGGGGGATCAGGGATGCTCTGTGCAAATCATTGTACAGAGCAGGTAAGTATAACAGGTTTGTTTTAGTTAAAAAAAAAGAAACCTGAAGCATTACAAACACTTTAAACAGTGCATTGAGGTCAGCTTGCAAGATGGAGACATCCTGTAAGGACGTTATTCTACTACATAGCTTTGTGTCATTTGAAAACACTGAAATGTTACTTTTCATTCCAAACTTTATATAAATAAATATATTAGTTATTAAATATAACTCTGTATTATAAATATATTAAATCTGAACCTTGGGATACACTACTAATAGCCTTAGACCATTCAGGTCTGGTCCACACCAGAAAACCGTGTTGAAAAGGTGCGTTCCATGCGAGTTTCCCACATTATGTTCAACATGCACTGCCCTTGCGATCTGCTTCAGGTGCCAATACATTTTTTTAACAGGTAACGAGTTTATTGAGTTTACACAAAAGTGACCACATACAGCATACAATATCAGTGGCCCACATCCTTGCAGGATGGTATAAAAGATACATAATATTGCTCAGGTAAAATAAGGCTATAGCAAAATAAAACCATATACAAAAAACAGTTAAATGTATACAAGTAACAGACTGATCTATCAGTGCCTCCATCCCATGTGTTTGATATTTTTGAATACCTTTTCCACCCCACTCCTAGTGCATGCACTACTTTTTGTGCATTCTGGTGTATTCCAAATGATAGGGCTGCAAAATCCCACTGCAGGAGAATGCGCAGGAATCATACAGAAACGCGGCCCTCATTCCTGTGCAATTCTGGTGTGAACCGGCCCTCAAGGTATGAATTATTAATCACTACTGTCTGAATACAGACTTTTAGCCAGGTTTCTAATCATTTACAAACGGAAAATGTACAACATTTGAGGACCCATGGGTGTAAGCCATCTGGTCCAGGTGTTTTAATAACCTTTATTTTATCTAAGTATCTTTGGATCATATCAGTTTTTAGCCATTGTGGATTATTTGGGGCTGTGTCAATAATATCCCTATTAAGGACTTGAGCTTCCCCATTTTCCTTTGAGTATACAAAGCTGAAGAAGGTATTTAATACACTTGCCTTCTTTGTCCCCAGTCCCCAACTCAAAATCATCTTGTAAAGATCCTACATGCTCAGCCCTGAACTTTTTTTATTAAGATACATGTGAAGAGTTTTTGGGGGTTTGTCCTACTCTTTTTTGCAACCTGTCATTCATTTTTAATTTTTGACGCTGAACCTTAGACTGCTGGAGCATGGGGGAGAATACTCTGAGGGGACCAGTCTAGCGGTGCAGAGGATCAGGTTAGATGTAAACAGATAGTCATTCCTTGTAATGTGGGTGAAGCCCACTGCAGGGGAGAATTTTCAACTTCCGGTAGCTTCCTAGCTATTAGAAAACATTGCACATAAGGGGGGGGAACAGGAAGTGGGACTTTAAATGAGGCATGCATTGGTAAATAGAAAACTTGAGAAAAAAATATTGTTTATTAATCAAAAGCGACAAACATATATAAATGTGAGACCATGCTCTACAGAAATATATCAATTGAAAAACGCATAACACTGCATAGATTTCCATTGCAATATTTTTCATAGTTCAAAAATATCCCCACATATTCACAAAGTAACCATGGTTCATACCAGAGTTATCACCCAGCTATACAGATGGAGTTTTGAGCATACCAGCAAAAATGTACACATACAGTACAATAAACAGTCAATTGTCATTAACACTATGATATTAAGGCCGTTGGTGGCTCTACGCGTTTCGTGATTAGCAGAGGCGTAACTAGAACCTTCAGGGCCCCAGTGCAAGAAATTATGAAGGGCCCCCCTACCCCCTGGCCAGGGCCCTTCCCTCTTCTCGCTGATCCTGGGGTCCTTTACTCCCATTGCGGGTCCCTTTATTATGGTCCCGCAGCGGCACCCTGTCAGAAGTTCTGCAGCAGGCCCGTTACTGCCATCTATGGCTCTTCCCATGTCGGGGGCAGCATATAGAGGAACAAATCTCCTCCATTAGGAGGAAAATGGAGGAGATTGGTTCCTCTAAATGCCACCCCCCGATCCCTCCTATTCAGGTGTACAAGGGAGGCACACGGGCCCCCTGGAGCATAGGGCCCGGTTGCAATCGCAACCCCTGCAACCCCTATCGTTACGCCCCTGGTGATTAGTTAATTATCACTCGTCAGGAGCAGGCCAATCTAGAAAAAGAAGAGAAATTTTGTATAGAAACAAAAATATCAAATAATTCAAAGCTAGTTCAGAAAGTGGCAGGTATATCCACCAGATAGAGCTTACGTAATTTTGTGGTGCTCGAAGTGGGGCACAAATGCCAGAGACCGCCAGCCAACCTTTGGATGCCAGCCTCGGGAGCTCTGGGGGCGTAAAAAAGTAGCAACCCACAGCGGGACAGAACACACAATGGACAGGCATGGTGGAGCACACCCATGTGGTGATGATGGTGGGAATGCCATGTGGGGTATCTGAAAAGTGATAAATGAAATGGGAATATTGAAGAGGAAAAAACAAAAAACAACATGTGTTGAGTTGAAACCCATTCAATGAATGGGAATTGAACAGAGGAGCGGTAGTGGAAAGGATGAGTGCAAAGTGTAGAAGTCAATAGTCTAAAAAAGCAACATACCTAATGTGAGTGTGGATCAATTCCCATAGCAGTCTAAGTGAGGAGTGTGTTCCCCATGTCCGCCCGCCATGCGCGACTGCCCCTCTATTAGAAAACATGTTTTTTTTAAGGCAACACAACACAACACACTTCTTTAAAATCGTATGAATTAATAAGTTGCTTTTTTTTTTACAAAAAAACTAAAAAAAAAAACCTATAGTTTCCCTTTAAATCTTCAATCAATGTACAATTTTGAGAAAACTACAGTGTAGTTTTGTTTTTAACAACTTCCGGACTGCTCACTGTAGATGTATGGCTACAGGGAGGCCTGGCTGTGCTAGATCACGTACTTACACGTGATCCAGTAATTGCGCCTAGGGGGAACGCACACCGCCACCTCGGCTGTGCTGTCATTCATCACAGCACAAGCTGGTCAGCTGGTCCCGGCCAATGATTTATGGCTGGAACCCACTGATTGGCTGAGCGAATGACAGAGGAGAGCTCTGTGTCGGTAAACAGCATAGAGCTCTCTTCAGACAGCAGTAGGGTTGCCACCAAACACATATTAATTACACAGGTTCTGTGGCTGATTAATTTGGTAATTAAATTCACTTGGTGCCTCATATGCATTAAATTAGACTCAGAATCTGTGTAATTCATATGTGTTCGGGTTTAAAGGGATGAGGTGGCAACCCTAGACAGCAGCGATGTGCATTTTTTTTCTCTCCCTGCAGAGCAGGAAGTAAAAACGGCACACAGTAAACATTGTTGGGCACACAGTTAACCCTTTGATTCTCCCTACATGTTAATCCCTTCCCAGCTAGTGTCATTAGTACAGTGAAAGTGTATTCTATTAGCACTGATCACTGTATTATTGTCACTGGTAATGTCAGTGTCAGTCAGTTCCCACAAAGTGTCAGTGTTAGATTGCTCACCGCACTCACAATCTCACTATAAGTCGCTGATCACCACCATTACTAGTGTAGCACCCTTGTCCCAAAATAGGGCTACAGGTAAATTTAGCTGTACTGGGTGGTAGCTAGCCTGGCTAATTTTGTAGTTTCTAGTGGTCAAATGACTTTCTTCCTATTTCCTGTTTAGCTGTGGCTTCTCCTTTTTGTCAGTAGGTGGCGCAGTCGCATCAGTGTGATGAGCTACAGTGAATTCAGGTTATGAATAGATATACCGTTTTCAGCAAGCCAGAATAGCCGCTTTGCATGCTGTGAGAGGCTATTTATTTGGAAGAAGTCAGGTGATCATTTTCTTCCCACCCTGGGCTGCGGCCTGGGTAGATGTGTGTCAAATAGCTCCTGGCTGCTAGGCCTGAAGCCTGAGGCCTATGCAGGAGTCCTACTGGCTGCTAGGTCTGTCGAGACCTATCCAGATGTTCAAGGTTCTGCAGATGAGAGCCTTCTCAATACCCGGAAACAACTCTTAGAGGGATGGAGTTCTAGAGAAGTACCAGAGGTGACTCTTCATGGACCGGGGACCCATGAGGTGGCTGGGAGAGCTTTAAGAGAGAACTCATCCAAGAGAATTCTGTGTGACACTGTGAATAAAGTTCAGTTACTATAGGAGACAGACTATTCTACAAAGTACAGATGTGCTGGTTCAGCTTAAAGGCTCTTGTCCTGTACGGCTGTCTGCCTTATCTCACCTTTTTGTCTAAGGAGTCTGCCTGTCTGCTGATTGTTACTTTTTTTGACTAAGGGTGTTCTGTGCCCTATCCCCTCTCTACCATATTTTTCCTGTTGTGAGAAATAAACTTCTCTTTGTTTATGCATAAAAATGATTGTCGCCCATCTTTCTACCTTGTACACAAGAGAGGGAAGAGTGGCTAAAACTTTGAGTCTGCAGGAATCTGTATAAGTATCAATACACTGTATATATGCATCACTGTGTAACATGTCAAAGAGAAAAAATCTTTTAATATGTATTGTCATTTGTATGTCATTTTTCTCCTAAAAGGAGTAGAAATAAAGATGTATATTTTTACAAACTGTTATTGTTTATGACTTCATATGGTACCATGAAAGTCCTATATTTTGCCTTTTAAGGGGGTGAGTTTTAGCCACTCTTCCCTCTCTTGTGTACATGAATCATTGTGGACGAAGGTACTAATTACCTATATTGAATATAAACAAAGGCACTGAGTATACATCTTTCTACCTTGTATATCACCCACCATGCCCAATAACCTGAACCCTGAGAAGAGATGTCAGCCCTCCCTGTCTCTGGGGGTCACCACCAGGCCCCTGGAAACATGGGGTAGGCGCTACACTAGAATAAAAAAATAAAAACTCCAGTATATATCCTATTGTTTGTAGACACTGTAACATTCACAGAAGCCAATTAATATACACTTATTGGGATTTTTTTTTTTTTTACCAACCAAAGACATAGCATAGAATAGCAGAATAGATTTTGGCCTAAATTTATTAAGACATTTTATTTTTTACATTTTGTTAGTGGATATGTTTTATAACAAAGTAAAAAATATTGTTTTTTTTTTCAACATTTAAAAAAAAAAATTATATAAATATTTCATATGGGTAAAGCGTTGCTTGACTACGCAAACGCCAGCCAAAGTAGCTCAGTGCTGAATAGCAAAAAATGGCCTGGTAATGAAGGAGGTAAAATCTTCTTAAGCTTTAGGCCCCCTGTCGGCGCTAAATAAATCCTGTATAATAATAATAATATACAATACTCAGTTATCAGAATAAATAAGGGTTGTGATATATGTTCCTGATTCCAGAGGTTGGAAATATGCCTGGCTAAATAACATTTTCCATACACATTTGTAACCAGGCATGTATAAAGGATGCTTTGTAAATGCTACATTTCAGAAACTATATATAGGTCCAATTTTTAGGCAACTTTTGTTGATTACAGATCATGTGTCAGTGCAAAGCAGGAGAATTTCCAAGAGCTTGGCCAGCTTTCTTTCTAAGAAGCAGGCAGTCATGAGGTGTCTGGCATGAGACATTATTCAGTTTGGAATAGGTGTCTATGCTCAACTACTAGTTTTTTTTTTTACTGATACCCACATTTCACTTTTTACCCATCGGGAATTTAACACCTTACTGTTTGCATTGTATTTTGAAAAGCTGTATTGTGTTTATAGAGTCGGCTTTGCTGTGATGCTTTTTTTTTTTTTTTTAATGGGCAGAAACCATATTAATGGAATTTCAACCATAAACATAGCAACCTTTAATATTTATATTTCACTAACAAATTGAAATAGCTACACTAAGTCATGCTTCAGTTTTGCACCTATTAGATTTCTTGTTGAATTGTAGTTCAAAGTAGCCAAAACATAAAGCTTCACTATTATTTGAATTATTGATTGTATGTCTGAAATGGTGCTTTTGCAGCCCTTAACAATAACCTGCTCTGTTTTTGTTCTCTATGTATTGCCTTGAATTATTGGTTCAGGAAAGGATGGCTACAAAAAAGACAATTATAGATCTCTTTTAGTTTTATTATTTTAAGGAATGAATCATTGATTTGTTTACTTTTAGTAAGCAGTAATAATGATAGTAGGTCGTGGCAATCAATCAATGTCTCGTTCTTAAAATGACTTTCAGTACAAGGTCACTTATATGAAAAGTATACCTGTTAAATCAAGGGCGATTTCACAACTCCGCCAACAGATCTGCCTGCTCAGTGGGGAAACTCCTCTGAGCAGGCAGATGACAGGTCTGTGTCCACTCCGCTTATGCAGAGTAGACACAGCCTGCTTTCCTCTATGGGCGGTCTGATGTAAGCAGCCCGCCTGTCCATTTACATCTGACTATCATCCGATCTGATCCGCCAGGCAGATGGGGAACAGATCCCCCATCTGGTTGTTTTTATCAGATAGGATCAGATGTCAGGGTGTGTCAGTGGACACCGTTCCATAGAGGAAACTAGAGGGTCAGATTGGGTCCGCCTGAACCTGTAAAAGGGGCCTAAGAGCGAAAATACTTAACTTTCCAGTTACTCATGTTTTGAAATATCGCTGCTTCACTGCTCGCTAGGTGCTGCGAGTCTTTCAGGGCTAATTCACACGATGTGTGGTGACAGACGTTTTACTGCATTGTAAAAGGTCTGTCACTGCAAGGACACACAGGAAACATTTGTTTCCTATGTGTCCCATTCACACTGCAAGACAGCCCAGGGCTGCGCTGCAGCAAGCTGTGATAAGTTGCAGACATGTTGCATTTTATCGCAGCGCACCGTACCGAATGGAATTGCACTGCATGGCAGTGCAGCACACCACACTGCATTACAGCGCCTTGAATCAAATGTATGTTTTGTACACTTCAAATAAAGTTTGCACAAAAAAAAGCAGTGTGACGTGCTGAATCGCAGCTCGCAATGGACAGTTATCTGCTATACTGTGAACTCAGCCTTACACCTTTGACTTTCAGGTGTGTGGGATACCTGCTCATGCACTGCATGCTCTCGTTTCTTTCAATATTCCCTATGTCCTGTAGTGAAACACACTGTAAGAACAACTGCGTGCAGCAGGGGGAAATGGTATTGACCCATCTGACTCTTCAGATACTTGCAGCGGTGTTTAAAGTGACTCTAAGCTTAAAAACAATGTAAAGTATGTATTCTTAACTCAAAAAAGTACCTTCTGTTGCTCTTATTCTTCTCCAAATTTTCAAAAGCCTTTTTTCCTCTTTTTTTTTTTCTGCTATGCTCCAACTTCCTTTTAGAGGGTGACTACTCGCCATCGATGGTCCTACTGTATGTAGCAACATAGCCACCCTCTCTTGCTTGTTCCAGAGTTCAATTAGGGACTATAAATATGGGAATTGTAGTAGTGTGCATAGAGCAGTGCACTTGACTGCAACTAACGTGCACTGGTCATTCCAAACAAACAAAATTAAGGGGGGAAAAAGAGAGGTTTACTAACTTACAGAGGACTTACAAGGAAGCAGAAAAATACAGTAAGAAAGTGTTTACTGGAGAATGGATTATACTGATATCCTTTTAGATAAATGTGACCCTGTGCTGATAGGGTCTCTTAACCACTTCAAGACCACCCACCGTCATAATACGGTGGCAGTTTGAAGTGGAATACCGTTGTTATGGTAGCAGATAGCTACCATAACCCCGGTATCTATTTTTTCAGCAGGCAATTCCGTGTCTGATAAAAGTGGTCTCAGCGGCGGATTCGCCACAAGATCACTTTTCTCAGCGGCGGGAGAGGTCCCCCCCCTCCCGGCACTTTCCGGTCATCTCCGCTGCTTACCGAACCCGCCGGCGGAGATGATCGGGTTCGTCCGCCCCAGTGTCCGTGAGCCGAGTGAGCGGCTGAAGTCGTTCACCCGGCTCCATAACATGGCTGGGCGGAAGCGACGTCACAAGTCACTTCCACCCAATGCTCTTAAAGGGGACATTTTTTTCGTAATGTCTTTTTTCAAAAAAATGTATTTCTTTTTTGCATTTAAGTGTAAATATGAGATGTGAGGTCTTTTTGACCCCAGATCTTATATTTAGGAGGTCCTGGCATGCTTTTTTCTATTACAAGGAATGTTTACATTTCTCTTCCGTTCACTGACAGACGCAGCATTCTTATGACACATGGGGTTATGCTCATCCTACTAGGAGTAGCCTAGGCAAAACAAACAAAAGTGTAGGTTGGCCCTCCTCCCCGGTTGGATGTGAAAACAAACAAAACGGATCCGATGAGGATCATCCTACTCGTATTGGGGTACAC
>BLSH010072673.1:834818-845483 GCA_018402905.1 Glandirana rugosa | reverse complement strand
TTACACCTCCAACAAAGGGAGAGTGATGATGGGCACATCTTAGCTATTCTGTAGGGAGTCAGGTACCATCTATTTAAGATTTTATTAACATTATCCCAGTGATCAATGTATGATGATGCTATATTGGTGGATGATGTTGCCTTTTTCCATTGTTCCCAGGAGAATACTTGAGAAAGGTCCTTTTCCCATTTGAGCATATTGTGGTTTTTGTTATTTGATGTTATGGAGGAAAGAAAGTTGTAGAATAAAGATATTCCTTTTTTGTTTTTGGGTTGTTGGTCTATTAGGAACTTCCATATTTCTGTGGGAATTTTGATAGTCTTCCAGTTGATATCTCTTAGTCGTTTGTTGTTGTGTATTTTATTCTCCACTTGGTTCTTCACGTTACTAGGGAGACTGTCATACATTTGGTGGCCTTGCATAGTCCATTTTGTCGTAGATAGCCTTATTCTGCAATAGTCTATAAATCTTGTTGATGTGGATATTTGAGTAAGTTGTTGAGCATTTTTGGATTTTGATAGTATATGTTTCCATGCTATCAGCGTTTCTTTAATGGATATTAGGTTTGGTATGATTGTTTTTTTTTGGTAGTAGATGTTTGGCTATGGAAAGGTATGTCATGATATTTTGAACATAAGGATGGAAAGGATTCAGTTTTCCATATTATAGCAATATTATAGTAGGCATATCTGACCACTTAGCACTCATTTTGAGGAATTTCATGGAATGGTCTGTCTCTGCATCTTATGAGCAGAAGCAAGGAAGAGTCTGCAATTATGTTTGCAAGAATCTTTCCATAGTATATACGGTAAATGACTTTGTGTTTTTTTTTTTTTTACAAAAGTGTAGTTTCTCTTTTAGGAAAAGGCTTATCTTACTTTAGCAGATCAAAAAAAAACTTGTATCATCAGACACAGAGACCTTCATGTTATGTTACCATTTGATTTGTATAAAATATATTTTACAGAATTTCCATCTCACTGTAGCAGTCCTGTAAAAAAAAATATTATATTTTATACAAACCTGTCGGTAACATGTCTTTGTTTATGGGTTTTTATTAGGTCTCTTAGGCCCCTTTCACACTTGTGCAATCCGATTTTACCACAATTTTGACGCGATTTGGGATAAGTACGACTTTGGTCCGACTTTGTTGCAACTTTGGCTCAATGAAAACATATTACAAAGTCATACGGAAGTAGTACAGAAATCGCATCATATTATTCAGGTGCGATTTGAATGGGGCTTTGAGGGTTTAACATTGAAGTCTATGGACCTCAAGTTGCATCAAACTTGGACCAAAGTAATGCAGGGACTACTTTGAAGTCGGCACAACTTGAAAGTCGTACAGATATGAATGGATAGAGGTTCAGCAGCGCATCAGTAGCAATGTTTTGTACAACATAGTAGATCGAACAATTAGTCCATAAAAATTCAGATATAAGAATAAGATGTGGGTAATAGAAGTGTTTGAAAGGATGTTCCGTGCAGCCCTTCACCAGAGACACCCCAAAATCACTGCTTCTTACCGGAACCCACCAACCCCCTATTATGGAGGGTCAGTGTTTGCCTTCACTGAGTCAATGTGGTATCCCCCAAGCAGCTGCAGACAGTTCCCAAGATATCAACAACCAATCAGATCAGGGTCCTCAATTTTCCAAAGTACTCCGTTCGTAAATGAAAAGGAAAAAGGAATCCCGATAGTGCAGGTGGTAACAAAATTTATTAAAAACAAAAAGTAGTAACTCACAGTTAAAATTAGTACAGCTGGCTCAACAGTAGGATTGCTTTCCAGCCTCTAAGATGGCGGCCGCATCCCCGGTTCCTGGTATCCCGTCTCGTGCGCCTTCAAGCTCCACCCAGGATGCGATACCAGGAACCGGGGATGCGCCCGCCATCTTAGAGACTGGAAGGCGATCGTACTATTGAGCCGGCTGTACTCATTTTAACTGTGAGTTACTACTTTTCGTTTTTAATACATTTTGTTACCATCTGCACTATCGGGATTCCTTTTTCCTTTTCATATCCGAGCGGAATACTTTGGGAAATTGAGGACCCTGGTCTGATTGGTTGTTGATATCTTGGGAGCGGTCTGCAGCTGCTTGGGGGATACCACATTGACTCAGTGAAGGCGAACACTGACCCTCCATAATAGGGGGTCGGTGGGTTCTAGTAAGAGGCAGTGATTTTAGGGTGTCTCTGGTGAAGGGCTGCACTGAACATCATTTCAAGCACTTCTATTACCCACATCTTATTCTTATATTTGAATTTTTATGGACTAATTGTTCTATCTAATGTGATGTACTAAACATTGCTACTGATGCGCTGCTGAATCTCTATCCATTTATGTTTTGTTCCTTCACCTGAACCTGCTGGCTGCATCATCAATTTGGAATTAATTAGACTTGCTCTAAGCGTGGATTTTTTGTATTTGTACAGATATGAATGGTACACATGGAAATAATGGGGAGCAACTTGTCATGCGACTTTACAGTCCCTAATCGCAGGACAACTCGCACAAGTGTGAAAGGGGTCTTAAGGGTTGCATCCCAACAATGTTTTTAAAAGTGCAAATTGAGTAAATTTGCTATATATCGTTTGACTGGGTGTGCTTTCCTGCAATTTTCAATACAGAAAATTGTATTTTTTGGTGAAAATAAATGTTTATGAACATTGCTCATACTAAACAAGCAAATCTAGAATGTGTGTGCATTTTGTTGGAATGAACATTGCCTACCTGTTCTTGTTGACTGGATCGTGGGGGATCAAGATAAAGTGCATCAGTGTAGTCAGTGAACTGCAATTGATAAGTATGGGCAGGTAAGCAGCTATGGTTAATTTATAATTCCACAATGCAGTATATTTGTATCCACCATTCCCTCATAAATGTTAGCAATACATTGGTTTGTAATATTTAGTAAGTTAATCCCAAGCATTCCCTTCGGGTAAAAAAAATGTTATTTGCATCCAAATTGCTTTTCATTTTGTCGTAGTTGTTTTGTTCTTCCCTAAGTGCTTTTACATAATGTATTTTCTATGAGTGATTCTACATGTTTATAACAAAATTCTGCTGCTGGAATTGAGCCACTATCAAATTAGCTGGAACACTAAGATGAAAGTAAAATATGGTTTTGCCTTTGCTGCTAAAATAATTAGAAGGGAATAATAAATTAGTCAGATTGGGCCTTTCTTCACTGGCTACATAGATCAGTAAAGGACATGTAGAAGTTTGGACGAGTATTGATTAGGAATTGATTGGTTGCCTTGGTTCATTCAGTCAGTAATTAGCAAATATTGACAGACCAGCAGATGCTGTTTTGCCTAATGCACCTTTTCACTTGTCTGTGTCCAAAGTACAGCAATCAGATCTGGTCCACATCTCTTATATTGTGATATACCATGTCTTGTATATTGTGGCATTATCCAGCAGATGGGGAAATGTTAACCTGAAATTATCTGTATTCTCCTGTCTTGCTGCTAGTTTAATAACGGTGATCCCCACAGAGCAGCAAGTGACCCAAAGGTTGTGCTTGCTAGATCATACATGTTGATGTTGGCTAAGGGGAGCCGCAGCACACCAGGTAAGAGATGTGACTTATGAGGTTTTGCCCGAAGTTCCAATTTAATATATGCAGCATATGTGGGTTTTACCGCATGTTATTGCAAGAGCATAGGTGTGCATCCAGCCAGTTGGTGAAATGTAAAATCCTTTGCCAGCTTTTCTACGGTACATACTTAACGTGTAAATAGGGGAAAAATCAAAAATTACATTTGTGATACAATCTGTAACATAGTTTATTTCCCATTCATAGCCCTTTATTGGACATGTAGACACACAGGGGCAGTCCACTGCTGGAGAGTGCGGGAGTGGAGGATCAGGTAAGAAGTGATTTTCCTCCTAGACAAAACAAGGAACTATCTCTTGCAGTGTGGGTGCAGCCCCACTGCAAGGGATTATTTAAAACTATTTAACATTTTCTTGAAATTGGGTTTAATAGATCAAGCTGTCAAGCAAAGATGGCAGTTAGAGGGTTGAGACAAACCATTTACCACTGGCAGGGTGCTTACAATCATCAACTTATTTATTTTTGTAAAATCTTTATTCCAAAAGAAAACTATTGATGTAACTGCTTAAAAATTAACTGGAGTTGGGTTTTACATTGTTAGTCACTAATGTAAAGTTCATCTAAATTTACTAATTCGGGGGCAGAGCCGACTGCCGAGGAAGATGGGCGTGGGTTAGCCGAGCTCCATGTCTGTGAACGCTAACACTCCTGTGGATCACTGAAGCGACCCGAGGCATCTAAGGCACTCGCTCCATTACCGGAGAGGCTTGAGGAGCCAGTGAGCACAAGAGAAGAGAAAGTCCACCTTCGGGCCATGGAAATTAACAGAGTTCTTCTACACGGCCAGAGCCTCTTCGTTCCAAGATGGCGCCTGCAGCCCCTCTGCTACAGCATGCAGCGGCATGGAGAAACACAGCAGAGGGAAAGGCAGCCAGCCGTGCGGGACTCACACAGGCTCCACTCGTTCTTCCTCTAATAGCACACCTGTCTCCAGTCCTCAGAAGACCAAAAAGAAAAACACATGCGGACCCCAGTACGCAGGTTAGCATGGGAGAGAGAACACCATGTCTGGGGATGACACCAGGGAGCTTGTGGAGATTTTGGAAGAATTCCCTACACAGGGGCAGCCCATCAGTGACACAACATTGAAAATTATGCTGATATCTTTAAAGGGCTCCTTGCATAAGGGCATGATCTCCTTTATGGCTCAAATCAAGATGGATGTCTCTGGCCTTGGGGACCGTGTAGATCATGTAGAGCATAAGATGGGGGAGTTTGTGGGTGCGCATAACAAATTGGTTGATGCCTATAATGAGAAAGATGAGGAAATTGATGTGCTTAAAGCCAAATTAGCGGACCTCAAAGATCGTTCCCACAGAAACAATATAAAGCTGAGAGGTGTGTCAGAAACCTTCCTGCCTAACGATCTTCGCCACTATACTCACCAATTTCCACCCTCTTACCAGATACTCCAGACTGAGAGGTAATTGTGGACTGGGCCCACAGGCTTCCCAAGCCTAATCATCTACCTAACAATATTCCTCATGATGTCATTGTACGAATCCACTTTTACCACGTGAAAGATGAGCGTATGCAGTTTGCAGGATGCAAACAATTATGGCACACAAAAAATTGCAACCCATCTTAAAGCTCCTGAGGAACCACCAGATTGTTTTTAGGTGGGGCTTGCCAGCAAAATTAACGATCACAAAAGATAAAAAATCCTTCACGGTCTTTTCGGTGGAAGAGAGCCTTAAACTAGCCAGAAGATGGGGCCTTTTGCCACCTTCTGAGAGATCAACATCCCCTAGGCAATCCCCTAACCGTGTGGATCCTGAATGGGAAACTGTCCCTGGATGAGCATGATAGCCAGGCCTTTATAGACCTTATCGTCTGTATCTATATATAGCCTCAGATAGACAAAGATCTCTCCTTGGGCTGTTTTAGTCCGCCGATGAATAACCCCCCTACTGTTGAAAGTGTTTTTTACTGCCCACTGAGCCGTTGCCCTCTCTTTTTTATGACTGTTATACGTTTTGTTTTCTTTTTTTTTTGCTCTCTTTTGATTTCTGTTACACCAGACTGCCTATGGAATCCTAGTACTGAACCCATGATTATGCTGTGCTCATTAAATGTACTGAATCTTCTTCTCTTCCCTCACCACAAGAAGAAAGACCCTCCATCGCCTTGTGTCTTACCTCTTGCGGATAACGAATCATCATCCTTGACCTTCTTTTTAAGTTATTGCTATTCTCCACTTTCCCTTACATACGGAAATGGGTCTTAAATTCATCTCACTGAGCACTCATGGCCTAAATAGCCCACATAAAGGTAGGGCCCTGTGGCTGGAGGCTAAGAGACTAAAGGGAGACATACTTTGCATCCAAGAGTCTCACTTTAAACAAGGACAAGCACCCAAGTGCTCCCACAAGGAGTACCCACATATAATTATGGCTAATTCCCCTGAAAATAAAAGAGGGGTTTTCATAGCCATCAGAAACTCCATTGCATACAAATTGCATGAAGCTGTGATTGACCCACAAGGGAGATATTTAATATTAATATGTGACCTTAATAACATTACGTATACATTAATTAATGTTTACGCCCCCAATACTGGTCAAGCTAAGTTTTTACGTAAGGTTTATAGAAAGGTTAAACCCATTAAATGTGGAATGTTGTGGTGTGGAGATTTCAGCTCTCTGATGGACCCTCTCCTAGGCACTACAGCATGCAAACCATCTAATAGCTGTTACCTGCAGGTCTTCGCACAAAATACTGGCCTATATGATGCTTGGCGATGTATTAACACTACTGAAAGAGATTTTACATTCCTGTCTGCAGCCCATAAGTCTTTCTTGAGAAATTATTATTTTTTACCGGATTTACAAATTCTTTAGAGAGTATCGGAAGCCTCTATCCACTTGGTTGGATCATGCCCCCATACTGATTACGGTTCAGGAAGAGGGTCAATCCGTCCGACTACTCTCTGGCACAACAACACTTTTATTTTGTCCAAAACACAAACTCGAGTGGGACTTGCGGCCCAGATGGAGGAATATTTTCAATTCAATGCTAACCCTTCTGTTGATGTATTTACAACCTGGTGTGTCCATAAAGCTGTGGTTAGAGGTCTATTAATTCAACAGGCCTATAAAGAGAGGAAACATAGGATGCATACAATTACGGATCTGCTGAGTAAAATTCAATCCTTAGAAACCCAAGCTAAAACTTCCACCACTCCTACCAGTATTGCAGCCCTATTACAACTAAGACAAGAACTGCGATTACTTTTAATCGCAGACCAGGAAAAAATATTGAAAAATTGTAAAGCAAGATTTTACTCTCAAAGTAATAAGACTGGAAAAATGTTAGCAAGACAACTCAAAAAACAACAAATTAAACCTAACCTGACGTCTATGCAGAATCCACTAGATGGCAACACTGTTTATCATCCTAAAAACATAGCAAATGCCTTTCGGCAGTACTACCATTCTCTTTATCACTTACAGGAAGATTCTGACCTGGGGAGGAAGCTATCTCTTCCTACTTAGCTTCTATCTCACTCCCATCAGTAAAACCAGATGCTCTGGCATCTTTCAACGCCCCTCTATTGGTTGAAGAAACCAAACGGGTCATAAAAAAATGGGCCAGTAATAAATCACCTGGTGAAGATGGCTTCTCAGCAGAATATTACAAGGCCTGTAGTAATATCATAGCCCCCCATTTCACCTCAGTATTTAATAAAGTGGCATCCTCTGGCTCCTTTCCACAAGAAATGTTGAAGGCTAAAGTGATTACTCTTTTGAAACTGGGGAAAGACCCCATTCACCCTAAAAAATTTAGACTGATTTTCCTTTTAAACACAGACTTAAAAATATATGCCAAAAGTCTGGCTAATATATTGGCTGAAGTTACTTCATCTCTCTTTGAACTGGACCAAGTGGGCTTTGTGAAGGGCCGCCAAGCCCCGGATGGCACTCGCCGTATGTGCAACCTATTAAAACTAATGGAGAACCGCAGTTAATGAACCCTCTGTATTTTTACCATTAGATACTGAGAAGGCTTTTGATAGGGTGCATCATTGAGCTGGTCCAATCAGCTATTATAGCACTATACTCCCATCCCTCTGCATGCATTTTTTTTTTTTACTAGTAATGGCGGCGATCTGCGATTTTTAGCGGTACTGCGATATTTCAGCGGACATGTCGGACTATTTTGACACTTTTTTGGGACCATTGGCATTTATACAGCGATCAGTGCTATAAAAATGCACTGATTACTGTGTAAATGTCATTGGCAGTGAAGGGGTTAACCTGCAGGGGGCGCTCTAAGGGTTAACTATGTTCCCTGGGCGTGTTCTAACCGTAAGGGGACTGCACTATCTGGGGAAGGGAAGTGGTCACAGCCTTCGTATACAGGAAGGCTGTGATCACAGCCCTTCCCCCTTCACACAGAGCGGAGGTCCGTGTTTACATACACGGACCTCCGTTCCTCCGCTCGGGGGGGGGGGGGCCATCGCGGGTAGCCGCACCCGCTCCCTGGCCCTCCCCGAACACAGTGAGCGCGCTCACTAAGCTCGATCCCGCAGCCGCCGTCGTATGATGGCGTTTTGCGGGAACGAACCACTTTGCCGCCGTCAAATGCCGATCGGCGGTCGGCAAGTGGTTAAAATTACTAATGGTACACGTCAAGGGTGCCCGCTTTCCCCGATTATTTTCACCTTAATTATGGAACCCCTTGCTATGGCAATTAGAATGAACCCCTTAATCTCAGGAATAACAGTAGGTAAGTAGACCCATAAACTGGACTTTTTGCAGATGATGTTATTTTAACCCTAACAAACCGCTCATCCTCACTGCTTGAAGTCCAAGCAGAACTTCAAAAATTTAGTGTGGTATCCTATTATAAAGCTAATGTCACCAAGACATCCGCCCTTCCCATGTGTATTGACACCAGAACACTTTCATTATTAAAGTCGCAGTTCCAGTACATCTGGGAAAAGAATTCACTGAAATACTTGGGAATAATTGGGAATCTCCCTTGCTTACCCTTCCACTAGAGTTTTCGAAACTAACTTTGCTCCTTTACTAGAAGCAACTAAGAGGGACATGAATACTATAATGACTTAGGAACTGTCCTGGATGGGGAGGATTGCAGCATTTAAAATGCTTGTACTCCCTAAAATTCTGTACCTATTCAGGACCATTCCTATCCCCCTGCCTAATAATTTTTTTAGTGGCGTTGAATCCTTCTTTAGAAGATTTGTGTGGAAGGAAGGCAGGGCTAGAATTTCTCACAACATTCTAAACGAGCATAAAAAAAATGGGAGGAGTTGCTCTGCCAGTGCTGAAAAATGATCACACTGCTGCCATTCTAGACCAAATAAAAGCTTGATTCATTTCTGACACTGACAAAAAATGGGTATCCCTGGAAAAGTCCTTCCTTAGTAACCGGGAGCTTCCATCTTTGTTAATTGCTAAGTCCACTGGGTGTCCTTTTCCAACTCCTGAATTTCCTTCCATGCAAGCTTCATTAGGGGCCTGGCAATCCCTTTTAAACTCACAGCAATGCCCAGGATTAAAGTCCCTTTGCCCCTTGGGACCTACGAATATCTTATACCATCCCTAGATGTGGCCCAATGGACTAAATTGGGATACCATACAATGATGGAGATCCCAGAAGATAAGAAGGTAGGCAGATTTGCATATATGCAGATTCACCACTTTCATTCCAAATATCCCCCAAAATATGTATCTTTGGACTCTCTGGTATGGAACTACCTCAACACTAAGGGAGGAATTTCTACTTTACATCTTATGGACATGTCCCAACCTCAGGAGCTTTTGGAATGCCATATTTACAATGATCTCACAATTTACAGGAATCCTGACGAAACCTAATCCTGCACTGGCATTACTTAACTTCCCAATACAATACCGCCCTATAGTTACTCATATCTTAATAGCCTCAGGACTAGTGATAACTAGAAGATGGAAAACTAATCTAGCACCTGACATCTCAGAAGTGGTCCACGGAGTCAACCTGCACTGCCTATACGAAAGAGCGATGGCATGTAGCAACAACTCTCTTACCTCCTTTAACACTAAATGGTCCCCATGGATGCGTGTATGCTTAAAAGATAAGTCACTCTAAAGCTTAATCTCTCCAATGCATTGTTACAAGCAAACAGTGTATTTTTACTATTTTTTTCTTTGTGATTTTGATTAAAGTTGTACCTTTGTACATTATGGTTGAATATATATTTGCTAGCTGTTGAATTATATAGTACCTGTCTTTGCATGATTTAAAGGGATGTTTACATTTCTTAGAACACCATAATAGAAATAGCTTCATTTCTTTCCACATATATGAGCTGCATTTAATGTGATCATTAGACTACCAATTACCTAATGGTTATATGTTCTGGAATCTTCAGAAAAATGGATCATTTTGAATTTAGCATACAGTTTATAATATGTGTAACCATAACTGTTATCTATGTCATATTGGAAACATTCAATCAACAGTATCTGTTTATTCCTTTTCTCTTGCTGTATAAACTGCAAACATTTCAATAAAAGCTATTGAACCTAAATTTACTAATCCATCCAGTTCTACCCTATTCACTAATTTACAATGCGGCTGTCTAAGGGTGACTATGTTGCTCCTCCATAGATACAGTGGAAGAGTTAATGTGGCCCTCCTAAGACAAGGAGGTCTGTTACTGGCGGACCACCAGACAAATATAAAGGAATACAAATAAAAAAATAAAAATGAAAATGAATGTAACCACCACATTTATTGATTGGTAAGCTACAATGTATTAATTATGTTTTGGGGGTTTGGTTACCCTTTAACCGCTTAACAACCGCCCTATAGACAAAAGACGTCTACAGGGCGGTCGCTTAATTCTGGGAGGACGTCTATTGACGTCCTCCCAGAATCGCGGTTCCCGCGCCCTCCCGGTGTAATTGAGAAGGTGACATAGATACCTCCTCGTTGTATCAGTGGGAATCTGTCGGCGTAACATTTAATCACTTATCCCATCTTGACCTACCTAATCATTTAAATCCAAGTTATCGAAAATAACTTTACAAAC
>BLSH010072673.1:819552-832666 GCA_018402905.1 Glandirana rugosa | reverse complement strand
ACTAATTTGTTTTTTTTTTACCAAAGATAGGTAGCAGTATAAATTTTGGCCAAAATTTATGAAGAAAAATTACTAATTTGCAAAATTTTATAACAGAAACGAAGAAAAATTCATTTTTTTACAAAATTTTCGGTCTTTTTTTAATTATAGCGCAAAAAATAAAAAACCCAGAGATGATTAAATACCGCCAAAAGAAAGCTCTATTTGTGTGAAAAAAAGGATGCAAATTTCATATGGGTGCAGTGTTGCATGACTGAGTAATTGTCATTCAAAGTGTGAGAGCGCTGAAAGCTGAAAATTGGTCTGGTTGTTAAGGGGGTTTAAGTGCCCAGTTGTCAAGTGGTTAAGCTGGCCATATAGTGTATGAAATTTGGCTGGTTTCTGATAAACCAGCCAAAACCCATTCATTGGGTGGCAACCTCCTGCTCAAAATCTCTTGATTAAAACATTGAAGGAGATGGATGAAAACGTTGTTGGCAAGGCTGATTGTCAGAATACAATAGCTGCAGCAGGAGATTAGTCCACCGGCACTGTGTAGCATGAATGGATGAACCAGTTACATTTAATATTCAATCTATATTGAATATATTCAAAAATATATGTGTATAGCCAATTTAAAAATAGTAATTTTGAAAAACTAGTATAATTATTACTATAAATTATATCATGTTACAAGGTACAAAATTTTGGCCAAGGTTTGAACCTGTTAGGGTGCATGCACACTTGCAAATACACCCTGTCTGCAAGGGGCTCTCAGGATTAGCTGTGATAGATCACAGACAGGGTGCATTCACAGGTGTGAATGCACCCTTAGGCCCTGTTCACATCTCGCGATTTGGTATCACGGCAGAATCACTCCATTCCCAAACTGCATGGCAAACACAGCACAACGCGTGTGTGTTTGTTTGTCATCATCCTTCGACAGGATCTGGTGGCATTACTGGCAAACTGCGCCTTCACAAATCACATGAAACTTGTTGCCCGAAAAGGAGCAGAAGCTTCTTTTGGGTGACAAACGCGCAGAGGGCAGATCATTGAAGTGAATGGTTTGACTTATGCGACAAGTAGGGTTACGTGAAAATCACATGTCAAAGTCGTGTAGCAGGAACACTCATTCCCTCTACATGATAATGTTGAACAGGGCCTTAATGATTGATACCTAAGGAAGGCCATTATAAAAAAAAGCAGATAACTGGGCAGTTCAATTGTGCTGTGACTAGTTTTGCCTCTTTTAGCAGTATGTAAGATTTTCCTCCTCAAAAACTAAAACAGAAGTACCGCTGACTTGAGGCATATTATTTTTTTCTAGTACTCCCTCTAAATAATGTACAGTTATTTTGAGTACATGTTACAGCTGCATACAGTGGTGTTTGTAGAGATTGCTGTGTGTTGCAGGGAGTCTCCCTGCTGTCAGAATACAATAGTCACCCATTCACCTCGAATGTGTGAATGGGTGAATCAGTTCAGTCGCTTCGATCAGCACGCTGGCAGAATTAAAAAAATGTAAACCATGTATGGCCAACGTAACACAAAGCGCTCTCATTACTGATAGTGCCCTCTCCATCTGCTTCTATGGCAAGCTTCTCCATAGTGTCTAAAAACAATATGCTCTATTCATATGCGTCTCTAAAGTCGAACAATTTCCAGTGCGACTTTGGATTTCCGACTTTACATTCTCTGGGCCAAAGTCGCATCAAAAGTCACACCAAAGCAATGACGAACACCTCCCCTACCCACTGATGTGATTGCCCATGATCCAAACTCTCCCTTAATACCCTGCTGGGAGGACTAATGTAATTGAATGCTAATACTTATATGCAAATGACGGCTAGTAATCAGATGTAACGATGATCATAACATTTCTATTTCCTTTAGTCTTAATCTGTAACGCATAAACTAGCTACGTTAGAAATACTGTATACCTGTAACCCCTGTATAATTTGTAACTCTATATTGTTCTACGCAATACTGTTGAATGAAAACCTAATAAACATCTATTGAGAAAATAAAAAAGTCATACCAAAGTAGTGCATGCACCTTTTCGAAGTCTCTGCGACTTTAGGTCGCACCAATTTGAATGCGTGCCATTGAAAAGAATGGGCTGAGACTTGTCATACGACTTTCATGTCCAAAGTCACATGACAAGTCGCACAAGTGTGCTTGGAGCCTTACCGTTACATTTTATAAATTGGTGTAAATGTTATTTGTATAAACAATATGTATCGTTTCACTGCTTAACATGGACATAGGCTTTGTTATGCACTTTTAAATATGCAGAAATTTGAGAGAGATTTTCCACAAACCTCAACTAGTTCTCTTGTTAAAAATCATTGCGTGTGCATTGATTTGTACGAAATGCCCTAAATCACTTTCTGACAAAGATGTAAGTTACATTTTACGCAGTCTTCTGCACATCTTCATTTTGATCTGTCCTTCACAAAAAATATTTCAGAGCATAATGATCTTTCCAGATTTACTAGGTCATCTGATATCCTGGAATGTATTTTTTTCTGCCAGCACTGTAATTTCTTCATTTGATTCCAGTGCACATAATGTGGTGATGCACATTTTCCTACAGTACAATGACATTGTCAATATGTTTATGTGTCAATATAATCAATATGTTTATGTATAAACATGTATGTGGAAACACCTCTACCTATGTCATTCAGTGTATGAAATCCTTTTTTTCCCCCACATTTACTTGCAAACCATTCTGTCTAGCAAAAGTGGCAAACTATGCAACAAAGTTAGGGGTGCTTTAGGCTCCATGCAAACTGGGCTTTAAAAAAAAATGTCAGTTTAGGCGAGTAAAGAAGAGTTTAGCATTTTTTCTGCCAGATAGCTCCAATCAGGATAGTAAACCAGAAGGATTTTTTCCCTGCCTCTAAATGTTGAGCTCAAAATATGCCTGTAATTGTCCTAATGTGCATGGACACAGGAGAACACTGAGCTGCTTCTACAGGCAAAACACAAAACTCTTGTAAAAACAGCAATTTTTTTTTTGTCAAGTTTTTATTGAGTATTAAAGGGTGGTACAGTAAAGTTACATGTAAGGTATAACATAGAAACAATACATGCGTATGGATCACTGTACAAGAATGTGAAGGGAGTAAGTAATAATTGAAACAAAAGTATAAACAAATAGATAAACAAGCCTACAGTGGAGGTACATCAGTTGCGTCAAATGGGAGGGTAAGGAGATGTCTTTAAGTCTTGGAAACAAGATTATCTGACTAAATTGCCCAGTTTTGCTCGAAGGTGAATAAGGTAAAGAAATTGATAGCTAGCATATGGCAAAGGTATAGTTTTGTTCGACCATAGTTAGTGCTTCTGATTTATTGAGGGAGTCTTGTGATTTCCATTTTTAAGTATAAGTGTACGGGCTGCTAACAATATGTGTGTAACTACCTGCATATGCGGGTGGGGGTATGAGTCCATTCCAATTTGGAGTATAGCTAGACCTGGAGAGGACTTGGAAAAACCGGTTCCAAAAGCTCGTCAGGCTAGGGCAATTCCAGAAGGTATGGAGTAGGTGACTGACCTGACCACATCCTCTCCAACATAAGGAGGAGTTATTGAGGTATATTTTGGCTAGCCTGCATGATGTGAAATACCATCTATTGGCTATCTTGAACATCAGCTCCCAATAATTAATGCAGTGGTTGCTCTGTGAATTTCTCGGAAAGCGGATTGCCATTGGCTCGGCTAAAGGAGGTGTTCAGGCCGGTTTCGCATTTAATGATCAAGTTCATTTTCTTGAAGGATAGTTTCCCTTGAAGGTTATTATAAAAGAGGGCTTTGCCCTTGGGCCTGGGTTTTTGGCAGGAATAGGCATGTAATGCAGGTTCCTGTGCTATTAACAAAAGAATAGGTCTCTTATATAGAAAATGTACTATACGGGAGCATGTGAAGAGTACTGCTCTGGGAAGGTTGTATTCTTGGTTCAGGTTTTGTAGGTTCTTAGGCTTGGAATTGTGTATGAAATTTTGTTCATAATTCAACCCACGCCTTTCTAGCGAGCTAGTGGAGAGCAGGGGAATCATGGCATCTAGCACCTGTATGGGAAGATTATATTCCATGACCTTGGTTGTAGTTTTTTGTTTATGTAAATAATGCCATACCAAGAGGGAGGCATGCATTGTTGGTGATAGAGTGGATAAGTCCCATGGTCTCCACAGGTCGCTCATAAGAAGCAGTGGGAGATCATGTGTGGGGGCCATGGCTGTTTCAAATTCTAACCATAAAAGTTTACCAGAACCTCTGAACCAGTATTGAATTTGATCTAGTCTGACCACCCAATAATAGTCCTTTATGTCAATCATACCTGCTCCCCCAACAGATCTGTGTGGGGTCAAGTTGGAATATTGGTATCTGGCCTTTCTGTCTTTCCAAATACATTTCTGAAGTAAACTCAACAGGGTACTAAGGAAGTGGTTAGGAGTGGGGATCAGTAGGAATATGTACAAAATTTGTGTCATGATTGTCATTTTGAGCACTGTTATCCTGCCGTCCCATGAAAGATCATGTTGTGATATATTTTTGAGTTATAGCTCAATTTTTGCAAAGAGTCCAGAATAAGTGTTTTAGCGAAATTGACTTTCTATGAAATGACATTAAAACTTGTCAATATTTGATGGGCTTGTGGGAGGGAGGTAAGGTGGCTAAATAGCATTAGGATAATGTCAGCAAATTGGTTTCATGTGTCTTAGAGTTAAACCTGAAACCAGTGACGAGGGGGTCCGAGTGAATCAACTTGGCTAGGGGTTCAATCATTAAACAGAAGATGGTAGGGGAAAGTACACAGCCCTTTTGAGTCCCATTGGTAATTTGGAATGATTTTGACAAAAACCCTGAAGTATAGACTTGCGCCATCGGGGTGGAGTATAATGCTAGGATAGCAGACAATATAGGTCCTTGAAAACCAAACTTTGTTAAAACCCTCAACATATATTGCCAGTGGACCCTATCTAAAGCGTTCGATTTTCTCAGCATGATACATTATGTTCACAATTCTTCCGGTAGCAACGGCAGATTGCCTGCCCTTCACGAAACCCATCTGGTCTTGCTAAACTAAAGAGGGTAATATATCCATTATCCGTTTAGCTATGAGTTTAGCTTAAATTTTAACAACCGTGTTTAAGAGTGAAATTGGTCTGAAATTAGTAGGCATTGTAGGGTCTTTTCTCGGCTTCGGTAGGGTGACCACATAAGCTCTCAGCATCTCTTTTGAAAAGGTAGAAGTTAAGGCTGCTTGGGCAAAAACGTTTTGAATTTGGGGAGATAGGATTTTAAAATATTCGTTAGATAAACCATTGGGGCCCAGTAACTTCCCGTTGGAAAGTGACATGATGATTTTTTTCTATTTCCAGGGCCATGAATGGAGCATTTAGAGTTTGAAGATGAGCGTTAGACAATGTGAGAAGATGTATCTGTTTCAGGAAATTCTGAATGTCCTCGTCTGAGGGTTGGGGCATTTCGGAATCATTACATAGTTTGTATAAGGCCCCATGATAGTTGGCAAATTTGTTGGCAATGTCTTGAGGGTTTATAATTTTGTGATTAAGAGTTGGATGTATCAAATGTGAGATCCTCACTTTGGATCTCACTTGCTTCAATCTGTTCGCTAGATACTTCCTTGCCCTATTGGCATTTACGTAGGATTGGAGTTTAAGTCACATAAGGTGAATGTTATATTGTTGCATTAACAGGGTTCTCAGCTCCTCCCTAAGCTGAGTTAGCATATTGGAAACGGTAAGCGAGGGGCCAGCTTTGTTCTGTGTTTTTAGTGTATGGATTTCAGAAAGTATGTTATTAAGTTTGGACATACAGTATCTCACAAAAGTGAGTACATCCCTCACATTTTTGTAAATATTTTATTATATCTCGGAGTAACTCAGCACACAGCCATTAATGTCTAAACCGCTGGCAACAAAAGTGAGTACACCCCTAAGTGAAAATGTCCAAATTGGGCCCAATTAGCCATTTTCCCTTACCAGTGTCATGTGACTCGTTAGTGTTACAAGATCTCAGGTGTGAATGGGGAGCAGGTGTGTTAAATTTGGAGTTATCGCTCTTACTCTCTCATACTGGTCACTGGAAGTTCAACATGGCACCTGAAGAACTCTCTGAGGATCTGAAAAAATGAATTGTTGCTCTACATAAAGATGGCCTAGACTATAAGAAGATTACCAAGACCCTGAAACTGAGCTTCAGCACGGTGCCCATGACCATACAGCAGTTTAACAGGACAGATTCCACTCAGAACAGGTCTCGCCATGGTCGTCCAAAGTAGTTGAATGCATGTGCTCAGCATCATATCCAGAGGTTGTCTTTGGGAAATAGACGTATGAGGTCTGCCAGCATTGCTGCAGAGGTTGAAGGGGTGGGGGGTCAGTCAGCCTGTCATTGCTCAGACCATACCCCGCACACTGCATCAAATTGGTCAGCATGGCTGTCATCCCGGAAGGAAGCCTCTTCTAAGATGATGCACAAGAAAGCCCACAAACAGTTTGCTGAAGTCAAGCAGACTAAGGACGTGGATTACTGGAACCATGTCCTGTGGTCTGATGAGACCAAGATAAACTTATTTGGTTCAGATGGTATCAAGCGTGTGTGGCGGCAACCAGGTGAGGAGTACAAAGACAATTGTGTCTTGCCTATAGTCAAGCATGGTGGTGGGAGTGTCATGGTCTGGGGCTGCATGAGTGCTACCGGCACTGGGATGCTACAGTTCATTGAGGGAACCATGAATGCCACCATGTACTGTGACATACTGAAGCAGAGCATGATCCCCTCCCTTCGGAGACTGGGCCGCAGGGCAGTATTCTAACATGATAATGACCCCAAACACACCTCCAAGATGACCACTGCCTTGCTAAAGAAGTTGAGGGTAAAGGTGATGGACTGGCCAAGCATGTCTCCAGACATAAACCCTATTGAGCATCTGTAGGGCATGCTCAAACGGAAGGTGGAGGAGCGCAAGGTCTCTAACATCCACCAGCTCCGTGATGTCGTCCTGGAGGAGTGGAAGAAGACTCCAGTGTCAACCTGGAAGCTCTGGTGAACTCCATGCCCAAGAGAGTTAAGGCAGTGCTGGAAAATAATGGTGGCCACACAAAATATTGACACTTTGGGCCCAACTTGGATATTTTCACTTAACCACTTCAGCCCCAGAAGGATTTCACACTTTAGGACCAGAGCACTTTTTGCGATTCGGCACTGCGTCGCTTTAACTGACAATTGCGCGGTCGTGCGATATTGTACCCAAACGAAATTTGCGTCCTTTTTTTCCCACAAATAGAGCTTTCTTTAGGTGGTATTTGATCACCTCTGCGTCATTTCTGATCACCGTTATAAACAAAAGAAGAGCGACAATTTTGCAAAAAAAACCAAATTTATTACTTTTTGCTAAAATATAAATCCAAAAAAAAAATAACAAAATATTTTTTTCCATCGGTTTTGGCCGATTTATATTCTTCCTCATATTTTTGGTAAAAAAAAATCACAATCTGCGTTTATTGATTGGTTTGCACAAAAGTTGCCACATTTACAAACGATGAGAATTAATTTCTGGGGTTTTTATTTTTTTTTATTTTTTACTAGTAATGGTGGCGATCTGCGATTTTTAGCAGTACAGCGATTGCAGCGGACATGTCGGACCATTTTGACACTTTTTTGGGACCATTGGCATTTATACAGCTATCAGTGCTATAAAAATGCACTGATTACTGTGTAAATGCCATTGGCAGTGAAGGGGTTAACCTGCAGGGGGCGCTCTAAGGGTTAACTGTGTTCCCTGGGCATGTTCTAACTGTATGGGGGCTGCCCTGGCTGGGGAAAGGGGATGATCATGGCTTCCATATACAGGAAGCCTGTGATCATTGCCCTTCCCCCTCTAACAAAACGGAGATCTGTATTTACATACACGGACCTCCGTTCTTTCACTGCGGGGGCCATCGCAGGTAGCCGGCGGCGATCGAGTCCGCCCTACCCACTCGCCGGCCCCCCCTCCGGCAGCGCGTGCTCACAGCACTAGTTATCGCAGCCGCCGCCGTATGACGGTGGTTTGCGATAACGAGCCACTCTGTCACTGTCGGACTGCGGTCGGCAAGTGGTTAAGGGTGTACTCGATTTTGTTGCCAGCGGTTTAGACATTAATGGCTGTGTGTTGAGTTATTTTGAGGGGACAGCAAATTTACACTGTTATACAAGCTGTACACTCACTACTTTACATTGTAGCAAAGTGTAATTTCTTCAGTGTTGTCACATGAAAAGATATAATAAAATATTTACAAAAATGTGAGGGGTGTACTCACTTTTGTAAGATACTGTGTATCTTCTATTTGCTCGTACACCTTGTTGGATGAGAATACCTCTTACGAAAGCCTTTGTGGGCGTTCCACAAGACAAAGGGACAATTGACCGAAGACTAATTTTTAAGAAAGTAATTCTGGAGATGCTGAAAGATTATCGAGGAGCCCTGTGCATCATGCAGTAATTTAGTATTGCAGCGCCAGATGGGAACAAGGGGGGGGGGGACATCCCGCTCAGTGATATTCATTCATGCTAGTGGCAGACTGTGTGATATATATACAGTGGGTACGGAAAGTATTCAGACCCCCTTAAATTTTTCACTCTTTGTTATATTGCAGCCATTTGATAAAATCATTTAAGTTCATGTTTTTTCCCTCATTAATGTACACACAGCACCCCATATTGACAGAAAAACACAGAATTGTTAACATTTCTGCAGATTTATTAAAAAAGAAAAACTGAAATATCACATGGTCCTATGTATTCAGACCCTTTGCTGTGACAATCATATATTTAACTCAGGTGCTGTCCATTTCTTCTGATCATCCTTGAGATGGTTCTACACCTTGATTTGAGTCCAGCTGTGTTTGATTATACTGATCGAACTTGATTAGGAAAGTCACACACCTGTCTATATAAGACCTTACAGCTCACAGTGCATGTCAGAGCAAATGAGAATCATGAGTTCAAAGGAACTGCCTGAAGAGCTCAGAGACAGAATTGTGGCAAGGCACAGATCTGGCCAAGGTTACAAAAAAATTTCTGCTGCACTTAAGGTTCCTAAGAGCACAGTGACCTCCATAATCCTTAAATGGAAAACGTTTGGGACGACCAGAACCCTTCCTAGAGCTGGCCGTCCGGCCAAACTGAGCTAGCGGGGGAGAAGAGCCTTGGTGAGAGAGGTAAAGAAGAACCCAAAGATCACTGTGGCTGAGCTCCAGAGATGCAGTTGGGAGATAGGAGAAAGTTGTGGAAAGTCAACCATCACTGCAGCCCTCCTCCAGTCGGGGCTTTATGGCAGAGTGGCCCGACGGAAGCCTCTCCTCAATGCAAGACACATGAAAGCCCGCATGGAGTTTGCTAAAAAACACCTGAAGGACTCCAAGATGGTGAGAAATAAGATTCTCTGTTCTGATGAGACCAAGATAGACCTTTTTGGCCTTAATTCTAAGCGGTATGTGTGGAGAAAACCAGGCACTGCTCATCACCTGTCCAATACAGTCCCAACAGTGAAGCATGGTGGTGGCAGCATCATTCTGTGGGGGTGTTTTTCAGCTGCAGGGGCAGGACGACTGGTTGCAATCGAGGGAAAGATGAATGCGGCCAAGTACAGGGATATCCTGGACGAAAACCTTCTCCAGAGTGCTCAGGACCTCAGACTGGGCCAAAGGTTTACCTTCCAACAAGACAATGACCCTAAGCACACAGCTAAAATAACAAAGGTAGTGGCTTCACAACAACTCCGTGACTGTTCTTGAATGGCCCAGCCAGAGACCTGACTTAAACCCGATTGAGCATCTCTGGGGAGACCTAAAAATGGCTGTCCACCAACGTTTACCATCCAACCTGACAGGACTGGAGAGGATCTGCAAGGAGGAATGGCAGAGGATCCCCAAATCCAGGTGTGAAAAACTTGTTGCATCTTTCCCAAAAAGACTCATGGCTGTATTAGATCAAAAGGGTGCTTCTACTAAATACTGAGCAAAGGGTCTGAATACTTAGGACCATGTGATATTTCAGTTTTTCTTTTTTAATAAATCTGCAAAAATGTCAACAATTCTGTTTTTCTGTCAATATGGGGTGCTGTGTGTACATTAATGAGGAAAATAAATGAACTTAAATGATTTTAACAAATGGCTGCAATATAACAAAGAGTGAAAAATTTAAGGGGGTCTGAATACTTTCCGTACCCACTGTGTATATATATATATTTTTTTTTCTTTTGCCCAAACTTCCACTTTATTGTGTTATGTAAATTGTTTTTATTAAAATAAAATTGTCAGAAAAATAAAAATCGAATTATTTAGACCTCTCTGTACAGTACTGCAGAGAGGTTCTTATCTCCCACAAAATGTCTTGTAAACAACAGTGGTGTACGTTAGTACAGTGATCTCCCCCGCTGAGTTGTGTTCT
This sequence comes from Glandirana rugosa, assembly GCA_018402905.1. Taxonomy (NCBI): domain Eukaryota; kingdom Metazoa; phylum Chordata; class Amphibia; order Anura; family Ranidae; genus Glandirana; species Glandirana rugosa. Next base: position 822,217 of record BLSH010072673.1, on the reverse strand, counting down.
GACAGGGGGACAGCCCCAGGGGGACAATGGTTTTCTTTGTGCCCTTGTGGTTACTGGCATTGATCATTTGAAGAAAAACACCAGTCTCCACACATAGTTTGAACATCTCTGAAGCTATTGCACACTCTGTGTAAAAGAGCCATAGTTTTAAAAGGGATGCTAAAGGAGACAATGAGCTACAGGTTTAAAGGATAAGATTACCTTTTGAACATGTTGCACTCTTATTTAGAGTGCAACATGTTCAGCATCCCCACCCCCCTCTCCTGTGACAGCGGGTGGGGGTTCTTCTCTCCTCCTCAGCTGCTGTCACGTTTTAAAAATGGCGAGGCTGTTCATGCTCCACCCACCTGCACAGCCACATCATTCATTCACTGGGATCTATGAAGGAATAAAATTTTGGTTCTGTCTCCCACCACGGTAGATGGATTGTGAGCATGCTGATAAGCGCACTCCTAGTTTATTCACACTCCCTCCAGCTTTCAAACTGAAAGCCTATACAGTACAGAGGTATGAGCAGAAAACTGAATGGAGTGAGTGCACGGGCCTGACACATCACCTGTGATCCACTGATCACAGGTGCAATACTATGCAGGCTCCTGTAGAAAAAAAAAATGCACATTTTTTTACCCGCAAAAACGTGCATTTATAATTTTTTTGTTAAAGGTGAACTTAGCCTTTAACACCACTACTTTATTCATACTCCCGCATACGTTTTCCACACCTCTCTGTGGTGCTTCTGTAAGCCATCCAGAATCTGCAGACAATGGATAGCAGTGTGGAGGATGTAAAGATTTAAGTTCTCATTACTGTAGTTTCAGTCTGCTTGAATAGAAGGAACACAGAAAATACCCTATATTTTACCGTTTTCGTAATGATTTCAAATTCCTGCATCATCTTAATCCTTACAATGCCTAGGAAGCTTCGATTTTCTGATGGGTGGCTTTTTAGCAGTTCTGTTGACTGGAAACACCTATTCAGATTCATTGCAATTAATGAGACCTAGAACTAGTATGCAGCCCATATGTCAGAGAGTTGCAGTTGGATGTTTACAGGCCAGGTATGTATCATATTGATCCATTCCCTTAAGGCCCCTTTCACACATGCAGACCCTTCATTTCATCAGTTCAGTCATGTCAAAACGGATGACGTATTCATCAGTTTTTCATCCGTGCTCATCCGTTTTTCATCAGGTTTTTTTACATCCGCTACCAATGCAAAAATCGGATGAAAAAGGACCATTTGGGCCCTTTCACATGGACATTCGGTTCAGGTCTGCCTGTCAGTTTTTCAGGCAGACCTGAACGGAGCCTCAATGCAGCCCTATGGAGCATCGGATGTCAGCGGAGACATGTCCGCTGACACCCGTCACTCTCCGATCCGCTCCTGGCCCGTAAAGTCTACAGAGGAAAACCCCATTTTCCATCCATCATCGGATCAGATGACAACGGACAGGCGGATCCGTTCTCATCTACTTTGCCATAGGGGAGAGAAGGGGCTCTGACTGATCCGTCTCTGCACAGTGAGCAGAGATGGATCTGTCAGCGCAGCGGGGATCAGCGAAGCGATCCCCGCTGAGCAAACGGAATCCGTGTACGGACACGGCCGTGTGAAATCGGCTTTGTCCATTTACATACGCTTTTCATCCGATTTGTTTCTTTGACGGATGAAAAATAGGGCTTTCATTCGTTCAAAAAAACTGATGTTGATGGAAGCCGATGAAAACGAATGCAAATATGTGATCATTCGTTGTTATCCCTTTTTGCCATAGGAATGCATTGATGTCAGTTTTTCATCCGTCAACAGATGGATAAAAAACGGACGAACGGTCCATATGTGTGAAATGGGCCTTAAAAGCCAAATTTGGAAATGAGCACAGATGGTGAGTTAGTAAATGTTCTAACGAAGGAGGAGAGATGGCCAGGCAAATGAGCAAAGGAGACTGACCAGTAAAGTAAGCTAGGGAAAAATAAAAGCACATAGTTAACGGGACCTATCAATTGCTTTTTACCAGCTTTTCCATGGTTTAAAAAACTCTTTAAACTATTTTGCTTCATGAATTTGTCACCTCTACAGAGAATTATAAATAGCTGATTTCTGGTTTATTGGGTTTTAGCCCTTGGGATCATGTTAAGCTCGGAAGAAATGATACCATGAAATGAAACCACATTTATGTATAGGATAATTTATCTGAGCTATATTTAGCTTTACTGCCCCAGTATCTTTGAAAAGGATGAAAAGTATGCCATAACCTTGGCATTGTTATTTTCCCTTGTTAGCATACTACTGTGTCAAAATACATATATATATATATATATATATATATATATAGTTGTGCTCATAAGTTTACATATCCTGGCAGAATTCATTATTATTATACAGGATTTATATAGCGCCGACAGTTTGCGCAGCGCTTTACAATATTAGGGCAGACAGTACAAATTACAATACAATTCAATACAGGAGGAATCAGAGGATCGAGATTGCTCGTCCCAGGAGACTAAGGAGGACATAACTTAACATAACATTAAACATGACAGACGGGATTATAACATTTCGCGACGCGTTTGACAGCCGCGATATATTTAGGACATATTATTATTACTTAAGACGGTCCTATACATTTGAATACTCGTGTTGATATATATATATATATATATATATATAT
>BLSH010072673.1:798162-815968 GCA_018402905.1 Glandirana rugosa | reverse complement strand
TACCAATGTTAAAAAGGCATAGGCAGATTGCAATGGTTCAGTTTTTGGGTGGAGCGATCACAATGCAGACATACCAATGTTAAAAAGGCATAGGCAGATTGCAATGGTTCAGTTTTTGGGTGGAGCGATCACAATGCAGACATACCAATGATTTCATGATTTCTTGGCCATTTTCCGGAGAATATGAATGATAACACAAAAACTTTTCTTTCACTCATGGTTAGTGTTTGGCTGAAGCCATTTATTATCAATTAACTGTGTTTACTTTTTTAAATCATAATGACAACAGAAACTACCCAAATTACCCTGATCAAAAGTTTACATGCCCTGGTGATGTTGGCCCGAAAATATGCACACAAGTTGACACTAAGAGGTTTGATTGGCTATTAAAGGTAACCATCCTCACCTGTGATCTGTCTGCTTGTAATTTGTGTGTGTGTATAAATATAAATTATATATATATATATATATATATATATACACAGTATATAGATTTCCGATACTGTTCTTCTTGTGATGGCTTTATAAACGTGTAAATACAGATGGAAGTTAAAAGGGAAAAAGTACTGAAGGTTTAAAAATACAATCTTGCATTGTTATGTTTAATTTTTTTAAGGCCTGTTCCACATGGCATGAGCTTGACAATTGCCCGGTCATTTGACGCTGTACCCACTTAAAATTTATGTCCTTTTTTCCCACAAATAGGGCTTTCATTTGGTGGTATTTGATCACCTTTGCTTTTTTTATTTTTTCTGCAAGAAACAAACAACGACCGACAATTTTGAAAAAAAAAACACAATATTTTTTACTTTCTGCTCTAAAACACATCCAATAAAAAACTGTTGAAAGCCTGCTAGCAGCTGGTTTAAATTGACAATCATTAAGATCTGTATACAACATTTTCAAACAGGATCTCATTCTGAAGGGCGCTTTAAAGGCTTAAAAAAAGCTGCTAGACGCTTGCTGAAAGCTTCATAAAAGCTTGCTGCTCACACTTCTCTTATACAAGCTGAAGCCCATGTGAAACAGGCCTAATACTGTTGTGTGATTCAGTTACATTTTTTCTCAAACAACATAGAGCTTCATCACTAATGTGATCACTAATTTGAGAAAGTATTTCCAAGGCTACTGGAATGTTTATAGATGCCATATCACCATGCATGTTATTACCTAAAAAAAAAACCCCACTGAAAACCCTAATCCCATTGTCATGGCTTAAAGTGGTCCAATCCTGGCTTCCCTGCCAAGGCAGTGGCATTTTTTCAAATGCAGCAGTCGGGCGTGACGTCATAACATAGCGTCCGGCCTCCGAAAGATCATAGAGGCATCCGGGGGCCATTTGGCCTGCCATATGCTCTGTGGTAAGCTTCCAGGAAGGACCGATTCCTTTTCCTTGTCACCGATCGTACGGGCCAGCAGGATGAAAGGCCCGTAAGAACGATCAAGCGGCTGAATAGCCGCTATGATTGTTCTTACAGTGCAGGGAATGACCAGAGCTAAAAGAAGATATCTGAATGATGCCTGTAGCTGCAGGCATCATTCAGATATCCCCACTCAAAGTCTGCGGCATCATATGACATCCCTGGGCGGCAGGAAGTGGTTAAAGGAGAAGTACAGCCAAAGCTTGTTTTAATGGGGGGGCAGGGGGTGTCCGATTTTAGTCTTTCCTAGAGCAGCACAAAACCAAAATACACCACTGGCTGTCGGGGGGATAGGTGCAGCAGCGGAGTGAAGCTGCATCCACCTTGGTAAGTATGATTTCTCAAAAAAAACAAAAACTCAACTTCTCTTTTAATGAATTGTGTACCATAAATTCAGACCTAAGGTTTGGCACGTCTCCCTATGCATGACAGCTGGAAAAGCATCTGTCTATCCTCCATTGACCTGGGACATGCACATGCAGTATTTGGTCTAAAAATGTCAGCTCAATGCAGTGCTCTCTTTTTGGAAAATATATTATCTGACTTTAGCAGTTCTCTAGCAACTAAGATGGCTAGCACTGTCCGAAAACATAGAAAAAGAACACAGTACCAGCAAACCTTTCCCTTAACCAGTGTTTTTTATTGTTCATAAAATTGTCACCATAATAGTGCAATTATCAAAACCACATAAGGCACATTCAACAAGGCACGTGTGCTATTGCACATTTTAGGGTAAAACTCAGACCCTGTTCACACTAGCGTGATTTCTGCTATGTCTGCCATCGTGCTGCAATGTATGACAATGGAATCGTCTTTTGGTGCAGCATAGTATGTGTTTAGCCCCATAGACTTCCATGGAAATGCATGAAAGTCATGTACAGTATATACATTTTTAGTGCATTTTTAGCAGGGTTTTGTGTTTAACTACCGGTCTCTTTCTACAAAAAAACACATGAAAATGCATCAAAAGGGCATGTAAAGACACACTACAAAAAGCATGACTATGCAGCGTGAACCTAAACTAACAGGCCCAGTCTTCTGTTGAGTGTCATCAAATTTGGAGCCGGCTCAGTCAGTTTATGCCCTCTTTAAATCCAATTACTGAAAAGGATAAAGACCGTAAACTTTTCAACTGAACTATTTTGAGTCCCAAGCCACACAATACTTCTTATCACTCCTTTTGTTTTATTATTTTTAGACTGTATACATTTTTCAGCTGAGTTTTTTATTTTACAAAATCTGTTAAACGCATGTGACTATCTAAGGAATGATCTGCTTCTGCACCAGTTAGGATTATTGCCAAGGACATTCTGAGTCACCCGTTAGAAATGACGACACATAAACTGTGTTAAGTCAAATTTTGAAAGTTCTGTTCAGGCACTATTTCTAGACATGCTAACAATGTATCAGTGCTTAAATTTGTTGGTAATCTTATTGCATGTTACAAATAGAAAATGTATACATTTACAGTTATACAGAATGCTTCTGTTTATTTCAGTCTTTTGCCCTTGGATGAGTATTAGCCCACGTCGGTTATGATATTTATTAAAGAAGCAGCCGCAAAAACAGTACATTTGTTCAGATATTTGAAATTCCAGATATGTGTTTATGTACCTCCCTCCATTCAGTATGCAACAGGGTAGCCACTCAGCACAGGACCTGGAAGCGGTGATCAATGTAGAAGTGGTGCCTGCTACAGTGATTTCCAGCTTCCACAGGGATTTGACACGTATAGCACATATATACTTGCATTGATCCAAAGTGGACCTATGTACTGCGTAAAAATTGCCATACTTAAAATGCAGCTTTAAGAAAGGTGGTTTTCTAAAAGAGAGTACTTTCTAAGCAGGTGCAATGCAAGGATAGGTTAGGATTTTGGCACCTATTCATGTTGCCTTAATTATTAGTTGCGCACATAGTTAGGACAGAGATATTATTAGTATGCCAACAAACACACCATTGTTACTATGTAAATAATAAAATAGAACAGTGAAGTGTACTTTGAAAGGGAGGAGAGGGTCATCACAAATGTCACGAGTCAAAGACTGTATTATATTTTCTTTGTATTCAATTTTAGCATTATTTTGTTTTAATATCTGCTGCATACTATTTATAAACAGTTTTGGTAGTATTAATTATGCATATACAGCATGGTTGCTTTTAAATTTTGCATAATTTACCAGCTTTTTTCCTTGAAAATAATCATTATGGTTACAGTTGTTTTCCATGTGTATAATTTTGACTTTCACACCCTAAAGATGTAAATGATGAGATCTGCAATATAAACTAAATACCTTCAATGCGTTGAAAAGCTCCAACATGGGTTTTCACTAAGGACTGTGCAAAGTAAATGTAATGTAATTATTAGGCGTTCTGTCCATTTTGAGAAAACATCGCTGTGTGATCAGCAGTACTGTTAATAGACCACTTCCAGTCTCTGGATATTACTTTTGTTGACGAAATTCAGATGAAATATGTGGAAGCACCAGAAATTGTCTGTAAACAGTACTGTGGCCTTTTCAAGATCAAGAAGGACAGCACTGAGGTAAATGTACAGTGCCTTTAAAAAGTATTCATACCCCTTGACATATTCCCCATTTTGTCATGTTACGACCAAAAGTGTAAATGTATTGTTTTGGGATTTTATGTGATAGACCAACACAAAGTGGCCCATAATTGTGAAGTGGAAAGAAAAAGATAAATGGTTTTCAAATTTTTTTACTAGTATAGATCTGAAAAGTTTGCCGTGCATTTGTATTCAGCCCCCCGAGTAAATACTTTGTATTTCTCTGCAATTACAGCTGCAAGTCTTTTTGGGTATGTCTCTACCAGCTTTGTACATCTAGAGAGTGACATTTTTTGCCCATTCTTCTTTGCAAAATAGCTCAAGCTCTGTCTGATTGGATGGAGAGTGTCCGTGAACAGCAATTTTCAAGTCTTGCTACAGATTCTCAATTGGATTTAGGTCTGGACTTTGACCGGGCCATTCTAACACATGAATATGCTTTGATCTAAACCATTCCATTGTAGCTCTGGCTGTATGTTTAGGGTGGTTGTCCTGCTGGAAGGTGAACCTCCACCCCAGTCTTAAGTCATTTGCAGACTCTAACAGGTTTTCTTCTAAGATTGCCCTGCGTTTGGCTCCATTTATCTTCCCATCAGTTTTGACCAGCTTCCCTGTCCCCGGTGAAGAAAAGCATCCCTACTACAGCATGCTGCCACCACCATGTTTCACAGTGGGGATGGTGTATGCAGTGTTAGTTTTCCACCACACGTAGGGTTTTGCTTTTAGCCCAAAAAGTTCAATTTTGGTCTCATCTGACCAGAGCACCAGGGGCAAACTGGGGGTACTTAGTCCCTCCAGATTGCCCCCTTGCATCCTCAAGAGTTCACTCAGGAGTCACTGATGCAAAAAGGCACTTTGGAGAATGTAAGGGGGCTCTGATGTAAGGTGGCACTTTGGGGACTCTAATTTATAGAGGGAATGCTGGGGATTTTGATGTAAGAGAGGACTCTGTTGTGAACATAGCTCTCATCCTGACTACTGCACTCTATATGTTGTTTTGTTTGTTGCTTACTCCTGACCCCTGAACTCTATATATTATGATGTACTGTATGTAGACCTGACCAAAGGTGTTCATTGTCTGAGTAGATATTTTGATCTTGTGACCATTGTGATTGGTACTCACAGCCGTTACATGATTGGAAAGCTCCCAGTTGCAAGTATGCATTGGGAACTTTCCGGGAACCCATTCTATTACTATTCTGGGAGCCCGCAGGGAGCACGCTCTCAGCTGAGTAAAGTGTTTACCCAGGGCTGCATATATGCAGTCGCTCTGTGTTAAAGTCCAACCGCCGAGAGGCCGCATTTATGCGCCAGGTCAGAGGGAAGTGGTTGAGGTAGACCCAGTAGGACAAAAATATAATTTTTGTGTGCATAAAAGGATATGTACTAGAAACGTTAAATTTAATTAAAAAATTGTTCCTTTGTCATAAGTTTATTTGTGTCTGTGAGTCAGTTTTGGTGCAGTAATTTGAATTTTGTGGGTAGAAGGACTGTGGTATATGTGTGCAGTGTATACATCAGGCCAGATTGTGTTCAGTCCCCCTTTAGAGCCAGATTGTGTTCAGTCCCCCCATTAGCCATGCCCATTGTTTGCAGCAGGGTGTCCCATGTCTTTCATAACCTTAGTCTTGCTCACATTTTGTCATGCTGGTTTGACTTTCTAATGGTAAAGTCAGTCAGATTACTTTTTATGAGTATTGTTAATGTTTACATATTTTTTGTACTGTCTAAAGTCTAAGTTGTCCTTTAGGACCATGTTATATGTTACACGCGTATTTAGGGTGTAACATGTTGCCAAGCAGCAAGCACTCCACCCCTCACCCCCTGATCGGCACACTTGTAATTCTTTGACACTTCCTCCAGCTTTCTACTTGAAAAAGATGGAGGAAGTGTCTGCAGGAGCCTGACACTGCACCCGTGATACACTTATCGCAGGTGTAATGCTTTCCAGGCTCCTGTGGGAAAAACAATAAATGTGCCTTTTTTTGCATGCAGAAATCTCTGTATTATTTTATTTTTCTTTAACCACTTCAGCCCCGGAAGGATTTACCCCCTTCCTGACCAGAGCACTTTTTGGGATATGGCACTGCGTTGCCTTAACTGACAATTGTGTAGTCCTGCGACGTTGTACCCAAACAAAATTGACGTCCTTTTTTCCCCCACAAATAGAGCTTTCTTTTGGTGGTATTTGATCACCTCTGTGATTTTTATTTTTTGCGCTATAAGCAAAGAGCGACAATTTTGAAAAAAAAAAAAACATTTTTTTTTTACTTTTAGCTATAATACATATCCAAAAAAAAATATCAAAAAATCAAATTTATTCATCAGTTTAGGCCAATATATACATTCTTCTACATATTTTTGGTAAAAAAAATATCGCAATAGGCGTATAGTGATTGGGTTGTGCAAAAGTTATCACATCTACAAACTATGGGAATAGATTAATGGCATTTTTATTAGCATTATTTTTTTTTCACTAGTAATGGCAGAGATCTTTTTTATCGATATTGCGACATTGCCGCGGACAGATCGGACACTTTTGACACTTTTTTGGGACCAATGACATTTATACAGCAATCAGAGCTAAAAATAGCCACTTACTGTGGCACATTACTGTATAAATGTCATTGGCAGGGAAGGGGTTAAACTGTAGGATCAAGGGTGTTCCCTCACTGTGTTCTAACTGTGTGGAAGCTGGGCTGGCCGGGGCATGACAGATCTGACTGTTCCCGATCACTGGGAACGGTAGATCTGTGTCATGTCCACTGACAGAACGGAGATCCGGCGTGTTTACATCAGCAGATCCCCATTCTGCCTCTGTAGTAGGCGATCGCTGGCGGACATTGAGTCAGCCTGACCCTCAGGCACGCTCATGGAGTGCACAGCGGGCGCGCGCTCACCCGCAAATCGCGCATGCGCGGCCGAGGTACAATGACGGCGGTTTGAGCAGCAGAGCCAACCTGCCGCAGTACAACTGTGGCGGTTGGTCGGCAAGCTGTTAATGGTGAATTTAGCCTTTAACTGCTTGCCATCATATGACTATAGGCTGGATGAGAACTCCCTGGTTCCGGGAGGACTTCATATGACATCCTCCCAGTTGCTCGCCTCCCACGCACTCTGGTAGCTACACTACAGCTCCATCTGTCACCACCTTACACAGTGGCTGACAGATCGGTGTACTGGGCCAGCCCCAATATCATGTGATCACTGTGACCAATCACATAATTTACATGACAGTTGTATACAATGAATGGTTTTTATTTATCCACATTTATTGTGTAGTACTGTGATCACCTCTGTGATTGGTCACACCAATCATATAATCATGCTCTGGTGACAGTATGTAAAAAGAAAATTGTGAAAAAAAAATATTTTCTTAATTTTCCAGAAAATTGTGACAAACAATTACAACTTCAAAAAACTCACCATGCCCCTTAGTAAATATCTATGACTGTCTACTTTCCAAGGGGTCATTTGGAGGGGTATTTTTACAGTCCAGGCATTTTATGGCCATCAGTAAATCAGGACTGATTAATTTTCAGAGATATACCATAGATTATAGACTATAACTTTCACACAGACTAAATAATAAACACTGATTTGGGTAATTTTCACCAAGGAAATGTAGCAGAATACATTTTGGCCTAAATTCATGAACAAAGATTATTTGCAAAACTAAGAAAAACATGTTTGTTTTCTTTTCAAGATTTTTGGTCTATTTCTTTGTTTATTTTGCAAAAAATAAAAACCCAGCTCCATATGTTTAAAAAATGAATACAGTTTTTATTTGGGCAGAGTGTTGCATGCTTAATTAGCGTTCAAAGTGTGATAGCACTGAAAGATGAAAATTAGCCTGGGCAGGAAGGGGGTGAAAGTGTTTATGAAAGAGTTTCTGACATATTTCAGGTTGTCAGTAAATAAATGTGCTCCATTGGTAAGCTTTTCATGTTTTGTCAGTAAAACAAAAGTCTTTGGGCGTTGGCAACACTGAGAATCACTTCAGCACATCACATCAATATTTATATTTCTATGAATGTAAAATGTGTTTGCTGTGTCAGTGTAGCCTAGAAAGAACAAATTGTACGAGCAATGGGGATGATTTACTAAAACTGGAGAGTGCAAAATCTGGTGCAGTTCTGCATAGAAACCAATCAGCTTCCAGGTTTTTTTGTCAGAGCTTAATTGAACAAGCTGAAGTTAGAAACTGTGTATATGTTTTGCACCTTTGCTCAAACAACAACCTTGTACCTAACAAACAAAAAACAAAAGTAGGGAAAGAAAAGAGACGGCTGCTGCCAATCAAACATTTACTGTCCACTGATATAGATAACGCTCTTATTATACGGTAAGGGCAGCACTCATATAAATCATAAGTGTAAAGAAATGTTATGTCAATAAATTCACAGTTTTATCTATGTGAACAAAGTGCTCTGTGCTAATAAAAGTCAATACAAATGACACTTGTGCAAAAGTTAACAACAGATGTGCCTTTAAGTATACACACCGCACTCACCAGATGTTGTTATTTTCTTAGCTATCAGAAGTCAAATGACACTTTTGGGGTGTGGTGTATACATGGTGATTGGTGGTTCTCAGTCCTCTTTTAGCCTCTGGGTGCTTTCCTTTTAACCACTCTCTTTTGCTGGGCATTTAATGCCTCCTGCCCAGACCAATTTTCGGCTTTCATCGCTGACGCATTTTGAATTACAATTGCGCGGTCGTGCGACGTTGTACCCGAAAAATTTTTTTTTCCCCCACAAATAGAGCTTTCTTTTGGGGATATTTGGTCACCTCTGTGGTTTATTTTTTTTTTGCGCTATAAACAAACAAAGACTGACAATTTTGAAAAAAGAACAATATTTTTCACTTTTTGCTATAATAAATATCCATAACAAAAAAAAAAATTATTAATCAGTTTTGGCCGATATATATTCTTCTACATATTTTTGGTAAAAGCAAAATCATAATCAGCGTTTATTGATTGGTTTGCACAAATGTTGTCAGGTCTACAGACTATGGGAATTGATTTATGGTGTTTTTATTATTATTATTATTATTTTTACTAGTATTGGTGGCGATCTGTGATTTTATTGAGACTGTGACATTGCAGCGGACATGTCGGACATTTTTTACACTTTTTTAGGACCAATGACATTTATACAGAGATCAGAAATTTAAATAGCCACTGATTACTGTATAAATGTCACTGGCAGGGAAGGAGTTAACACTAAGGAGCAATCAAGGGGTTAACTGTGTTCCCTTACTGTGCTCTAACTGTACGGGGGCTGGTCTAGCAGGGACATAACAGATCTCACTGATCCCGATCACAGGGATCAGTAGATCTGTCATGTCCCCCCTTACAGAATGGAGAACTGCCGTGTTTACATTGGCGGTTCCCCGTTCTGCTGCTCTATTAGGCGATTGTGGGTCACGAGCGGACATTGAGCCTGCACGACCCGCGGGCACGCCCACGCAGCGTGCGGAGGGTGCGAGAGTGTGCTGCCGCCAGCTGTGAGTGTGCGCGGGCGAAGCGCAAAGGGGAGGACGTCCAGGGGCGCCCTCCCGGCAATTCAGGTCCACGCTGTAGCCGTCTTTCGGCTATAGCGCTGATCTGTAGTGGTTAAGGTCCTTGGAAATGCATCCATCCCTTTAAAACACTTGCCCAACATTAGAAGAGAATTGGGGAAACCTCCATAGTGTAGGATTTTTTTTTATTAAAAGCTTTTTTAAATTTAGTATTGCACTTACATCAATGAAGTTAGAAGCTACCATGCACATCTGCACCAGACTTTTCACTCTCCACTTTTGGTAAATCAACCCCAATGAAAATATCACATCAAGGTTTTCTAATTTTTCGACAAAAGGCCGTACCAGCAATGTTGACATTTTTAGAAATATCCTTGTAGCAAACAGTTAAAATAAATGTAACCAATTCCTGACTATATAGTACAATTGTCTATCTCTATCACAAAGATACTAATGTTGTATTTGATTTAGCAAGCAATATAAGACTTACTATCTTATGATTTAGTTATGCTTATGAGATGGTTTTGAAAGTATTTTTTGGTTATCAATGAACTGTGTCACTGTTTTCCTATGCAGGACTCACCACTGCGTACTTAAGTTTTTTTGTTACAAATAAAGCAGTTTTTTAAATGATTGTCTTTAGTCAGTACTGCTCCAATCTTTTACTCCAAGAATGCTACTTAATTTTAGAGAGCTGTTATAAAATCCCTAATATCTACAAGCACATACATGTTATATTCCATCCCATAAACATCTTTAAAACCTTCATTATTGCATTAAAGAGGGAACATGTTTCCAATATTACATGTGACATATTCCCACATGTCTCTCTTTATAATGCCTATATAACTAGATATGTATCTTTGAGAAACATGAGTACAGTTGGTAATATTATTTCTGCCAGTTCATCCAGAGGGATATTGCAGCTGTTGAATTTAGGGATACTGGCTTAATTTTCTCCTATAGAGATTATTAATGGCGTGGTGGTAACTGCTTTTTCAATAGTATCTATGGCAACTGTGTTCAAATTGTATAGCAAAGCCGAATATAACAGGGTACAATAGATGGCAAAAGAAGGCATTGGAAGTTGTTGCCACAGTTAACATCCATTATTAGAGGAAAGAGATGGAGTGGGTCAGTAAGGAGGGACTGGGAAGGTGGTGTATTCAAAAACTTTTCTTGAATGTAAGAATACCAGTTATATCATTGAAGGCTTTGGGGAGCCCATCAAAAGTGGTTGGGAGCCTTTGACTATATTGTACACACATACTGTAGGGTGGTGAAAGAGAGGAGCTTGGGGTTTGTGGATGTAAAGAGTGTACAGAGTTTAAGGTATCTTTCCAAAAAGCAGTATATCTTACAACCGAAGAGCACTGGCGCATGATCTGGCAGCCAAGAAGAGGTAGCAGATACCAATTTCACAAGAGAATCAAGGAAGGTTGGATGGCATCATCGCGGTGGACAGGCTACAGGAAAATGGCTGTGTGGTCTGGTATGGTGGCCATTTTCCTGTAGCATTGCATTGCAGCTTTATTCCCCTGGCCTTGGTATAATAAAATCCCCAAGCTTGGGATAACCAGGTTGCTCTGCACAGCTACCGAATAGTGAATGTCATTCCACTATGGTTCACTGTCTGCTTTATGGAAGAGCAGGATCTTGGCAAAATAGGAACATAGGTTTATTGGTGGGCTGGAGGGTCTTAGACACTGAGCTGTGACCTGAGAGGCAAATAACAGGTATACATGAAGCGTACAATACATATGCCTTCCCATTGAATATAACTGTACAGATCACCCATGCATTTTACTTTACATTGTTTTGTGATGACATTAAAGATGAATTCTAGGTATAGGTATTTTTACATAGTTACATTGGTACAGCTTGGATCAATGTAACTATGCTTATACCATACCTGTCTGAGCTCTCTGGAAGCAGGAAATCACTATAGTAGGTGTCACTACTACAGTGATCTCCACTAGCTTTTGGGTTCTGTACAAATTGGCTGACCTGCTGCATTGTGAACACAGGTGGTCACTGCTTGGCATAACCACTAGACCTCCTGAAGATTTACCCCCCTTCATGACCAGGTCACTTTTTGCGATACAGCACTGCGTTACTTTAACCACTTCAACTCCAGAAGGTTTTACCCCCTTCCTTAGCATTCCATTTTTTGTAATACGGCACTGCGTTGCTTTAACTGACAATTGCCCGATTGTGCAACACTGTACCCAAATAAAATTGATGTCCTTTTTTTCCCCACAAATAGAGCTTTCTTTTGGTGTTATTTGTTCACCTTGTTCACCTTACTTTCTGCTATAAAACCTATCCAATAAAAATATGTAAAAAAAAAAAAAAATTTCTTCATCAATTTAGGGCAATTTGTATTCTGTTATATATATTTTTGGTAAAAAAAAAAATCCTAAAAAGCGTATATTGATTGGTTTGCACAAAAGTTATAGCATCTACAAACTATTGGATATGTTTATGGACTTTTTTTTTACATATTTTTTTTACTAGTAATGGTGGCTATCAGCGATTTTTAGCAGGACTGCGACATTACAGCAGACAAATCTGACACTAAGTGACACTTTTTGGGTACCAGCAACACCAATACAGTGATCAGTAAAGAAAAAGGAACTGTCACTGTATAAATGACACTGGCAGGGAAGGGGTTAACATCAGGGGCAATCAAAGGTTTAACTGTGTTCCCTGGGTGTGCTTTCTAAAGCCTCGTACACACGGGACGATGATTGTATACAACAGGTCGTACTAATGACCGCTGTATGCGAAATCGATCGTTCGTATGCGCGATTAGAACAGCCGACATACGACGGTCATACAAGGGGAGTTGTATGAGCAGACTAGAAAACTTGGTCGTACCAACAAGCGGTCATACGACCGTTGTATCGTGTGTACAGAGCAGTTGGCACAACAAGTTGTATTGTGCAAAACACGCATTCTCCAAAGTCAGGAACAGCCAGATGCCAATTACATGCACCTGAACATTATTTCTGTGATTGTACGATCGTGTAGTGCAGTCAGTATGCAAGTTCCATTATCCAACATACGATTTGAGACGATCGTAAGTACGATCGTCGTCCCGTGTGTACGAGGCTTCACTGCGTGTGTGAGATGGACTGACTGGAGGAAGAGACACCTGTGTTCCTGATTAGCAGGAATCACAGATCTCTCTCTCCCTCTGTGAAAGAACAGCAGTTTGCCTTGTTTACATAGGCAGATTGCCATTTGGTCTCTTCTACAAACGATCGGCAGGTCCCGGCGGCCATTGCGTGGGGTGGTCCTTAAGTGGTTAACTGACAATTGTGCGGTCATGTGACACTGTACCCAGATAAAAATATGTAATTTTTCCAACAAATAGAGATTTCTTTTGGTGGTATTTGATCTTTTCTGCGTTTTTAATTTTTTGCGCTTTAACCACTTCCCGCCGGCACAATGTCATATGACGTCGCAGCCTTTGAGTGGTGATATCGGAATGATGCCTGCAGTTACAGGCATCATTCAGATATCTTCCTTTACAGCCGTGATTCCCTGCACCGTAAAAATAATCATATCGGCTGTTCAGCCGCTTGATTATTTTTACAGGTGGCGGAAGGGGACATCCCTTTTTCTCCTGCCGTCCTCCAGTGCTTTTACTGGTGAGAAGTTGACCATAGAAAATCCCAGACCTGGGCTCTTGTGGCCATATCGAAAAGGATGGAAATGTGAATGGAGAATGTGGACGCAGTATTCAGAAGCGTTTTCAGAAACTGATAAGTTTCCAAATGACATTAGCCACATAGTGGCGCGGGTTATGCTCTCGTCAGTTACGGCAAAGTGAGTGCTATGGCTGGGGCCTGGGCTTGCTAATCCCGCCACTAATAGGCATAGTTTAGCATTCCTTTTTAGGGAGCTTCATCTTTTTGGCAAGCTGGATAGCACCGTAATCCGGGTCACAGTTGGCAAGTTGAGGTCCTACCTCAGGACCAGCACTGACTAGGCCAGAAGGGGACAGTCGAGAGAACAAAGTTTAGAGCGTGCATGGGTCGCATGTTTTTACAGTCCAGTTCAGGATTTTAGGAACAGCTGGTGAGGAGGCCAGATATCCCCTCAGAAGTATGTTAAAGCTTGAACTCAGGGATCCAAGAAGCTACTGAGTTGGGCCTCAGACTATTGGGAAGTTAAAGTGGTCTTTTCTGTACATGCATGGTCCATCAGAAGTCCTCTATCTTTTCTGAGTTAATTCCATGGATTTTGCCTCACGCTGAGGTAAAGAAAGCATATACTCATGCTTTCTGTAAGTCACTGGTGTCGCAAAGTGCTGCTGTGCCATTCTATGAATGCAAGAGATTTCAGAGCAGGTGCTCGCCCCTCTTATGGTCATGAACAGGAACAGCTTGCGGAGGGCGGTTTTAGACCTTGCACACCTGAGACAATTTTCAGCAAAGGAGAAGTTCAAGGTTGAAACATTGTCCCTGATTCATAGGGGGTCCAGCCAGATGACTGGCTTGTTTCCAATAGTTCCTTAGCTTCACTGTAGCTCAAGACCATCTCCAGCTACAGCCATTTGGGCTTTCAACATCACCCTGTGTGTTTTCAGTATTTTATTGGTTTTTATAGTCTTTATCAAAACAAAGAGCATACGCCTGCCTAGTTATGTGGATGTCCTTGTCCTTGATAGTAGTCCCAAGACAGAGGGCAGCTGCTGGAGTCTAGAGCTCATGTCTTTTCTATGCTCCTCTAATTTGTCTGGCTGCTGAATCTGGCAAGCAGACACCTGGAGCCCACTCAGTCTCTTGTGGGCCTTGGGGCTCAGTTCAATATAATCTTGGGGATCCTTGTCTTAGCTCTGGACCCCGATGTTCTGAATCTGAATACTTCTGCTCCTGTCTTCTTTCCACCTGCGCGCCTTTCAGTGTCTAAAATGTTTGGCCCTGTGGTGTCTACGGATCTGAGGATCAGATGGAAGCTGGAGAAGGCGGCCTTTCTGGAAGGGGTTTCTCCAGCAGTGGGTGCCAGGAAGCAGATTTCAGGCCTTTCACCATTTAAGGAAGGGAGTGTCAGTGCTCTAAGTTAGTCAACACTACCGCAGTCTCCTATGTTAAAATACAGCCT
The DNA here is from genome assembly GCA_018402905.1 of Glandirana rugosa. Lineage (NCBI taxonomy): Eukaryota > Metazoa > Chordata > Amphibia > Anura > Ranidae > Glandirana > Glandirana rugosa. The sequence continues at coordinate 801,343 of BLSH010072673.1, read as the reverse complement.
GGGGACTCACAGCCTGTTCTCTATTACAGGAAGCAAAGACAATTATGGCTTAGGCTCAGAAGAATCGAGCCTGCAGCTCAGCGACGTGTGTTCCCAGAGTCCAAAATGTTCTAACGGATTTTCTTTACAGAGTCCACAACGAATGGTCTCTACATGTGGAGGTTTTCAGGTGCAGATGCCCTGATGAATCATTAAAAATACAGTAGGATCTATGCATTTCTTCCAGTCCTGGTCAACCTTGGGTTTTCCACGAAGACTCCGAACAGAGATTGTTGAGTTTGTGGCAGGGATGCCTTATTGGCCAATTAGGCCATGGCTCCCCTTGCTAGCACAGTTCAGCTTCCAGAAATCAGAGCACCTTCTCCTCAGGCCAGACCTTCTGTCTCTGAGGGCAATTCTACATCCATGTCCAGCATGGTTACGTCTGATGGTCTGGTTCTCAAGATTGGAGGTCCTCGGCTGCTCCTCCCGCTCTCTTGAATACTAGAAAAAATGTCTGCAAACAAAGTTTACGGGAGAATCTGGTCAAACTTTGTTCAATATATGTCTGCGGCTGACAGGTCATGTAGTGATCTAGAAGTTCTAAGTATTCTAGGCTTCTTCCAGTCGGATTTAGTTCTGGCTCTATCGGTCAGCTCCCTTGAGGTTCTATTGTTATCTTTATCGGCCTTCACAGGTGTTTTCCGGTCTAGGCATCCAACAATTCTTCAAGTAAGCAGCTAGGCTCAGACCTCGGAGTAAGCAGAGGTATTCCAATGGCGTCTCCCTCTTGGTCTCAACTCCCCCTTGGGAGTTGGAGTGGAATGTTCTAGGGCTGCCTGTCCATTAGAGGCCTCTTTGTCAAGTTCGCCCTTTTCCCAGCTATCACATTGGCATAAAAAGCCTCAGAGATTGGTTCACTAGTCATAGAGAACTTTCTTACGTTCTTTTCAGTCGAGCGGTGCTGTTACCTATGCTTGACTCAATTCCCAAGGGTGCATCAGTCTTTGTGGGAGCCAAGAAATTGTTCTGCCAACCTTAGAGTTCTAACTTGCGTGGGAGAGGGCACACTGTGTCTTAGTTGGGTAAATCTCATGTCTAGTAAACAGGGAATGCTGATTTGACTTACAGCAGTACCTTCCTTCAATTTTAGGAATCCTTCAGATATTGTAAAGTTATATCTACAAGCTACAGCTTCCTTCAGGCTTGAGAAGGCCTGTTCATTCTTTTGCCAGAAAGGACAGAACGTGTCTCATCTAAGGCAATTGTGGCACGGATTGTTATGGATGTTATGTTTCTTTAAATGCAACTCTATGGTGCATCTGTATTTCTGATTTTCTGTGTGGTGTTTCCTGTTCCTGCTGGTTATTATTCAATGAACATGGCTTCTGTACAGTAATGGCTTGTGCTGAACATAGCTTCTGTACAGTAATGGTTTGTGCTGTCTTTACTTGCATCACATCAAACACAGATTGCCTAGGTCACCCAACAAGCTCACAGAGCCAAGGGCTTGGCTACTTTGGAGGTAGTGTCTGCTCACCCGACCAGGAGTGGGTCTACATCTTGGGCAGCTTTGCGTCATGTAGCTCCCAAAGTAATTTGCAGGATGGCCACCTGGTCTTCTATCAACACGTTTATGTCCCATCACTGTGTTGAACCAGCTGCCCAATCTTCAGTTAATTTTGCTTTACAAGCACTGTCAGTTGACGGTGTTAATTAAACCTTCTTTGCTCAACATTTTCCCCACCCGGGTGTGTACGGCGAGTTATTTCCCACACGTATGCTGCCATGGAGTCTGTCAGGAAAACGCAAAATTTCCTATCAAATACTTATCATAGTTTTCCTTTCCTGATAGACTCCATGGCAGCAGGAGTTCCCTCCCAAATGTCTAGAGTAGGCTAGATACGGAACACGGCCGCTGGCTCGGAGCAAAGATTTATGGGAGAGGGGTCCTATAGGGGATTAGTGTAGGCGGGGTTAACCCACAAGTATGCTGTCATGCAGTCTATCAGGAAAGGAAAATTACAGCAAGTATTTGATAGGAAATTTTCAGTTTTTTTTACTTTCTGCTATAAAACATACCCAATAAAAAAAATGAAATGTCCTCCTAAATTTAGGTCAATATGTGTTTTGCTACATTTTTTCGGTAAAAAAAATCCCAATAAGCGTATATTGATTGGTTTGCGCAAAAGTTTTTGTGTTTACAAACTATGGGATATTCTTATTTATTAATTTTTTACTAGTAATGGCGACAATTAGCAACTTGTAGCTGGACTGCGATATTGCATTCAGACACCTGACACTTTTAGCACTTTTTGGGGACCGGTGACACTAACACAGTGATCAGTGCTAGAAAATATGCACTAAATACTATGAGTGTCCCCGTGCTGTGGTTTGCTCAAATGAATTTAAATTAAATTAAGTTTTGACTGCTGCAAGAAAAAAGGTGTGTACTTCTTCGAGAATTAGTATGGGAAGTTCCTGTGCTCAGTAAAATATATAGAATCATAAAAAATAGTTTACGATATCTAATGTACAGGGTGGGCCATTTATATGGATACACCTTAATAAAATGGGAATGGTTGGTGATATTAACTTCCTGTTTGTGGCACATTAGTATATGTGAGGGACGAAACTTTTCAAGATGGGTGGTGACCATGGCGGCCATTTTGAAGTCGGCCATTTTGAATCCAACTTTTGTTTTTTCAATAGGAAGAGGGTCATGTGACACATCAAACTTATTGGGAATTTCAATGGTGTGCTTGGTTTTAACGTAACTTTATTTTTTCACGAGTTATTTACAAGTTTCTGACCACTTATAAAATGTGTTCAATGTGCTGCCCATTGTGTTGGATTGTCAATGCAACCCTCTTCAGACTTCCGTTAACAGATACGACACTTCTATGCTCTACACGTCGTGGACTTTGATGCCTATGACCTTCGGACACGATCGTAAAGAGGACGCCACAACGATAGTCACACACTTCTCACCCTCTTCTCCCAACGTAACTGTTAGGTTGTGTTACCCGTCGTGTAACTTGTGTAAAATATTCACCAGTCTTTGAACATTTATTGAGCACTTTTTTATTTCAATGCAATTTTGGTTCGTGTGGTAACTTTAAGGGTTATTCAAACTACACAGTGTACTGGGAGAAGGATAACTTTTTTGTTTTCAACCTAAGTTTTACCGGCTGAAGTTTTA
>BLSH010072673.1:785747-798152 GCA_018402905.1 Glandirana rugosa | reverse complement strand
GCACCATCTTGCTGGAACTATGATGTCGGTGATAGGGAATTGCTGGCCATCAAGTCGGCTTCGGAGGAATGACGGTACCTCCTGGAAGGAGCAGCTCACCCGGTATTGGTTTTTACTGACCATAAAAACCATAAAAAATCCATATGCTGTGAAGATACGAGATGTGCAGCACCTGAAACTACGGATACTGGAAGCCTGTGCTAGCATTTCTCCTGCGGTGTTGCTATCAGTGTGTGAAGAGTGGGAGAAGAGGGTTGCATTGACAATCCAACACAATGGGCAGCACATTGCACACATTTTATAAGTGGTCAGAAACTTATAAATAACTCATGAAAGAATAAAGTTACGTTAAAACCAAGCACACCATTGTTTTTCTTGTGAAATTCCCAATAAGTTTGATGTGTCACATGACCCTCTTCCTATTGAAAAATCAAAAGTTGGATTCAAAATGGCCGACTTGAAAATGGCCGCCATGGTCACCACCCATTTTGAAAAGTTTCCCCCCTCACATATACTAATGTGCCACACACAGGAAGTTAATATCACCAACCATTCCCATTTTATTAAGGTGTATCCATATAAATGGCCCACCATGTATAATCAACAATATCTGCTATGACAAATGACAAAGCATATATTATATAGTGCTGTGATTCTTGAACATCGCAATAATTCCTTTAAAGTGCCATCCGTGCAGAAAAAGTTCTAGTACCGTACGGAGACTTCTGGTGACGCCATTTCCTGGATTTTGGAACGCACACCACGGATTGCACAGCGTTTTTTATGCTTGCCATGAAAGACTAACGTGAGTGGATATTATTTTCTGTTAAAACCTTTTTAAACTATATCATGCCATGTATGCTCTATTTCTTATCCTATGAGTACGTCTAACTATTGGAGACGAGTGGAAGACGATAAAGACACATCTATGAAAGACATATTTCACCAATACAGGCGATCTTTACATGGATAGCTGGTGAGTGAGGGCACAGGAGGAAGGGGAGCACAGCACTTTCATCACCTTTGCCATATATTTCTGCACGGATTGCACTTTTTAAAGAACTTTTTTCTGCATGGATGCCACTTTAAAGGGATCACCGCGATATTGAAGAATCACAGCACTATATAAACTTTTATTGTTATGCTTTGTCATTTATTATAGCAGATATTATTGATTATATGGTAGATATTGTAGACTATTTTTTATGAGTCTATATATTTTACTGAGCACAAACAGCGCAGGAAATTCCCATACTAAAACATATACACTGTGACTGTACTAATGACACTAGCAGGGAAGGGGTTAACATCAGGGGTCGATCAAAGGATTAATTTTGTGCCTAGCATGTGCTTACTCACTGTGGGGAAGGTGCTTTGACTAGGGGAAGGCAAAGATCCGTGTTCCTGTTTCGCAGAAACACAGGATCAATAACTTCCCTTCTGACAGAAGGACAATCTGCCTTATTTACATAGGCAGATTGTCATTCTGCCTATGTCCTGTGAAATCAGCAGGTGCCAGCAGACATCAAGTCTGCGGTACCCGCCTCTGGGCTCCCGCTGTGTGATCTCAGCGGGGGCGGGTCGGGGGCCACATGCACGTGCACCAGCCTCGGAAGTGTCAGATCACATACAAGGCGAGTGATTTGGCACAGAGTGGCCGCCCTGCCATAGTAAATGTACGTGGGCTGTTCGCGAAGTGTAAAAGTGCTCTTAAGAGAATGCTTTGCATTTTGTCAAAGAATGCAAAGCATTGTCTGATGAGATGAGGCAGAGTTGTGGTGTCACGATCTTCACCTTGCCCAATCATAAATGCAAAGCTTTCTGAATAGCACCCATACCGAGCAGGCAACCACCTGTGTTCAGTAAGCAGCAGGATCCAGAAGTTAGTGGAGATCACTGTAGTAGTTGTGCTTACTACAGTAATTTCCAGTTTTCATGGAAATTAGTCAGGTATGGTATATGCATAGTTACATTGGCTCAAGCCAATGTAGGTATGTAAAAGTATCCATACCAGGAATTCTTTTAGCTTTATTTTGTAGATGACTAAGATCCATCTGTATTTTAATCACTTCCGGACCGCCTCGCGTATATTTACTAGTGCAGCGTGGCACAATCCCGCAAATCGCCCTCTATAAACGGCTGCTCACTCGTGCGGAAGCGCGCTCTTGTGTCCGTTGCACTCTGCAACAGTATGGCTGCAGTTCTGGCGGACTCTATGTCCGCCGGCTACTCGCGATTACCAGGCAGAGAAGAAAAACGGGAACCGCCGATGTAAACACAGCGGTTCCCCGCTCTGTCAGGCGGCATGTGAGAGATCTACTGATCCCTGTCACTGGGATCAGTTAGATCTCTTATGCCCCTGGCAGCTCAGCCCCCTCACAGTTAGAACACAGTTAACCCCTAGATCGCCCCCTGCAGGTTAACCCCTTCACTGCCAATGACATTTATACAGTAATCAGTGGATATTTAAATTTCTGATCGCTGTATAAATGTCATTGGTCATAAAAAAGTGTCAAAAATGTCCGACATGTCCGCTGTAATATCACAGTCCCGATAAAAATCGCAGATCGCCGCCATTACTAGTAAAAAAAAAAAAAAAAATAGTAAAAACGCCATGTATGAATTCTCATGGTTTGTAAATGCGGCAACTTTTGCGCAAACCAATCAAAAAATGCCGATCGCAATTTTTTTTTACCACAAATATGAGGAAGAATATATATCGGCCAAAACTGATGAATACATTTGTTTTATTATATATATTTTTGGATATGTATTATAGCAAAAAGTAAAAAATATTGTTATATTTTCAAAATTGTCGCTTTTTTTTGTTAATATCGGTGATCAGAAATGACACAGAGGGGATCAAATACCACCAAAAGAAAGCTCTATTTGTGGGGAAAAAAGGACGTTAATTCTGTTTGAGTACAATGTCACACGACCGCGCAATTGTTAGTTAAAGCGACGCAGTGCCAAATCGAAAAAGTGCTCTGGTCCTACAGAGGAAATCCTTCCGGTCCTTAAGTGGTTAAATTGTGGTGTTACATCAATGTCAGCAATGACAGTTATTTCCTTTTCACTGCTAAGTTGGAAAAGGAAACACAGAATACAGGTTGTAGCAAACTCTTTGTGTACTGAATAATTTCTCTAGCCTATTCCTATGTTTAAATTCAAATGCATCCTGTACACGGCACAATTATTGCTGCCAATGCTTGTATTTGATCCTTTGTCAGGGACCGGTGTGACCAGAAATGTGTGGACTGCAACAGAGTGTGTACCAAACACAGGTTAAATGTAAATAATATGATTTATTATAAGATAAATAAATAACAAAGACAATACACCTACAATATAGTAAATAGTGAAATACAACCAGTGAATAAACCAACAGTGAACATACAATAAAAGACCGGCTAAATCAAATATGTACAGAGTAAGGAATAACCAAATCGTAATCGTACCAAGCCAGGGTTATGCGCTGGAGATCAAGCAGTGGAGAGCTGGGAACAAGAAAAGTCAGGGAAAGGGAACCAGGAGATGGACTGAGCAGGCTGCAGGAACAGGGACAGAGTCCAGGAGCAGGAGAGCAGGAGACGGGAAACAGGCTTCAGGAACACTGGTCAGGGGCACAAGGAGAAAATACCAAGGCAAACTAAAACAGCATTCCCCAGGTTTAAATGTACCTCCTGCAATCAGCATCAGGTGATGCCTGATTGCAGGGGATGATGTCAGCTCCTGACTGCCGAGAGACACCCGCTGGTGGACACTGGAACTGCAGCCTAAAGATCTTGGAGCACAGTGCCACCAGCAGGTGAAAACGCTCCCGACCGTCAGCCTCCGACTGCTGAGAGACACCCACTGGTGGACACCGGAACTGCAGCCCATAGATCTGGGAGCTACAGCGCCACCAGCAGGTGACCTTTCCTGACCTCCCTAGAGATGAGCAAATTATAGAACTTTCATTTCCCCAAAATTTCAACAAAAAATTGGGAGAATATTAACACTTCCTGCCGACGTGGCGCATATATGTGCAAGGTGTTGTAGCAGTGGCTGAGGGGCATTTAGGAGGTGCTAATGCCGTCTCCTTACACCCTTTTTTGTAATTTTGGTTTGTTTACTTTTTTTTAATTGCAAAAGAAAACAAAAAGGTACAAAATGCCACAACTGCGAGCCAAGTGTTTGGCCCACGGTTGTGGAGTGGCCACATTGAGCTCAATGGGGGAGTTTACACCCATGTCTGTTCAAATATGTTTCTCCTTTTCTGTTAAGGCCTTGTTCACAGGTGTTCCTTGCATTCCCGTGTGGGTAACCCCATTCATGTCTGTTGGTACACAGCAGTGGCATGGACACAACCACTGTGTCTCAGTATGGCATTCATGTGAATCTGTGTCCCCAAACTCACTCTTGGTGCATTCAGGACTGTGCACCCACACAGTTGTTACATTGGGAGCAGTGGCTGTGTCCATGCAGCTGCTGTGTCCCAGTAGACGACAATGAGACTGCCGACACAGGGATGCACAGGTGTTGCATACATCCCCATGGCAGCAGTCCCATTGTTGTCATTGGGATGCACTCAACACTTGTGCATCCCCATGCTGGTAAGACATGGCCCTGCATGGGGCATGGATGTAATTGCCCATGTGATTGAGTCCTTAGACAGATCTGAATAGATGTAAATGGATGCCATCTGTATATATCTGTTCTGTCAAAATGCACTGCACTGCATGGGAACGCAATGCAATGAACCAACCCTGAATCCTTTTTTTTTTTCTTAGCAAAAGCTTGAATAAGCGGATGATGAATCTGTAAGGTGAACTTACACTGGACCCCCTTCCCATCGCACCCGATCCTGCTGTGCCTGAGGCCGGCGATCTCCCGCACTGACATATCGTATAACCCTTTTACCTGCAATCCCCTGCGGCTTCATCTCCTAAACGTACCTTGTGAAGGTATGTATAGGAAGCATTCTAATTGGACGGCGCCATCACATGGACGGCGCCAACTAATCAGAACCTGCGTAGCCCGTCCTGTCAGTGCTGGAGAAGAGGACAGAAAGCCGCAGGGATTTCAAATCCCCGGACCGGTAAAACAGATATACGATGTGTCAGTGCGGGAGATTGCCGGCCTCAGGTCCAGCGGGACCGAGTGTGTTGGGGAGGGGGTCCAGTGTAAGATCATTTTACAGATTTTCTGTTAGGCCTCATACACACGGACGTTTTTTTACCGCCACATTTTTGAGCGTTTTTTTTGCAGCTCTCCATGTTATTCAATGGCCCCATAAAAACGTGGACGTTTTTGAGCTGTAGATAGCGTTGGTGTTAGTGAGCTGAAAGCAGAACCCACAGCCAGCATGTTCCGGGGCTGTAGCGTTATGGCGTTTTTGACGCTGAGCTGGCAAAACGCTCACTAACGCGCATTAACGCCATAGCGACGTTAACCGGCGGTTTTAGGTTAAAAAATAGCAGAGGAATGTTTTTTCAAACAAAGCGCTTATTCACGCCGACGCTCACTAACTCGCATTAACGCCGATGCAAAACGCAGACGAAATTGTTTTTGACACCAATTTTTCCCTGACGTCAGGCCTGACGTTACAGCTAATTTATTTAATACGCTCTTGTGTATGGGGCCTAAAGGTGAATTTGCACTTTAAATATGCTGCTACCGCAGCATATGTACCTCCTTAGAGTTTCAAAGGGTGGCCTTGCGACAGAGCCCTAGATGAAATGAATTAAAATAAACTATCCCACAAACACCCCAAACTCCCAATTTAAAAAACACATATAAATAAGGGAAACAAAGGGTAGATTTTTTTTTCCGAAGCAGGCTTCTCCTAAGTAGCTCAATGAATGACAATGAAATCAATTTAGCAAAAAAACAAAACTCAGATTATCCCAAATAGTCTCACACTTTATTATATGTCAAAGCTTAGGTCATTGTGTATTATTGTTTGCTCTCTCCCTATATTCACATTCATAAATGTCTAGTAAGGGAAAGTAGTTCTATTTCATATAGCAAAAACAGCATTGGGATAATTATTCAGGGTGCAGATGAAAAGCTTTGCACATGTATGATTCAACGTAATGCTGTCTCCTCTGCTGTCAGTCCTAAAGCAATTGCATCAAACAGCAGGACAGGGAGGAGGAGCTCTTCCTTCACTATAGCCTCTGGTTCCCTTCTCTACAATTCCTCCTCTGCTCCCCTCCCTTGTCTGTGGAATAAGCAGCGTTCTGCCAGCCTGTGCACTAATCTGCACTTTGAGGTGTTTGCACAGAAGAGGATCAGCAGAATAACAAGGTGCCATGGGCCAGCTCTGCTGCTTCCCTTTTTCCAGAGACGAGGAGAAAATCAGTAAGTGCTCCTTTTGTACAAGAACATCCATGGTAGATGCAATGACTTGGCTTAGTAACGCTGTTTTTAGCCCATTTGTAAAGGAAGGGTAATGAATTTGTAAGGAAAAGGCACAGATAGTGGAGCTGGCATTTAACCGTCATATCAGGCTGCCTCTTCTATAAATAAAGATATTAAAAATACGTGTCTGCTTTCCTTCCCTCAGTTTTCTGGCAGCTTCTTTCTATTAACAGATCACGACAAGGTAAAATCATGTGCGCTTGTGTTTCATAGAGCCGTATTCTCATTTTTTAAACTTAGTTGTGTAGTGCTTTGATGTATAGCTGCTTAATAGTTTTTTTTTTTATGTTGCATTTACTTTCATTTGTGTACTAGTGATTGCTCATAGTGTTGCTCTCCCTTGCTTTCTCAAGTATGCTATATTATATTGTATACTAATTGCTATAATAATGTTACTGAGTCATATAGTTAGATGATTACCATCAAATAAGCAACTAGCTCTTGGATAAAGAGCTTGCAGCAAAGCCTTGTTATGGAGTTCTTTGTAAAATGATACAGTATGTGGAGGAGTGAAAAGTACACAGTATAATTTCCACATTTGCTGCTACTGTATTTGTAGGGATTTATAGCCAGTTAGTATGGTATCAGCTAAGGTTAATGGTCTGGATTTGCCTTTCTTACAGTCAGTCCTGCAGTGATACATTTACTTGCTTTTACTGTAGAATCTTGCATGCTGCTTGTAAAATTGTCTCTAGATTTTGTATAGCAAAGCCTTATCTCAATATCTGAGCCAAAGAGTCGCAATTCCTGCATATGGTTTACATTTTCTTAGTCTTCTGGAACAGTCTGCAGTAAAATAATAGAAAATAGCTTATCCGTAGTAAAGAATTATCAGTGCTTCAGGCAAAGCTAAGTAAATAAATTTTCACCTCCATGTGTGTGCTTTTTCACATAGCCATAGCTGTGTGAACTGTGCCTCTTACAGTGTGTGTGATACATAATTCTCCTGTGAGCTTTAACCATTTAAAATGTGGCTTCCAAAATGCTCATAGGCTGCACGTTGTGGCCTTCATGGACTAAAGCCTCGTACAGACACTGCGATTATCGTACGACCACACGTCCCGAAATTGGCTGTCCGTGATTTTGTCTAGCATACTGACGTTAGTAAAATTATCGTTCGACAATGGCGAACATAGTGATGTGCTACGAGCGTATAAAGAGGAAGTTTAGTTTTTATGTGTCACCCTTTGGACCCCTTCCGCTGATTTGATGTTTACACGACCGAACACTTCCGGCTCGTTCCTTGGTTCCAAACATGCGTGTTTGTACTTTCAACTTTTGTTTGTCCAACTTGTACAGACGCGCCGAAATCGGACGTGGCCTTGTCGGCAGACAAAAGTTTCTTAGTAGGCTCATCCAGCTAAATGAAAATCGGCTGTCGAATGAGCATAGTAACGGTCAGATTATCGGACAACAGGCTGTCAAACAAAAATTTTCAGACGATAATGGGACCTTAAGTCTAGAGCAATTCTTCTATTACCGCTAAGAATTAATGCACCTCTTTGGAGTATTAGATTGAGAGGGATAGGTGTATGTATGACCACGTTGGCCCAATCTATATATTATACAAAAAAGAGTTTCTAATGCCAATAGGCATAGATATGACCCCTCTTTGGAGTATTAGCAGAACAGTCACAGAAATTAGTAAAGAAATTTAGTAAGTATTTTAGTAAGTAAGGCACAAAAAAATGTACAGAATGCAGTAACCCATAGCAACCAACCAGAATACACATTTCACCTATCTACAGTAAATTGCAATTGGATTGGAGGTTATTGCTTTATTTCCACATCATCATTGATCTTTTCTTCAAATGTTTGTCTTTAATTTTGGGTGGTAAAAAAGTGTAATTATATTCATTGCACGTAGGTCTGATATGAAAAGTGATCAATTTGTGTGATCATTTTAATATGGTGGAAAGATTTTATTATCGTAATTGAGGGTGCACATGAATATGCTGTGCTAATTTTAATAATAAAACATATGTTTTTAAATAAATCCATTATGCAAACTATAGATCATGTGCATATGTATATATGTGCAAAATTATTAACATAAATGTCCATACATAAATCCCTGCTCCAGTCCAGTAATACTTTCAGATGCATGAAAAAAATTCAATTCAATGCAATAAGTGTGTGATAGTAGATACCTCTACCATCCCCTTTGGGCACATTCTCGCCTTGATTGATCCCCATCCAAAAGGTCTAATTGCATCTTGTATAAGTCAGTAAGACCTATGTTGACCCAGCTGGACTCTTCTCAGAGTTCATAATTTCCTCCTCAGAACTCCAGCAATCATTGCCAGCTTAGGTGATGATTGGTGGATCAGTGCTCAAAGAGACAAAAGTGGTGGGAAGATTGTATTATCATAATTGAGGGTGTCTTTCACAATTAAAAGGTATAGATATTTTCTTTACCTTCCATCAAGGTGTACAGGAATATTGTAATTCTTTAACATTTGGGTTATGTGCAGCTGCCTACAGGAGGTGGACACTGCCAAACCAAAAAAAAAAAAAAAAAACCATTGAAGCCCAGTCCCCAAATAAATTCCCTATCCTAACTGAGATGCTTTTGTTCTTTGCTAGTGTCCTAAGAGGTTGGATGCTTCAAAGAAAAACGTTGTTTTACTTTTTTCTCCTCTTTTATCAGCATTCCTGGTACTTTGCAGACATTCAGTCCTGCCTCAGCACCATCACCACCAGAACCATGCAGTCTATTTGACCAGGTTCCAGATAACTTTGAATTGCACACATTTGTTTCAACTCATTCTAACACAAAGGCCTTCCCCATAAATTCTGTTTTTTATCCACCTGTCATTGACACAGTCTGCCTCCTTTTATGTTAGACAGCGTTGGCGGTCTGATAGCGTCCAAACAATTTCAATGCTGGACACACGGTCATATTCCTGGATCCCTACTTCTGAATCTTTTCCCTTTTTATACAGAGTGAGGGTTTTGTTTATGAATGCTTCTTTCATCATAAGGAAAATCCAACTCATTACTTCTGTTCTCCCCTGAAAGATCAACAGACACAGCACTCTTGTTACCTGACTGCAGAGATTTGTAGATGGAAGTCTGGAGATCCTTATGGGACCTTTTTATATTTTGTCCAGCATTACTTTCTCTTTTCAAGGATTAGGAATCCTAGCTTGGCCTTTACCTTACAAACATTCTTGTTTTGTTAACCACTTAAGCTGTTACTCTAAGTCTTCTCCCATCATTCTTTCAGGTAGTCTTCCTCTAGCCATGTTTCTTGTCCTGCTCTGAAATAACAAATTCATTCTTGGTGACCTTCCTTGTTAGTAGCAATTTGTACTTTGATTATCATTTTAGCCTTTTTCAGACAACAATTCCTTCTGATAGCCTACTAATAAGGTTTCCATGTTTGGAAATCCAGATCTGGATCTTTCAATGGCTGCTGCACAACCCTCAGTTGGTTTGCTTTTGGATAACCCACATGTCCAAGAATTACTATATTCCTGTGTTCTTCAATGGACAATAAAGAAGATAAGATTTTTGAACTTATCACATTTTTTTTTTCCATTGAGAAACACAGGTCCCCACCCCTTTGGGTTTGTTGCCCTTGCTGCTTGCTCACAGAGCTGAAGCATGGTGGCTATGGGCATGTGTATATTAAGCTATTTTCCTGCCTCCCTCAATGGACTTAAATTTAAAAAAAAAAAATGTTTTGGTAAATACAAAAATCTTGTTACTTGAAGCATTTGTGTACAATGCATTAGGATATGTTTAAGTATCCTCCTAAGAGACAGTCAAGCTGGCCTCAAACATTGTGATATAACTGTGAATCTCCCACATATTTAACACACACTATGTTAGAGCTACCTGATTCGACATTAATTGAATTGTTTAGGTTGGACCTTGCATTACATAGTTGTTTGTAAAGTAGAGGACAGCCAACACCGAAATCTATGGTTATTAGACTGCCTGCTAGTGCCTATGGAATCTATTCACTGCCTTCCACTGTCAATCACCAGGAAGGTGGACCTGTTGGGCAGCTAGTCTATAGGTTACCCATCAGGTCCACCTCTCTTGTGACTGACAGTGAGCAGATTCCATAGCTACTATTGGGCTGTCTAATGGCTATGGAATCTGCTCACTGTCAATCACAAAGGAGGCAGACTTGGTGGAGAACTAGTCCATCAGGAACCTCATCAGGCTCCGTCCACCCAACAGCTCAACTTCTTGGACACTGTGCTTGTCTTTATCACAGGTGCAGTGGCTGGGAACATCACTGAACCTGACTGGTATGGACACTTCAGCCTCAGTACCATCCCCCACTATGTCTCCTGCAACAAATTCATGTACCTGTTTCCAACAGGTACATGAATCTGTTGCAAGCACCAACATTTGAAATACAAAGGCACAACAGAATTCTAAAGAGTGTCTTAGACACTTTTTTATACATATGGACATTCCTTGGATACTTCTTACTATAAGTTAGCTTCTTACAGCAGTCAGTAAGGTGTGATGTATATACATGCTAATCCACCATAGTCTCTGATATGGGCACTTTAAGGGCTTGTCCAGACTGTAAGTTTTAGCGTGTGTGCTGGAGTCTGTTTTGTTTGGGCCGGGCCTTGTGCATTTTCAATGTAAGGCATGATTTTACCATTTTTTAACTGTGGTTCATAGAAATGGATGGAATGGATGGAGACATCAGGTGACCTTTGGTGCGATGCTCAAATCAGACATGCTGCTTTTTTCTGTAACTCACCACTCCGAACCTTTTGGCTCCTTTGTGGTATGAACAATTCTTTTGCAGAAAACATAGTATTATCTGTGAGAATATAATCACATATATTGTCCAAACGATGATGGGTAGAACCAAAATCTGAAAAAACTGTGATTATTTATTGGTGGATTAAGAATGGGTCAAAAGCTAACTGGGACTATTGTAGTGGAAGTCACTGCAAGCTGTCAAAGCCACTTGGCCAGGCTGATCATAAGTCCAGCTTTCTGCCTTTAAGGCCTTCTGCACAAAAAAGCATTCTAAAAACATCAGTAGCTTTGCAGTGAGTTTTTCAGCTTTTATCAGCGCTTTGCATTGACGTTTTTGAGCAGTAACTTTTTTTTTTTTCTTTTTCAATGGACCAAAAATGTCCAAAAAGGTTGGTCAGCTGCGTTTTTGTGCATTTTTGAGCAGTAGCAGTTTTTCCCCCCTCAATGGATGTAAAACGTCCAAAACCGTTGGTGAGTGGCGTTTTTTGCAAATTTTTGAGCATTACAGCTTTTTTCAGCTGAAAAACGTCTCTCAGAACCCACTAGTCTTGGGTTTTTTTACAGCTCAAAAAACGGCACTGCCCAAAACAGTTGATAACAACCTATGTGTGCATGAACACATAGGATAACATGATGGGGAGTTTATTGACTGTAGAAAAAACATCTGCAAATAAAAACAGCTGCTGTAAAAACGTCCAGAAACGTCCTGTGTGCATGAGGCCTAAGGCTTGCTATGCTTCACAGTTGCTTTAATTGTTTGACCCAAAAAGGTACTACTCCTGACCCTTTAATAATCTAGCTTTTTATTGATTAGAATACAGATAAGAAGCATGTTGCCATATTGCAGCATAACAGCTGCTTGTTGATAAACACAAACGCGAATCTAACATTTAAAATAAATAGTTTGCAATGTAAACAGACAGTGCTTGCAATAATTAAATAGTTTGTAAAAGACCATATGGTTTATACATTGATAGATAGCGAACCAAGATAAATTAATAACGTTCGTGACAGACAAATGTAACGTTTGATAAATAAAATTTACAATCTAAGCGCAAACACAAATAGTTGTTCGTCGACAATACGACGTTATACCGTTGTACGAAGAATAGACATAAGATTAGTTATTTTTCGATCTAATAATTTCCCAGTCCTCATCATGGAAAAACCCAGTTTGTTAATTTCGTTGACACTTCGTATCGTTCGGAATCCGGAGTACGTGTGTCCTGCAAAGACCTGCAAAAATGTCGTCGACAAAAA
>BLSH010072673.1:757508-771491 GCA_018402905.1 Glandirana rugosa | reverse complement strand
TCACCATTGAAATTCGGGGGTGGGGGGGGGGGACTGGTTTATGTTTAAATATGTTTTGCTTGAGTTTCAATGACCAAGCAATGTGATATTAATATGTTAAGTTTTTGCATTATTGATGATATTCAATATACAATATTTTATTTACTTCATTTGAAACCAAAATAAAGTGCCGCGGCCATTTATTGCCAAATTTAAGGTCTGGTGTTCATTAGTCCAGGTGGTTGTCCTTGGGGTAATCTGGGTCGGTGGGGGTACAGTGCGGCCTGCATTTCCCATGCAGCTTACCAATTTTTAGATGTGGTATCTGCATGCGTTTTCTTTTAAAATCCTTTTTTCCATTATTTCCACCTGGGGATCCATTCATCAATCCTGTCATTTTCCAACCTCTTTATCAGACCAAGCTTTCCAGTAAAAGTGGCAGTTAGGGTTAAGACAAACCATTTACCACTAACAGAGACCAGGCTCTCACCAATGATCAGGACTCCTGCCTCTGGGTTACCTGATTATTGTGATTGCCTATCACAGTGAATAGCCACTGTGCAGCCCGCCCTTTTGTTTACTTTCTTTTCTGAATGGAGAGAAAGAGCAATCCAGTACACTCAGATGTCTGTATTCCAGACTCTTCAGCTATATGATAGTGCTCATCTCTTTACCAACTTTCCATGTGAGATATTGGATTAAACAATTCAGTACTCTTATATATGGGCCTGTGCCCACTCACCCATCTGGACAAACTGCTACAGACGACGGTCCTGCTGCTTTGTTGATGGTGATAGTGATGAAGACACACTTGCTCTCTGCTCCTGGAATCGGCCTCTACTGCACTCTTCCTTGCAGTTCTCCCCAATCTATTGCTACAGATGCTGCAGGTTCAGGAACAATTCCTCTGATAGCAGGGCCCATCCCCCTGACCATCCGCAGGAACGCTGTATAGTTGCAAACCGCACGGTTTGTGTGAATGTGTAATCGATCACCGTTGTCCTGAGAGAGAGTGTATATGACTGCAGCCTTGGCTTAAATAGCCTCTCCCATGAGGCACTGCTGCTCCCAGGAACCTCTCTCTGCAGCACAGTCCGATGGGAAATGAAGTTCTCCTGCTGGTCTGTCTAATGGCAAATCCTTGAAAAACCACTACATATCCACAATGCATCACTTTCTCTGAAAGGAAATGACAAACAGCCCTTTGTAGCTGCTGTTTTGTTAAAGCCCCATGCATTGGCTGCTGTAACTGTTCTCCCCATAGGAACACAGTACAAGTGCAGTGTAACTTGATCCTTCTGAGTTTCTCTGTACACATTACATTAAAGCAGAGTTCCACCCATGTAAAAGACTTTTAATAATCGGACACTCACCTGTCACCTGTCCCTCGCTCCAGCGATGCAGTTGCCCGAGGGCTCGCTCTTCGCCCCCTCCCCTCGGTGGCGCCGGCATCATACGTGTGGCCACTCGGCTTTGGCTTCAAAGCCGGGCGCGCACTGTGCATGTGCGAGCCGCGCTGCACCCTGTGACTGGCCGGCGTATCTTCTGGGACCTGTGACGTGTCCCAGAAGATCGCCGAGAGGGAGGGGGGGAAGGTGAACCTTCCAGGTTCCTCTGCGCCAGGAGAGGAAGTGGACCGTGTGAAAACAGGGTCCCTGGTCACCCCCCAAATAAAGGACATGCTAGTTGTGGTATGTGGGGGGGTCACCTTCCATTAAAGCGGAAGTTTCACTTTAGGGTGGAACTCCGCTTTAAGTTCAGTCCGTGAAACAAGAAGGAGAGGGAGAAATTCTCCCGCAGGGGCTGACAAGTGCATTTCTCTCTTCTAGGTGCTGCGATTACATCCTTTATTTTATCTACCATTGGGAGTAACTCTCTTTTTTTTATTAATAAAGCAATTTGGGAATACTACACAATAGGCTTCTTGTCTCTTTGCTTCCTGTTTGCATTTATGGCATTTTAACAACCGGAGCATTTGTCCATACCAATGGTATTACCATATTTGGAGTATCTGAGCCGAATTAGCTTTTTCTACTACTGCCAGCTTGCCGTTATGGAGATAATAAAATGCAAGTTGACCTCCACTAATTTGAGGTCTAATTTTCTGGTAAGAGGCGTTTTCATAAGCGGTGATGGAGCACAGTACATTGGAAGAAGTGGCATTGAAGTTTTACTTTTTGGGACATTGATTTCCACACTGATTTAGTGTATGGTGGATGCACATATAGTTTTTTTAATTTGTATTTCTCACTTATTTTATTACTATTTTTTTTGCACTACTTTGCTAATGTTGGTAGTATAGGTTTGGAACATGATGTAATCATTTTGAAGCACATTGTTCTCAGGACTTTTTGTCTTGAAGTGGAATTTCACTCTCTCAATCAACATTGACTATTTTTAATCCATATGCTGCTAGCATTAGTAAATAGATAGGAAAGTATATTATATTTATCTGTTTTAAACATATTTTATTTTTTTTTCAGTTACTTCATGGTTTCTTGCCTAGGCAAATGATGTCATACACCCCAGGAGTTTTCAGTAGCAGTTTTCTCAGCTAAGAACACCCTTCTGTTTGCATGCCTGAGCTAAGGGCTGATGGATTCCATGAAGTAAATGGTACATGAATCATTTGCCCTTACTCACAATGGCCACATCCAGAAATGCTAGGGGAGTATTTTTCAAAGTGATTTCTCAGCAAAATAAAGCACGGAGACATAGATTGATGGGCGAGTTTGCTTTGAATATTGAAAATGAATTAAACAAATTTTTTGGTTTGTGCTCAGATGCAGTGTAGTTATGCTTTAATGAAACACTGCAATTTTTTTTAATGCATAACTTTATTTTTATTTAAAGTTACAGCGCAACATAATTTTTGTTTATTTACTGTATTTTGGTGGTATTATATTTAGGTGCCAGTGACTGATGTTGTTACCAATTAGGGTTTATCACTTTAAGGCTTCATGCACACAGGACTTTAAAAAAAACGTCCAAAAACATCAGTAGCTTATCAGGGATATTTTCAGCTTTTACCAGCGTTATTTTACCGCCGTTTTTTCGCGTTTTTAAAGGGCCAGCATTTTTTTTTTCAATTGGTCTAAACCGTCCAAAAACGTTGGGGATTGACGTTTTTGAGCATTATTGATCTTTTTTTGCATTTTTGGACATTTTTAGGCGTTTGAAAGTTTTTACAGTTGAAAAACGTTCAAAAAAACCCTCAGCTCGGGTTTTTTTACAGCTCAAAAATGTCACTGCTAAAAACAGCTGATAACCGCCTGTGTGTGCATGAACACATAGGATAACATGATGGAGGGTTTATTGACTGTAGAAAAAAATGTCTGCAGCTGAAAACAGCTGCTGAAAAACAGTCAAAAAAGGTCCTGTGTGCATGAGGCCTAAAGGTCTGACAGCAAGTGCAGGTTTTGTTCTCATTGTTCTAACAATGCTTGTATGGCCAGCTTAAAGTATCACTAAACCCATCATAAAAAAACTATCTGTTCTCTATCTCCCCTTGTGTATATGTCCCCGAATCAGCTAGGCATTTTGCAGAGCATTGTTGGCAGCTGTGCACATGCTCAGTTTTCAGTGAGTCTCTATGCTAAGCATATCCTCCCTATCACATCTGAGCAGCCCATGTGACTATAAAGTCACACACATGGGCCAGGGACTTGCAGTCAGAGGAGGCAGGTGAGGCAGAGCCTCATCTGCCATAAACAAAAAAAAGAGATCGAGCCTTGAGGGTCGTAGCTCGGTGACCTGGGGTTACAGAGACCAGTGGTCTTAACTACAAGCTGGCACATACTGTTTGCAGCAGACTGAGAGGATGAGCTCACAGTGTTTCTGACTTCTTGTCGGAGGCACTGAGCTCAATGGACAGCTTGGAGCTTTGGACCAATGATAAAGCACCATGGGTCTAAGCTGTCCAATAAAAATGCTGCAGTGGAGGCTCTCCTCTCACTGCAGTGTCATAGAAGGGGGCATTTGTATAATGTGAAAGATGATGTTACGCTGAGTAAATAGATACCTAACACGTCATGCTTTAAGATTGTGCACACTTGGAATGGAATGGCGCCAAACTTCAGTATTTAAAAATCTCCATAGGCGACACTTTAAAATTTTTTACAGGTTACATGTTTAGAGTTACAGAGGAGGTCCAGAGAATTATTACTTTCGCTCTAAAGTTTGCGGGGTTTGAACGCTGTTTACATGTGCTAAAACAAGTCCTTACGCTGGTTAAATTAGTAAACTATAAGAACTAACGAAGGTGATATATATAATCTATAAAATCAGAGAATGGTTCAAGTTCTATTCTTTTATTATATAGGTTATATATGGCACTTTCATTAGTTCTCATAGTTTACTAATTTAACTAACATAAGGACTTATACTAAAATCAGGACTGTTGATAGCTATATAGAGCACAGTGCAATTTTTAATTTTTATTTCTGCATTCTGTAACAGCCCTATTCTCGACCAGTAAAATCTCAGCATTTACAGGGTTGTTACAGAATGCAGAAGTAAAAGATAAAAATCTGCTGTCCAATAGATTCCTTTCACCAGACATTTATTTGTCTGGGGGAATCTGATTGATTGCCTGCATCCTGACACACAGGTTTTTAACCACTTCCCGCCCTATAGACAAATGACGTCCGGGTGGGTGTTCCATTAACCTGACTGGACGTCATATGACATCTTCAGTATAACCCATGATTGTGCACCCGCGGGAGCGTGCATCAGGGCAATCGGTGGTGTGGTAGGTCAGTCTGACCCACCGCATTACCAACCTTGGTAAAGAGCTTCCATCGGAAGCTCTTTACCAAGTGATCAGCTGTGACCAATCACGGCTGATTACTATGTAAACAGGAAGAGCCGCTTATCGGCTTTTCCTTTACTCGCGTTTGAAGATGCGAGTAGTGGAGAACCGACCGGTGGCTCTCCCGAAAGTGGGGGTCTACGCTCATTGTTTATCAGCACAGCCCCCCCCCCTAGGATCGCCACACTGGACCACCAGGGAGCCCACTCAGGGACCACCAGGAAGCCGATCAGGACCACCAGGGACACCATTATGGAGCCCGCCCCAGACCACCAGGTAAGGGGCACAATGCCCAGCATGGATGTCACTCAGTGCTAATTACAGATGCCACCCTAGACCCCCAGGGAATCAGTGCCGCCTATCGGTGCCCACCAGTGCCACCCATCAGTGCCCACCAGTGACACCTATCAGTGCCCATCAGTGTCACCTATGAGTGCCCATCAGTGCCCGTCAGTGCTGCATATCAGTGCCACCTATCAGTGCCCGTCAGTGCTGCTTATCAGTGCCAATCAGTGCTGCATATAAGTGCCTCATTATCAGTGCCTGTCCGTGCCACCTCATCAGTGCCAGTCAGTGTAGCCTCATCAGTGTCCATCAGTGATGGAGAAAATGTACTTATTTACAAAGTTTTGTGACAGAAACAGAGAAAAACTTTTTTTATTTGTAGCGCAAAAAATAAAAAACCCAGAGGTGATCAAATACCACCAGAGAAAGCTCTATTTGTGTGAACAAAATTACAACAATTTCATTTGGTTACAGTGTTGCATAACCGTGTAATTGTAATTCAAAATGTGACAGCGCTGAAAAATGAAAATTGGTTTGGACGGGAAGGGGGGTAAGTGCCTGGTATTGAAGTGGTTAAGCGTAAGCCAATAAGCTGGAGATGACAATTACATTTTTCATCTTACTGGCTCTGATACTAGCCAGTCCCTCACCAGCCACTGACCTCACCGCACGTCCCTTATGTGGGCGTATACACAGTGGTAAATGACAGCCCACTCCCTCCCTCCTTCTCCATGCCCACTAACCAGCTAAACACAAGGGGGTGGAGGGAAGGGATGTTTCATTTGCATTTTATTCTAACACACTGGAGGGGCGTGGCACAGCCTGTGACTGGCACAAATCTGCTCACACCATGTTATTGTCAAAAAATAATAAAGATTTGATTTCAAATATATACTATATTACCAAAAGTATTGGGACGCCTGCCTTTCCCAGTCTTAGTCCGTAGGGTCCAATATTGTGTTGGCCCACCCTTTGCAGCTATAACAGCTTCAACTCTTCTGGGAAGGCTGTCCACAAGGTTTAGGAGTGTCTATGGGAATGTTTGACCATTCTTCCAGAAGCACATTTGTGAGGTCAGGCATTGCTGTGGATGAGAAGACCTGGCTTGCATTCTCCACTTTAATTCTCGTTCAAATATTTTATTGAAGATCATCATAAAGCACTAGGTATAATAGACAATGAAGGAATTTTACCAACTTATTGAGTTAAGCATATTACAAATAGGTATGTTAGTAGGTGAATATGACAATTCTATGAAAATCAGTTTAGATAAAAAAGACTAGATAAGTCATAGCAGTATATTTATAACTTTTCAAACCTTTAAGTTAAAACATATAAATATATATATTTTCGTTTTATAAAAAATGTACTGTAAATGTAAGTTAGAATTTCTACCATTTTAGAAAAACATATTTATCCTACTACTGAGTTGGAGTCTATTTACAGCATTAATAGTATGTTATGCCGTGTAAACCTAATAGAATTTTGTCTCTGCTTTAATGCATCCCAAAGATGTTCTATCAGGTTGAGGTCAGGACTCTGTGCAGGCCAGTCATATGGACCTTGATTTGTGCACTGGTGCGTAGTCATGGTGGAACAGGAAGGGACCATCCCCAAATTGTTCCCACAAAGTTGGGGGAATGGAATTGTCCAAAATGTCTTGGTATGCTGATGCCTTAAGAGTTCCCTTCACTGGAACTAAGGGACCAAGCCCAACCCCTGAAAAACAACCCCACAACATAACCCCCCCCCCCCCACCAAATGATTTTGACCAGTGCACATCATCCACATACAGAAAGAGGAGGTGAATTAAACAGTGTGTGTTTAGTATCACTTTAAGCTCTGGTTCACATTGGTAAGTTTTGGAATGCGATTTGAGATGTCAAATCGCATGCCAAAGTGGTTGCAATTGCTGGCAATGGCACCATCCTAATCGGTGCGACGCTGCATTTGCAGCGTCGCACCAATTTCCAAAAGTAGTTTCTGTAATACTTTTGCTGATTTCAGGTGCGATTTCCATTGACATCTGTGCAGAAACCCACACAGATCAGATGTCTCTGAAATCGGGCCTGAAATCGGGACTGACGTGGGAATGAAATGGTTCCGAGTTCAGCTGAACTCACATAATTTCATTCCCACACCAATGTGAACTCAGTCTAAGGGTCACATGTATTCCTGATTAGCTGGAAAGGAACACGGCTTGTTTGTTTTTACATTTTACCCTTTGTAAGTGACCTGACTATGCCAGAATGTGTGAGTGCGCTAAAAAAAAAAACCTGAAACAGAGCTGCCTCTTACTACTTCTTGCATGTTCAGTCATTCGCAGGTATTTGTATAGCACTGACAATTCATGCAGCACTTTACATCTGCCCCTGCCCTCAAGGAGCTTACATCTAAGGTCCCTAATTCTCATGCATACATACATGCACACACATACTGATACATATATGTCTAATATAGACAGGAGCCACTTATCCTACCAGTATGACTTTGCAGTGCGGGAGGAAACTGGAGAAGCCAGGGGAAGCCACACAGCACAGGGAGAACATGCAAACTCCATGCAGATAGTGTCCTGACATTTTTTTCCCAAGACTAATATATTTGTTGTAAATCTTGTAAAAGCCATCTGGTGTGGGAGTGGTTAAAGGGATAAACTCTGTTTGCTAAAGGAGCGCAGTAAAATATAAATGTAAATAGACCTTCTTTTCTAGAATGTATGTGATACATTCCTCACAATATTATAGTCCATTAGGGCCGGTTCACACTGATCCGATCTCGGAGATCGCAAATGATTTGCACCGCACTGCAGTGTGAGCCATATGCGATCTCTTTGCGATGCACATTCAGCCATAGAGATTGTATGGCTGAATTTGCATGGCAAATCAAAGATCAAACTCGCACAGGGTCAGAATCGGATCGCATGGGTGTTCACACCATGCAATCCGATTCCTGTGCGAGTTCGCAGTACGATATGCAAACTGATTTGGGGGTGTCATTAAAATTGTATTGACACTCCCTGCAGTTCGCATATGGCAGTGTGAACTGCCGCCCGGAGACATGCGATGCGGGAACCCGCAGTAGATTCGCAGGGTTCCCGCATCACTGCAGTGTGAACCGGCCCTAAGTCATGTTCAGCAGGTCTGTGGAGTGTGAGAATTAAGTGCATTTCATTAAGCTATAGCAGTAGTTACTTTGCCATAATGACTGCTATTCACTCTACTAAAAATGTGTTTTTCTCTAAAACCGGGAGCCATATCCAAACAACTTTTACTCCCCCTCAGCACTTGTCGAGGGAGCAAACATCCTTTGATTTATAATATGAATCCTTCCATCTACAAGAACATTTATCTCTATAAATTATCTTTTTCTCAGCTAGTCAGCAAGATGTAGTGATTTTAATAAAGTGTGACATGTTACATTAAATTCATTAACTTCTTCCACTCTCAGCTCTTAGTACACATATTTCATTCTGTTATATACAATATACTGTGACAGCCGGCAGGTAAAGACGCCGGGTTGCGTGCAGGATGGCAGGTACATCTGCCCGAGATTTAAAGTCTATGCAGGCTTATACCACTAAGGGGAGTCTTGCAGGTGTCGAGGTAATGAGCGCAGTTGAAGTGAGCTGGCTCATTAAGGCCTCTACAAGAACTCCCAACAAGCATAGGTGAGTGCTCCACCTTGGAACCAGGTTCTGTGTCAGGTCAACAGACTGGGGAGTGGTACAGCTTGTCTGGTAAGAAGCCTGTGTGGCTGACTGTTCAGTGAGAGAAAGGAGCTTTGTACAGCAGTAGGCTGTACCCAGCTGACAGACAGGGAAACCTATTGTGTAGTCAGTGGCCAAGGGGCCTAGGATTTATTTTGTTGTTTGTTTTTTGTTTTGCTGTTTTCAACATTGAATGTAGTGAGAATAAACTACCTTTTTTTTTTTCATCTGAAACTGCTGTCTCGCTGTGCCTAACTTGTGTAGTGAACCCTTCCGGGGGGTCAAACACACCCGCTGCCTAGATAAATCCCTTACAATACACAGAGATCCACAACCCTTATCATAGCATTATTCGTTTTGGCAACTTTATACAAACTTTATTTTCTTTGATTGTTCTTTGTCAGTGCATGTGTAAAGTGGGCTACACACTATATGAAAATCAGGCGAGCGTTAGCGATTTTTCTCGTTGTTTCACAGCAACCAATGAAATTTTTTTTGGTGTTTTATTGTTTCTGATCCTGCGCAGTCTTTCTTTTCTGATCTGTCTTGTACAAAAACGGTACACAATAAGCGAAAATGGCTCGTTCTGTTACCATCTGAGAAAAAATTTGGAGTTTGTCCCTCCAAGAATTTTCGTAAAGAAAATTCGGAGTCGGCTGTCGAAAGTTGTGTACATACTATACGAAAATGCTTTGGATGAAAATGTTCGCCGGATTTTCTTATAGTGTACGAGCCTTAAGGATTTGTGTTTTATTAAAACAGGAATTTACTATTACTCTACTTCAAAATGTACAGTATGGAACGGACAACAATCTCACACATGTATGTTCATCTTTATATTTCATTCAGTTTTTAAATGGTTTGAATCATCATGCCCATTCAGCAGCTGGAAAGGGAGTGGTTGGTGTAGCAGGAGCTACTCTCAATCTTCCTTGCATGGACATGTGACTTTAAACAGATTTTTAAATTTTTTTTCATTATTTTACTTTTATTTTCTTATTTTTTTTATTTTAATGTATTGATTACAGGTATTTTTATAGCGCGACAATTTATGCAGCGCTTTACATGTATATTGTACATTCACATCAGTCCCTGCCCTCAAGGAACTTAAAATCTGAGGTCCCTAACTCACATTCATACATACACATACCAGGACCCATTTAGACAGGATCCAATTATCCTACCAGCATGTCTTTGGAGTGTGGGAGGAAACCACAGTACCCAGAAAAAACACATGCAGGCACAAGGAGAACATGCAAACTCCAGGCAGATAGTGCTGTGGTTAGGATTCAAACCGACAACCCGAGTTGTATTATTGTAATAGATGATCATCCATTTACATCCATTTTTCATTCATCAACAGATGGATGAAAAACTGACAAATGGTCCGCATGTGTGAAAGGGGCCTTAGTAAGAGCGAGAAACTGATAGAGTTTTTGTCACATATTTATTGCCATCTATGTCTCTAAATTTACCATACCTCTTAACAGGACACAGGAAAAATCAAAAACACATTTTAGTAGAGCAAGGAAGGGTTAGATAATTCAACACTGCACATTTATTGCTGTTTGTACCTACCTGTCCTGGTGACGACCCCTCCCCTCCCCATTTCTTCAGTCGTCACAGAGTCAGAAGTGTATTTAAAATCTCCAAAATGGGGTCATAGGTAGAATAAAAACCTAGCAGAAAATGAACTCTTGCCAACTCATTTCAGAGCTGATAAAATAAAAATTGTCTGGAAGTAGACTTTGGAGGCCTAATAGCGTTTTGATAAATAATTTAGTGTTATTCTATGGCCAAATTTAACTGAGATAATCCAGTTTGAGTGGGAGGAAGTCTTTAAATATACTGTCTTATTAATTTATGTGGTTGTCTCTTGGAGACTTTTTTAAAGAGTATGATTATCTGAATTATATTTTTAATTAATTCTTAGTTCCTCGACAGAATTCATTTTGTTTATACAATTCTCTACCAAAACTCTGTGCTGTGGCTGGCCTTTAGCATTCTATGAGCAGCTTTGTTGGCCACTGAGGATCTCATGTAGTACTGTGGAATACTGGTAAGCAGAACTGAATTCGAGGAATAAGGTAAACCATGCTTCAGGGTTCATAAGTTCCCTGGTTGCACAGGAAACGTTTTGTGCCCAACAGATAAATAGACTCAATTCAGAAAGCTAACACATGGGATAAGCATACTTATTTTCAAATTAAGTGGCAGTTATTTCTAGCTGAGTCTCATGAGATTCCAAAATTAAAGTCACATGGCTAAAATGAAGATCCTTATCCTTGTTATGAGTAAGCACTGAGATGGCATAAAAATGTATTGTCTTCTCCTTCAGCCCAGAAAGTGTCTTACTTTTACTACTGAAAATGTCATTACAACAATAAAGTAGATGATATTTTCAGAGTTCATCCATCCAAGTCTCCTGCATTTATCTAAATCATATGTTAGATTACATTCTCTAATGGATGACTCCATATAACCCCAAACTACCTTTGTCGGACTGTGAAATCACCATGACCACTAGCCTGTTAGGTACCAGTATGAATTGAGTAGATGTCAGAAGTTTAGAATTCATTTACAACTGTAGCTAGGAACCAAACAGCTGAAAGAAAACTCTTAAGGAATTTATCATCTTTAGTTAGATTATACAGTTGCGGACAATGGTGTATGTCATCTGACATATCAGATCAATCGATTCCACTTTTGACTTTGTTGACATGTAATAGAAAGAAGTTGTGCACCAGGACTGGATTGAAAAAGCAATCTAAATCTGACCATACCAACATATTAATTGGTAATACTGGTAATCGGAAGGTATTTTGTTATCTGATCAGTGTTTGGTTAGCAGCCTCGTTTCCTCAATCCATGATAGTTGTAATAGTTAATATCTTACTATAAGAACAATCTGGTTTTTTTTCATTATTCAGAAATCCAGTCCCATACTCAGGCCATTGCTTCCCACACCCCCTGGTTTAAAAACCTCTTTCTTAGATGACAAGGCTACATTGATTTCAAGTAAACATACCATAAAAGAAAAAAAAAGATATATTTACCTAAAGCAGGCACGAGGAGGAATCTGCATGCAGTATACCAGGGTTAATTGCACAATCAGTTCATGCTGCAAAGCTGGATTAGCTGCAAAAAAATTGACAGCTCTGGTACTCTCCCTTTATTGTACTGGTACTCCCTGCATTGTGCGATTCTGGTGTGTGTATGAGGTCTTTGTTACATAAGTGCACTCTTCAGACCATGCAGGTGTTGATTAACAACAAGCAACCAATAAATAGACGAGTTTGTTACTAATTTTTTTACAATTATAATGTATTTTAAAGTTAAACTTGAATTTGCCATTGGGCTTGAATTTAGTCATAGGGAAAATATATGCTGCGTGTTAAATTTCAGGATACCTTAAAAGCTTGATCCAATTGTTTTGCTATGAGAAGTAATTAAAATCCCTTTTTTTTTATTTATGAGAGCTGTTTCATTAATTCTTCCAAGATGAAGCCAAGCTTCATGATCAGGACTACAGTAGATTGCAGTACAAAGCTAATCTGGCTATGGTTTTATCTTGTTTATTCAGGCAGCGGCTGCAAAGTATTACTATTTTTGAAATCTGTATTAATGTCAAGAAGTTAAAATGGAATTGTATTTGTTCTATAACGCAACTTTAGGTAACATGTCAGAAATGTTCAGTAGTGGAGGCCTTTAAGTCTCATCTTAGCATTTCCAACAGAGCAGAGAAAAAGAGGAACTTTCCCAGTTGAGATGAATAATGCTGTTCAACTAGATCCTTATCTACTATACATGTAATTGTGATTCATTTCCACTGTTTTTGATAACATGCAATGCGTGATTTATTCCTTGTTCATAGTCCAGCATGTTACAGGTTCAACATTATTTCTAGGGTTGTACTCCCATACATTGCTACTGCTGCAATGTTTTAGACACTTGTAATAATAGGTATACCTCTTTATAGTAAATTTACCATAAGAGACTTTTACAATAGAATAGTTTAAGCTGCCTTTCAATCTGTCTGCCTAAAGCTGAAGAGTGCGCAAGTACTTTATTGGGGCATTACCTTGGTCCCAAAAAGGTACTTCTAATGATGTGTGCCCCACTGGTGGCTGCTGCTTTTTTCTTGACAAATGTTACTTATGCAGCCTCTGGCGGTGATGTTACTGCTAGAGTTGCAGTGGTGTAATTGACAGGGCTGGAGAACAGCGCTCCCAGCAAGTCACTCACTGAGCAACTCCTCTATTCAGAAATCATCTTGTTTTTCAAAGAGTACAAGGCATTCTGTGATTAGACAAGGGAAGATTGTAATGTTAATATGCCCCTTGTTGGGTGCTGTTGTCTTGGCTGAGGATTTGTTTAATCAAATATGACAGTTCTACAAGACTGGGGCTAATATCATCATTATCTATTCTAAGACATACCTGAAGTCTTCTCCAACATGGTAAAGCTCTGCTGTTATAGCAGGCATTTTCTGGTGCATATTCATCACATCATATCTTCTATTAGGCACCCTCAAGAGGCCTGAATCCAGGGACCCTTTTGTGTACATGGTATTGTTTTCTCTCATTTTCTGGTCCTCTTTGCTAAACAACCACTGTGATAAATGACTCAATGGCCAAAATTGAGGAGCAGAAGGGGTAAGCCAGAGAAGATGCTCAAAATGTGCATACTAAAGTGCTTGAAGGCTTCATCTGAGCTTAATAGGAACCCTGACATCAGTTGCAGGTATTTGAAACTGCTATAACTTTGCATCAGAACGTTGCAAAACTAACATGATGTGCACATTTTTAAAAAGTGTTACCTATTGTATACAGTTATTTTTGTATCCCATTCTTTAGAACACTCTAATAAGAGAAACAGCATTGGCTTATTAAAGATAGGTCATGTATTTTGACAATAATAAAATTAAAGAAGTATGGCTTTTTTGGCTATACTTCAGCTATATATCGCAGGTGTGCAGTACGTTCTGCGCTCCTGTGACCCATTTTCAGCTGACAGCAGGTTAACTGCTTCCCGACCGCGCGCCGTCTTTTCACGGCGGCAGTCGGGGAGCCCTGCGCGAATCGCCGTAAATAAGCGGCGATTCGCATTTGGCCACCAGGGGGCGCGCGCCCGTGTGAGGGGTCCTCACGCCGCCCCCGTGCGCGCGCGGGGGACCACCGGTTTACGCTTAGCGGCGAATAAA
>BLSH010072673.1:727963-757498 GCA_018402905.1 Glandirana rugosa | reverse complement strand
CGGGGAGCCCTGCGCGAATCGCCGTAAATAAGCGGCGATTCGCATTTGGCCACCAGGGGGCGCGCGCGGGCCCCCGCCGCACTCCTGGGGAGTGTGCCCGCGGCTCGGGCGGACCTGATGTCCGCCGGCGAGCCGCGATGAGCGGCTACAGGGAAAAGAACGGGGAACCGCCGATGTAAACACGGCTGTTCCCCGCCCTGTCAGTGGGGCATGAGAGATCTACTGATCCCTGTCACTGGGATCAGTTAGATCTCTCATGCCCATGTTAGCCCAACCCCCCCACAGTAAGAACACACCCAGGGAACACTATTAACCCCTAGATCGCCCCCTGCAGGTTAACCCCTTCACTGCCAATGATATTTATACAGTAATCAGTGGACATTTAAATTTCTGATCGCTGAATAAATGTCATTGGTCCCAAAAAAGTGTCAAAATGGTCCGACATGTCCCCCCCAATATCGCATTACCGCTAAAAATCGCAGATCGCCGCCATTACTAGTAAAAAATAAAAAAAAAATAAAAACCCCAGAAATGAATTCTCACCACCCGTAAACGCGGCCACTTTTGCGCAAACCAATCAATAAACGCAGATTGCAATTTTTTTTATCGCAAATATGAGGAATTATATAATTCGGCCAAAAACGGTGAAAAAAAATGTTTTTTTATATTTTTTTTTTGGATTTGAATTTTAGCAAAAAGTAAGAAATTTGGGTTTTTTTGCAAAATGGTCGCTCTTCTTTTTTTTATAGCGGCGATAAGAAATGATGCAGAGGCGATCAAATACCACCAAAAGAAAGCTCTATTTGTGGGGAAAAAAGGACGCAAATTTTGTTTGGGTACAACGTCGCACGACCGCGCAATTGTCAGTCAAAGCAACGCAGCGCCGAATCGCAAAAAGTGCTCTGGTCCTAAAGCTGCAAAACCTTCCGGTTGGTAAGTGGTTAAAGCCCCCTGTCAGTTGACATTACTTAGCCAGTCCATGCTTGGGAAAGATCCCAAATTTACAGTCGGGATCCTCCCAGATACCTGGACCGGCAGCTGGCTCAGCCTTTCAGCTGTGCCACTGAGCCAGCTGCTCCATCCTCTCCCCAGCCTAGCGCTTCAGTGAGCGCTGGAGGGGCAGAACAGAAAGCTGGTGGAGGAGAGTCACCAGCTCTCTGCTCAGAGCAGAGGGAATAACTAAGCAATCAGCAGCCTTTGATTACTCAGTTCTCAGGGCATCGGATCAATGCTGCATCCACCTAGGTGAGTAAAAGTTTTTGTTTTGTTTTTTGTAATTCCATACTTCTCTTTTAAGGTGACTGCATTACCTGTGTGACAGAGTATGTTCCTGACACCCAGAACCGAGGAAACAAGTTGGATAAAGCCTCGTACACATGATACGATTGTTGTATAACCACACGTCCTACCTTTCTCAAAATTGTCTGTCTGTGATTTTGTGTAGCGTACTGACGTGAGTCAAGTTATCGTCCAACAAATGCGAACGTAGTGACGTGTTACGAGCGTATAAAGAGAAAGTTCAGGTGAATGTGAATTGTGAATTAGGGATGCAGGTTTACACGACCCAACACTTCCTGGATTCAGAGTATGTGTGTTTGCACTTCCAACTTTTGTTTGGCCAACTTCTGTACACATGAGCTGAAAATTGGTCAGCAGACAAAAGTTTTCCAGTCCTCACATACAACTTCTGTTGGACGATAATTGAGAATTGGCTGTCCAACGGTCAGATTATCAGACAACAGGCTTTTGTATGACCGTTGTTGGCTGATAATTGTACCGTGTGTATGGGCCTTTAGTGTTGAAACATCTTCAGCAATACAGGTCCCATTGAATTAG
Source organism: Glandirana rugosa (assembly GCA_018402905.1). Classification (NCBI taxonomy): domain Eukaryota; kingdom Metazoa; phylum Chordata; class Amphibia; order Anura; family Ranidae; genus Glandirana; species Glandirana rugosa. Next base: position 755,662 of record BLSH010072673.1, on the reverse strand, counting down.
TCTAACTACTACTATATAAAAGATAAATTGTGTCAAACGTAGATGATGAGTTTTATGACAAAGTAATTAAAAGCTAAATGTTGATTAAACAATTGATGTAAAATATTTTATTGTTGCAACAGCATGTTCTGTGCCTTTTAAGAGCCTGGATCAGAAATTGAAAATGCAGGGATTAACACAGCTTGCATGCAGAAGAGTAGTAGTCAGTGCAGGGGCAGACTGACCATTTGGGCAGTCAGGCATTGCTCAGGGGCCCAATGAGAGGCTCTATCACTGCACCTCTACCTGTTGCAGAGTGGTCTCTGTAGATGCTGCTCTCCTCAGCAGTCCAGTTTCCTATCAGTCCCGATAGATCAGTAATATGTGATCGGTCCCCCCATCCTCCCCGCATACACAGACCCCTTTTCCTGAAGCTAGGACAGAGACAGTGGAGAGCATTCAGAGTGGAGAGCTCAAAGTCCAGCCACAGGACAGGGAACACCCCTCTGGGAGAGGCGTGCATGGCAAGCCCCACCCCTCCTCTGCAGCCCTGATCTACCATTCAATCTGTTGTGGCCCCGGTTGGGAGGATCTGGTGATAATCTTGTGTGTGGATGGATCTTGCCTTCTGAATGCAAATTGCATGGGTGAAAGAATAATGTGCTCCCATACAGTGCACACACTGCTGTGAAAAGGGATGGAGGCATACAATTTAAATATAGAGCATACAGCAACTATAGATCCCGGCTGTCTGAGCCAGGGGGAGCTGTCTGAAGCCATAATTGTGAGTAGCAGAGATACTTACTCCCCCCCTCTCATTCTCAATCCCTTCTCGCTCTTACCCCTCCTCTCTCTTTCACCCCCCTTTGTCTCACCCCCTTATTCCCTTATTCTTTCTCCTCCCTCTCTCACCCCCTTCTCTCTTTCACCACCTCCCTGTTTCTCTCCCACCACCTCTCTCTCACCTCCTCTCTCTTTCTCTCTCACCCACTCCCTCTCTCACTTCCTCCTTTCACCCCCTCTTTCTCTGACCCCCTCTTCTCTCTCTCATCCCATCTCTCTCTTTCACCCCATCTCTCTCCTACTTACCAATTTCCCCCATCTCTCTCTCCATCCTATTCCTGTCTCTCCTTCTGCTCCTCCCTCTTCCTCTCCCCTCTTCTGTCTGTATTCATCCACCCCTCTTCCCCCTCTTAGTTTCTAATAGGGGTTTCTGTAATATTTCAGGTTCTCAGTAAAAATGATTTTCCATGTTTTCTAGGTGTAAAAGTTAAGTTGTGGCAACCCTGTCAGGAAGGAGCTGAGTGGGAGCCGACTAAGGCAATTAACCCCTCAGTCATCGGGCAGCTTTACTGTACAATGTAACCAGCAGGCGCTACCTTCAGCCCCCGAAAACCACACCCAATTTTTGCTCACACTGCATTTGTTTCTCTTACATTAGGGCCCAAAGTATGATCCTACTCACAGGCCCACTGCTTTTATGACACACCCTGGATGAGTCATAAAGATGTTTCCTGCACGGCAGCCATCTTTAAACATGCAAGTTCCCCCGTGGCTTCTACAGAAAGAATCCAGGAACTTCCTGGCAGGCTATGCTGCGGTAAATGTTTAAAATGCCCCTCTATGTAGCTGAGCTGCAATAACCAAATGATCAGGCTCACAGAGGTATTTAAAGGCATGGTTGGGAAGCCATCAGGCAACTGACAGGTTCTCAGATGGCGGCCACCTTTGATCTTGTCAGGTGTTCGGTGGATTCCCTGCAATGCCAACGGGAAGCACTGTGGGTCTAAGCTGCAGACAAGATTTGGGCATTGACCCATTCTTGAACATGAGGACCCAATAGCTTCCAAAGTTTGCTGATGGGCCCTTCTGTGCAACTGAGCTGCAATACGTTGATTGGCTACCACAAACACATGTAATGTAGGCAGTTCAGTATGTAGGTAGGGCTTTGTGTGGGTGTGGCCTGAGCGTGGGAAGGGATACAGGGGGCCCCATTATCATCTTTTGCCTGGGGCCCCATGAGTTGTCAGTCCACCCCTGAGCCAGAGTAAAAGACAAAAAAAAAGCATAATTATAAACAGTTTCTTTAAAATGGGCTAAAGTTAGCAGTGCTGTACCACAAGGACATGTTCTGAACCCAGTTCTTCTGAGTGTTCTAATGAATGTGTATGTCCAGTCCAGAGTGTTGAAGAAGTATAACCCATGTTGAGTTTATAGTGCTATACAGGCTTCTGTTAGAGAGATTCCTCCTCACTTCCTGCCCTTGTGACAAGGGTTTCACCACACAGGAAGTGAGGAAAAATGTGCAATAGGGGCATAGGCAGCAGTAAATTGCTTTCCACTTCACTACCGAAAAGCATTTATATTTCCAATTTGTTGGCAATTTTCCCTCCCTTCCTGCTTGGGGGAAACATTGCTGCCAGGAGAGTACTGTATATGACAACAAACCTCTCTAATGGAGCCTAATGGTTGTAATCCTTCCCTAATCTATCCAAACACGCATAAGCTTTAACGATCCACTGCATGGAATGTCATTTTTACATAACTGAGAAGGATAGTGACAAAATAGCAGCAGGCCTGTTAAATGACAGATAAATGTTTGATAAGTATAAAGCTATTTTCTTTTTTTCATTTTTTTTTCATTTTACTCCTGACACAAGCAAGCATTAGATGGACAACGTACCAGGCTTTTTAAAAATGATTTCACATAACTTTCTATAGTTTATTGATCTTATAAGAGGAGTAGATGTGCATGGTAAATTACAAAGGATTTAGAAGACAACTCAATTAAGCTGAAGCTGTGTTTAATTATAATTTACTTTTCCAGAATTCAAGCAGCAGTAGAACAAGTAGGTAGGTGAGGTTGGGATGCAAATCAAATGCACTAGGTAACAAAAAACAAAAGCTAGTGATATATTTGTTTAAACAGGAAATCTGCTAACAAATTAAGAACATATACCTTGAATGCATGAAATAGTTTTTTTCAGTTCAGTCTGCAACAAAAAGTTTCTTTATATTGATATGTAAAATTTGACTTGCATTAGTAATGCCTTTTCTGTAAGCTGATGGATGGAAGGGGGAGGTATGGCTTTGTAAGGTAGATAGTGGAAGTAGTACTTAGGTGGATTTAAGAGAAGGACAAAGTGGGTCCCAACACACGATTCCCAATGCTCACATTCCTGTAGAAAGGGCTGATTGTATATGTGGGTACTGAAGCGACCACCGACTGGAACTGTCAGTAATCAGAGCAAGAAATGTCACCATTTTAGCCACCGTATGCAGTCTTGCAGGACCCCTTCATCAGGTCCTGCAAGGCTCCAAAATGTTACGGTTTGCTGTAACGATGTGATCGCTGAATAAGGATTTGGACCCATTTTTGACATCCATGGCGAGCTGGTGACATTTCTTGTTCTGAAAGCTCAGTGGGTGTCATGTCTGTTGATGTTTACTAGTTTAAGAAAATGGAGGTCGGGGATTCTGAAAAGGATTGTCACCCTCTTCTGCTGTGTAGTCATGTAGCAATACTTTCCAGACATTTGGTCAGATTAAACTGTGTTTTTTTACTGTGTATTTAGGTTTTTGCCATTGTAATTTCTATGACACCAGTCAACCCATTTGCAGGACTTTCCACAAACATAGCAAACATGTTGCTGTGCCACCTCTTAAAGGGAACCTAAGCTTGGCCCATGTTTTAAAGTTGACCCTGTTGGTATTGTGCAGTTCTCAAGAGAAAGCTTACATGTAAATGAAGGCTGTAAATACTCACTCTTTGCACTGCCTACTCTACCAAACATTGGTCTATTCAGTAGAAATTGCCCCCCAAAGTTGACTGGGAAACTGACATTTCCAGAAGCGCTGATCGCCATAGTTCTCCATGTTTCTTATTTGTTCCTCCTACTGAATTCATGCCACTACTGTTTTCTGTAATGGTGTGCCGGTCAGCAGTAGGGAGCGGTGATAGCTGATGAGACCCTGGAGATTGACACTTCTGGAAATGCTGGTTATATAGCTGACTGGGGGCAATTTCTAATGCTAAAGTGCTGTTCAGTGGCATGCACAGCAAGGAAGGCTGGTATTTACAGTCTTCTTTTAACCGCTTCAGCTCTGGAATGTTTTACCCACTTCCTGACCAGGCCATTTCCCACAAATAGGGCTTACTTTTGGTGGTATTTTATCACCTCTGCGGTGTTTATTTTTTCACTATAAACAAAAAAACGACTGAATATTTTGAAAAAAAAAAAGCAATTTTTTAATTTCTGCTATAAACATTCTAAATAAAAAAAAAATTAAAACATCTAATTTCTTCATCAATTTAGGCCAATGTGTATTCTGCTACATAGTTTTGGGAAAAAATCCCAAAAAGCATATATTGATTGCTTTGTGCAAAAGTTATAGCATCTACAAATTATGGGTTAGATTTAGGGACTTTTAATTTTTTTTTATGCTTTTACTAGTAATGTCGGCGATCTGCGGTTTTTAGTGGGATTGCGGCAGACAAATCTGACACTTAGTGACACTTTTTGTGAGGACCTGATACTGTATAAATGACACTGGCAGGGAAGGGGTTAACTGGCAGTGTTTTCTTACTGTGTGGGGGATGGATGCACTCCAGGAAGAGAGACATCTGTGTTCCTGATTAGCAGGAATCACAGACGTGTCTCTTCCTGTCTGACAGAAGGACAATCTGCCTTGTCTACATAGGCAGACCTTCCTCCTGCCTCTCCAGCGAGCGAGCGTGGGAGGCCTGCGGCTGTCGCAGCTGCCGGATTCGTTGATTGGCTCCCGCTGCGTCCAATAAAGGTACATGATTTTGCGCTTAAGGGCTGCCCTGCTGCAGTAAATGTATATGGGGTGGTCCTTAAGTGGTTAAGGAAGCCTTTCTGGGGAACTTTACATTAGCAACAGGGTTGCTTTAATGCCCCATTCCCAGCAGTACATACTTATCTTTTCTTCTGTCCCCTACTGCTCTGTACAGCTCATGGGGAAAGGAAAGGAAGCCCTATGTAAGTTTTGATTCGCTTCAGTTGGAGCTTAAAGAGGAGTGAATGTATTATTCCATATATGTGTATGTGATTCTATGTAGGTGTGTTTTACTGTTGTCCAAAAAGTAAGCCACTGCCTCCATCTATAACTGGTCTATATAGCAAGGAGTGTTGGAGGGCATCAAGTAACAACAAACAGCCAAGGAAAAAATCCAAGGAAAAACTAAGCTCAACTTACCAACCAGCTTGCAACCAGCCAAATGAACCTGTCTAACAGTATGCGTTAAAAGCAGGGGATTGGTTACACACATTTGCAAATGCATGTGTAAGCTGGAGGGCCCCGGAAAGGTTCCCTGCATCCTCCAGACCTATCTCTGACTTGTGAGAGACTCCACAAGTCAGAGATAGGTCTGGAATTAATTTGGCTGGTTTCAAGCTGGTTGGTAAATTGAGCTTGGTTTTTCCTTGGATTCTTTCCTTGGCTGTTTGTTGTTGGTGTTTTACTGTTGCCTGTTTGTCTTATTTGCAAATTTTCCTAGCAATAACTATTGATCCTGCCAGTCCTTCTTGCTTGCTGTTGCAATCTGACCACGCCAAGTATGGAAGCAGATCCATGCTAGCATGGTCAGTTTGCATGTAAGTCATTCCCTCTTGGAATTACAGGACACAGTGCAATCACAATCATTTAGAGCCTCGTCCCCTGCCCAGCCCTATGGTGCTTGGTATCTTATCCTTTATCTTTGCCGGTCTATGCCCACCTTCCTACCCACCTCTCCCTTTGAAATCAAGCTTAACCAGTTGTAGTCGGGGATAGAGGCTTGACACTGTTCTACAAAAAGAAGGAAAGAACTATGGAGTAAGTTAAAAGAGCAATGAAAATCCCATTGATCAGTAACCTACCACCACCATTGACAACGTTGTTAACGAGTTAAAAAGCAAACACATCCGGACCCACTCTGAACTTCCAATCAGCCATGCATACAGTGCAGCATAATTAGAAACCTATTTAGGTATGTAATAATAGGCATGGACCGGCCACAGAAGCATATGGGAAGGCATAGATTGTAAAACAGTCAATGTAAATGGGAGTGTGTATATGATAACACTCACTGGATAGGACCTGCAGTTTTGAGCCATCCGAACCTAGGATTACCCCTGGATGATATCGGTGAATGCCGGGGATCCTTTGACGGCATACGAACATCAGCATGGGAGGACTTCACACGGAAACAATCTACGGGTGAGATCTCTTTTCCCCTTTAACTCCTTTGTGCTTCTCATGCTCCAGCACCGATCAGCCAATCTGCCAGCACCGATTAGCCAATCTGCCAGCACCGATTAGCCAATCTGCCAGCACCTCACCACTGACCCTTGCCTTGGCGTGTCTGCCTGTAGCCCACCTGCACAGGTTTTGCTATCATCAGGCAGCAGCCTTTCCAGGATTACGACCAGTGCCGTGTGTACTCATCTCCACTGTCCTGCATCTCCTTCATCTGTGCCGGTCGCCTTTGGGTGTCCGTGTCCCTACACATCTAAACCGGATTGTTGTCCTCAGTGGGTGTTATCATATACACACTCCCATTTGCATAGACTGTTTTACAATCCATGCCTTCCCATATGCTTCTGTGGCCGGTCCATGCCTATTATTACATACCTAAATAGGTTTCTAATTATGCTGCACTGTATGCATGGCTGATTGGAAGTTCAAAGTGGGTCCGGACATGTTTGCTTTTTAACTCTTTGACAACATTGTCAATGGGGGTGGTAGGTTACTAATCAATGGGATTTTCATTGCTCTTTTAACTTTGTAGTTTTTTTGCATATTTAATAAATGTATTCAATTATACATACTCTCATTAATTTTGTGTATCTGTGTTACACCAGACCCCAACAGCTCTGTATATGGCTCTTTTGGGGCAGCCTGCTGTTTTCTTTATAAAGGCATGACACTCCCTGAATACAGCTGGACAAGCTTGATTTCAAAGATAGAGGTGGGCAAAAAGGCGGTTGAGAGTGCGCCTCCCCTTTGAACTCAAGCTTAGCTAACTGTAGGCAAGGCGTGCCAATGGATGTCAGTCATCCCTATAAAGACACTTATAACAGTCTCCATGGAGCTAAAGAACTCCAAAAAATGTGTAATGTCGGCACAAGCAGCTTGGCATCAATTTGAGGATATGCCCACCGCACCCAGGGCACGGGAAATGACACTTGGTCACATGAGTGCTGATAAAATAAAGCAGAAATAGTACTCAAACATACTGTTTAAAATTTTTCAAAAATGCAATGTTTAACCAGTGGGTAAGCTTTGCCATGGTATACATTACATGTCTTAGGTTCACCCACAAACAGTGGCGGATGGTGCTATATTTTTTGGGGGGATCAGCCGCACCCCCCCATCCATCGGTCAGCTGGTCACCAGCCCTGCACCTACCCCCTCCAGGTAGCACGCAGCTCTTCCTGCGGGCCGTGACTTCACTCGGCGTCTCCTCCTCAGCTTCACGGCGGCTTCCCCTGCATCTCCTCCTCCTCTACCTCTTCTTCTCCAATACGAACGCTTCTCTTCTCTGCCAATCGGGTCTCAAAACCCGCTTCCTGTTTGTCCAGGAGGAGAGTCAGGAAGACAATAGCGAATATTAATTCAATATTGTCACACAAATGGGTGGGCCCAGGGCGCAGTGCAGTCAATGCAGGAAAATGTAGAATGTAGGAAGGTAAAAAAAAAAAAACTTGCATGCAGTTCCCCCGCACCCTCCCTAACTATCTACCTGTGCCTGATCTCGATCCACCGATGTGCGTGACAGCAGAGGCTCTCTTGGGTCTCTCCCTCCTCACTGGCTCATATACAGCAGTGGGAGCCTTTGGCTCCAGCTGCTGTCAATCATACCAGTGACAAGGGAGCACTGGGTCTTATGAATACATAAAGTGATGCTCGGGAACAGACACGCACGAGTACCCCCCATAGCAAGCAACTTGCACTGTATCTCTCTTTCCAACCAATAAAATCACAATATGTCTGGTTATTTATTATGAGAGAATACTGGTAAATGTAAAAATATATTATATGTTGTGATGATAATCAGCTGAAGTCATTTCAAGTCTGTAGCATTGGAAATTGGATCCGAAATCTTAGAAAAGTTGCTTGCTATGGGGGCACTCGGGTGGAGGGGGGAGCCAGGAGTGCCGATGGGGGACCCAAGAAGGGGAGGATCAGGGCTGCTTTGTGCAAAACCATTGCACAGAACAGATAAGTATAACATGCTTGTTATTTTAAATGAGTCTTTACAATCACTTTAAGACAAGTATAAAGACAATTTAAGAGATATAAAAAAAAGTGAACATATACTAATTCTCCAACAATTCTGCCTTTTGTTAGGCTCACGTGCCATATTTTATCTGATAGGACCTTATTTTTCTCTATTATCCACATAGTCCAAACATCTTGTGGATGTCAGTTTTGGTCAATGTCTTTGATTTTATGTCAGGTGATTTTCTAAGATTTCGGATCCAATTTACAATATCCAACAGACTTGAAATGACTTCAGCTGATTATCATCACTACATATAATATATTTTTACATTTACCAGTATTCTCTCATAATAAATAACCAAACATATTGTGATCTTATTGGTTGGAAATAGAGATAGAGAAGTGCAAAAACACATCCATCCACCCAAAAAAAATAATTCCAAATGCACAAAAAATGCATATAAAAGTGATAAACCTATTAGACAAAATATACAGAAGGTGGACACTTGTGATTAAGTCCGTAAATAACAATATATACCACGCACTTCAAATATATAATTGTGTCCATAAAAAGTTCAAATACGAATTATTGAATTATGAATTTTTTTAGTGGATAGGTCGTCTCTTGCATTTTAGCGGGGCACTTTATTTATCACTATTTGCTAATTTGGTATCAAAAAAATTAGTGCTAGCTGCTTACTGGTATTCCACCCTAGCGCAGTGATTTTAACTTTTAATTTTGCATTGTTTGTAAATGTTGAAATATTTACATTTTCCTGTATGCTTACTAATTAGCATATTTTCATTATTTTTCATCTATATGATGGAGAAATGACCGAAAAGAAAAAAAATTAAAAGATTTTATTTAAAAAATTGCACTATTTGAAAGTTAGAGGATTTATTTGCTTCTCTACTTTTATTACTAACTTGGGAGACTAAAAAAGCTGCAGGGACAAAAATGAATATTCATTGCAAATGTTTCAAAAATTAATGTGTGTGTGGGAATTCTGAGTGTTTTACAAATGGAAACAGAGTCCTAGGAATTATACAGCGCAAGATCCTCTGAGGCCAAGTGTAGTATCAGAGTAATACAGACTGTGTTATGCTAACTAGTACCATAACTGCTATGTGTTTTTGTAGAAAACAGTTCTTTCCCACAGTCAATGCCATAGCCCTAATCTGTCTTTTGATCATAGTTTATGTTGGTTTGTCCTTCATCAGAACTGAGAGCAGTTTAGTCCTGCCAGCTCTACAGATAAGAGGGTTTTCAATGTCACTTGTAACATGGAACATGGAGTCTATAGAAGAGAAGTATTATCTGTAGATTGTAAATTATGGACTGTCAGCATACTGAAGTGTGCCTCAGTGAACAGATTGAATTATGAGCTATAGTTGCTGTAATGACCGGGTTCTCAGACAGCTGGGCAAACTGCTTACGTCTGCTGCCAAATGAAGTACCAATAATTCTAATGCCCTTTGCAAAGGAATATTCATTCCTAGATCATCATAGATTCTTTGACAGCATGGATCTCTCCTGCTACAGAATGTCTTAGCAATTGCCATAATGCACGGGCAGATCTCACATGCACAGTTTTAGGCAATGCAATTTTTCTGCAAGATCACAGATACACTGTTCTAGTGCCACACTCCAGTATGACAATCCGATCTTTGGGCCTATTGACCCAGTAAATGTTAGTCCAGTCCAGGGAACTACTCTTTATACTAAACTGAAGTATAACAGGCTTGTAAATGCACAGCTGAACATTCAGCCTGACTAAACGCTAATCCAAAAAGGTACACCACCATGCTGCCAGTATGCAGTATTGCACTTCACTTATCACCTATGTGGCGTTTGTGCTCTCCACCATGACCACCCCCCTCCAAGCCCAGGCCAAATGAGTTGCGCACTGTGGCCAATCCCTGGTATTGTTCATCATAAGACATAACTCCAAGTCAATCCAGTTGCCACTTTTTACAGAGTTTAAATTTTAGTTACCATGTTCTTATTGTAAGCTTTATTAGTTATGGACTTGTTATTATGCAATGGAATTAATTTCATGTTCATCTGGTGCACAGCCACCCTAAAAAGCCACCCTTGTAATATCAAACACATATATCAAAATACAGCCTACTTTTACCTGTTTCAGTAAATGGGCTTATTTATTAAACAGTGCAAGCAACCTATGAAAACATGCCAACATTCACATTACTGAAGCCAGAATAGTACTTAATGGATTCTTATTGGTTGCTATGGGTAATACACTTTTGCCAGTGCACAGTTTTATAGAATAATCCAATTTTTTTTTAAGAGTAAGTGCACTTTTGGAGAGTTGCATAGTTGGTAAGGCTGAATAAAGACACCAGCCAATCGAGTTCAACCTGAGTATGTCCCTTTACATTGTGTTTGCTAAGAAACACATCTAAAAGTTTTGACTTTATTTACACTCCTCCCTGACTTCACTCCCTGGAGAAGCAAGTTCCACATCCTTACCACTCTAACAGCACAGAACCCTTTATGCAGTTTAAGATTAAACTGCTTCTTGTCCAGCCTAATTATGTGGCTGCATGTCTTCCTTAACCCCTTGCCGACCGCCGATCGGCAATTGACGGCGGCAAGGTGGCTCGTGAGCGCAAATCGCCGTCATATGACGGGTGCGGCGGCTTCGATTGCCGCCGGCTACCCGCGATGGTCCCCCCGAGCAGAGGAACGGAGGTCCGTGTATGTAAACACGGACCTCCGCTCTGTGTGAGGGGGAAGGGATGTGATCACAGCCTTCCTGTATACGAAGGCTGTGACCACTTCCCTTCCCCAGCCAGGGCAGTCCCCCTACAGTTAGAACTCGCCCAGGGAACATACTTAACCCTTAGCGCGCCCCCTGCAGGTTAACCCCTTCACTGCCAATGGCATTTACACAGTAATCAGTGCATTTTTATAGCACTGATCGCTGTATAAATGCCAATGGTCCCAAAAAAGTGTCAAAATAGTCCGACATGTCCGCTGAAATATCGCAGTACCGCTAAAAATCGCAGATCGCCGCCATTACTAGTAAAAAAAAAAAAAAAAAAAAAACCCCAAAAATGAATTCTCATCATCCGTAAACGCGACCACTTTTGCGCAAACCAATCAATAAACGCCGATTGCGATTTTTTTTATCGCAAATATGAGGAAGAATATAAATCGGCCAAAAACGGTGAAAAAAATGTTTTTTTATATTTTTTTTTTTGGATTAGCAAAAAGTAAGAAATTTGGGTTTTTTTGCAAAATTGTCGCTCTTCTTTTGTTTATAGCGGCGATCAGAAATGACGCAGAGGGGATCAAATACCACCAAAAGAAAGCTCTATTGGTGGGGAAAAAAAGGACGCAAATTTCGTTTGGGTACAACGTCGCACGACCGCGCAATTGTCAGTTAAAGCGACGCATCGCCGAATCGCAAAAAGGGCTCCGGTCCTAAAGCAGCAAATCCTTCCGGGGCTGAAGTGGTTAAGCTCCCAAGTGCATTTTTCAATATTAAACCTCATCTGCCTTTAACCTGCCCACCCCTTCATTTTATTGAGGTCTTCTTGGAAAGATGCTATGGCCTGTTGTGGATTATTGCCCTTCTTAGTTTTGTTGGTCTGACTTTGTCCCGTTCAGATAGTGTGTTCTTCCACCTGTTTTTGGTATATTATTGATTGGTCCTTCATGTCACTGATAGCGACCCATAACTCATTCAGGTAGCTGTTTCCCATTAGCTGTGATCAGGGCTGGACTGGGACAAACATTTGGCCCTGGACTTCATCCAGACCGGCCCACTTTAATTTTGCAAACACGCACAAAAACAGTATATAAACTATATGAACATATCTGTCCTCCAAGTTTTACTACATTTATTTTTCTGTATGAGAATGTGTTAACTAAAAATATACTTTAACTCCTCACTCACCTCTTATTATTTCACTTATTCTCCCTGGCGTCCATACCGCTGGGCGTGGATGATCGAGGGTCCCGACCACTCTGGGGGTCTCCGAGGCTGCAGGGGCACATCAGTACATCTTCTAAGTGTCCATGACGAGCAGGGGGCGTGGAAAAGTGGCTCACATTCGGAGCATGCATGCTCCTTCATCAGGCTTGAGACACGGCTATCTTAAGGGTTGTATAGAGAACAGGGCGGGCGACTAATAGAACAAAAAGGCTCAGCAGAACCGGCGCTGAGTTCCCCACATATTGCTCACCAAGCTGGCTGAAACACTACAGTTATGTACATATGTTAAATATATCAAAGGAAATCACTGTATAAAAACAATAACTAAAAACTATGTGTGAAAGGGGTTGGGAACCAAATATGCTATCCGGCTGTATATACTTACAGCTGGAAGATTTTCAGACAGTCTCATAAGACCATAAGATTCCTGTCAAAAAATTATAAAAAGATGAACTTAAAATTTGAAGTAAAAAATAATAAACTCAAAATAAGAATAAATCTAAATATAAAATTATTTATTTTTATTTGTATTTTCATTCTGATTTTATATTTATCATTATTATTTTTTACTTCAAATTTTAATTTAATATTTTTATAATTTTTTGACAGGACCCTTATGGTCTTATGAGATTGTCTGAAAAGCCTCCAGCTGTAAGTATATACGGCCGGATAGCATATTTGGTTCCCAACCCCTTCCATACATAGTTTTTAGTAATTGTTTTTATACAGTGATTTCCTTTGATATATTTAACATATTCCTAATAAATTGTTATTTTGGTAATGCACTGGGTTGGTGTGCCCTCTTTTTGTTGTTGTTCCTAGCAAGCGACCCCCTGTGATGTCACTGGAACCCTCTGAAGCTCCTGTGTAAATAAAGACTTTCTGACAGTCTATATGGGCAAGGCGCTCCAATTTCCCTAATTTGACAGGAGTCAAGTTTAATGTTAAGTCACTCACTGTCCCCACACCTAGAAAATCAGGACATTTCAGGAGACTCCAGCTGTGCTAGCTTGTTGTTCATGCAGACTGACTTCACTTAAATTAAACTTGCAGTGGTCAAAAACGAAGTATGGGTGCCATATAGGATGATATTACAATATTAATAAGAACGTTTTGTAAAGGAATAACAACGCAGATTGTAAAATGGTGGGACTATAATGTATTCTTTTACGGATCCTATATTTTTGTTCTGTCAGTGAAAATGTAAATAAAAGCAATGTATGAGACATTTCCTAATTTCCCAGATCCTCATGAAGCATAAGCGAGCAGAACAGAAAACAGGACATGCTTAATATATAGACAAAGGATGTTTATGAACTGTCAGAGTTGACAGTTTATCTTTATGTGCTATGTTACTCATATAGTCCCACCTTTAAGGCTTTCTGACAGCTGTTAAAATAATAATAGAACAGTTGGTGTTAAAATAATTAATAAAAAAAAACTGTTGATCACATGTTTCGGGTCAATTGTCTATATTTTTTAATGTTTTTAAATTAATCTTATATATATAAATATACAATATCTCACAAAAGTGAGTATACCCCTCACATTTTTGTAAATATTTTATTCTATCTTTTCATGTGACAATACTGAAGACATGACATTTTGTTACAATGTAAAGTAGTGAGTGTACAGCTTGTATAACAGTGTAAATTTGCTGTCCCCTCAAAATAACTCAACACACAGCCATTAATGTCTAAACCGCTGGCAACAAAAGTGAGTACACCCCTAAGTGAAAATGTCCAAATTGGGCCCAAAAGTGTCAATATTTCCAGCACTGCCTTAACCCTCTTGGGCATGGTGTTCACCAGAGCTTCACAAGTTGCCACTGGAGTCCTCTTCTACTCCTCCATGACAACATCATGGAGCTGGTGGATGTAAGAGACCTTGTGCTCCTCTACCTTCCGTTTGAGGATGCCCCACAAATGCTCAATAGGGTTTAGGTCTGGAGACATGCTTGGCCAGTCCATCACCTTTACTCTCAGCTTCTTTGGCAGGCAGTGCTTTAGAGGAGTGTTTGGAGTTATCATGTTGGAATACTACCCTGCGGCCCAGTCTCCAAAGGGAGGGGATCATGCTCTGCTTCAGTATGTCACAGTACATGTTGGCATTCATGGTTCCCTCAATTAACTGTAGCTCCCCAGTGCCGGCAGCACTTATGCAGCCCCAGACCATGACACTCCCACCACCGGTGATGCTGGACTGTAGGCAAGACACACTTGTCTTTGAACTCCTCAACTGGTTGCCACCACACATGCTTGACACCATCTGAACAAAATAAGTTTATCTTGGTCTCATCAGAACACAGGACATGGTTCCAGTAATCCATGTCCTTAGTCTGCTTGTGTTCAGCAAACTATTTGTGGGCTTTCTTGTGCATCATTTTTAGAAGAGGCTTCCTTCTGGAATGACTGCCATGCAGACCAATTTGATGCAGTGTATGGTCTGAGCACTGACAGGCTGACCCTCCACCCCTTCAACCTCTGCAGCAATGCTGGCAGCACTCATACATCTATTTCCCAAAGATAACCTCTGGATATGACGCTGAGCATGTGCACTCAACTTCTTTGGTCAACCATGGCGAGGCTTGTTCTGAGTGGAACCTATCCTGTTAAACCGCTGTATGGTCTTGGCCACTGTGCTGCAGCTCAGTTTCAGGGTCTTGGCAATCTTCCTGTACTCTGGAAGATCATTAAGCGATTGATAGGGTCTCTGATCCTCAGATGGAAGTCTGGACGTATTCCTCCACCAACTTCAATATGCCATGACATATCTCCCTTCACCAGTTCTAGTAATCTGTATGTGGTCTGTCTTTTCCTGTCCTACCCACCGACATACATCTCTGATTTTTTGCTTTAGCTCCTGGTACTTCTGGTTCACCTACACTCTCTGCTTTGAACTTGTCCTGGACCCACATATTCACCCTATGTGGGATGGTGTGCTGGATCACCTTTCACCACAAGGAATATATTGAAGTTGGAGGGGGAATACGTCCAGACTTCCATATCAGAGATCCTATCAAGTGCTTAATGATCTTCCTGAGTATGGAAGATCGCTGGCTATCTGGTAAGCCCCCATCTTATATGTGGTGAAGGTGTCACAACAGTGGTTGTTTTGATCACTGCACCGTCAGAATTGATCTATCAGTGCAAGATACCAGCATGCATGAATTGTTCGCACCAGAGCACTTTAATAATTAATCAATGAACTTTGCGCTTTATGAATTTAAAATATTTTGTATTTTTGCACAAGGACACTTTTGTTTTGAATCGATTAATGAATTTTAATTGAATTTTCACTGTATTTTGTTGCATATTCAAAAGGTTTTGCACTATGTCATATATGGTGTTTTTCTACATGTAATTTTGGAGCGCTACACTTTTATGATATACACATATAATTAACCTGGTATTTAAGTTTTAGTGTTCAGCTGCCGTGTCACACTTTTGCACTAGTGCACTAGTGCAGATTCTTTCCTATATAATCTTCATGTAGAGCAGCAATTCTTTTTTTCAGATCCTCAGAGGGTTCTTTGCAATGAGGTGCCATGTTGAACTTCCAGTAACCAGTATGAGAGCGTGAGAGCTATAACACCAAATTTAACACACCTGCTCCCCATTCACACCTGAGACTTTGTAACACTAACAAGTCACATGACACCAGGGAGGGTAAAATGGCTAATTGGGCCCAATTTG
Organism: Glandirana rugosa; assembly: GCA_018402905.1. Classification (NCBI taxonomy): domain Eukaryota; kingdom Metazoa; phylum Chordata; class Amphibia; order Anura; family Ranidae; genus Glandirana; species Glandirana rugosa. The sequence continues at coordinate 739,797 of BLSH010072673.1, read as the reverse complement.
GACATTTTCACTTAGGAGTGTACTCACTTTTATTGCCAGCGGTTTAGACATTAATGGCTGTGTGTTCAGTTATTTTGAGGGGACAGCAAATTTATACTGTTATATAAGCTGTACACTCACTACTTTACATTGTAGCAAAGTGTGATTTCTTCAATGTTGTCACATGAAAAGATGTAATAAAATATTTACAAAAATGTGAGGGGTGTACTCAGTTTTGTGAGATACTGTACATTTCATACTGTCCAAAGGCATTGGGGGCATGCCATATTACATGTGTGATGTGACATGAGAAGGGGTAAATAAGACAGTCAACTACTCTTTTTACATAGAATTTTCTTAAAGTAGAACTATGGGCAAAACTTTTTTTTTTTTTCATTTTGGACATCTCTGTCCCATTGTGGAGATTTCCCTTCACTTCCTGTCCCATTGCCAAACAGGAAGTGAGAGGATATCTCTGCAAATTACAGGGATTTTTTTGGGACCCCCAGCTGACCAGAACCAGTGTCCCTGTTGGAAGATTTCCCATCTATTACTTTTCTGGGACAACCCAAAAATTGGGGTTTTCTTTTTACTTTCAATGATAATGGTAAACAGGACAAATAGAGAGGGTGAATCTCCTTAACAGGGGCACAAACCGCAATAAAAACTGACAGGGGCTCTAATCTCTCTTCACTCTGTCCAAAACTAAAAAAAAAGTTTTGCCTTTAGTTATATTTTAAAGGCTCATTCACACCATGTGTAGTGATCTGTGTTTTTCTGCATCTGATTAATGAATGTGCAGCACATAGAAAATTCACCCCTCTATGTTCTAGAGAAAAGACTGGGGTTTCCGTACTCTTGTACTGTTTTGTTGACCTGTGCCATAGGTTGAATGAGCATTATTAACCTGTGACAGGAAGCGTGTTACTGGCAGTATCACTGGATGAAAATAAAGAAAAAAAAGCTTATAAAATAAAACAAATGCAGCTACCGCATCTAATGCCTGGTAAGCTACAATGTACACAATTTTCAGTTTTAGATACGCTTTAACATTTGTCACAATCAGTGGGGAGTGAGAGGGACTGTCCAGGCCAGTCTGCCTTGGGGATGGGATCTCAGCAGTCAGACTCACTTGGAGCTACCTAGAGCTATTGTACATGGCCATTTGTGTTTTTCTTCTGACTTGCATTTCTAAAATATCTGAAATATTGTTTGCATTTGAAATTGGCTCTCACTTGTGTTTAATGTTGCATTTGTTTTGCTTTTATCCCTCTATTCAAGTCTGTGGGCGGCAATGTGAACTAATGGCAAATGTAAGTTATATTCGTCTACAACATCTAAAATAATGGCATATCAAGTACAATCTATTTAATCCCTGAAAGCATGCTGTGTTTAATGTTTTCCTGAGTCTGACACCCATGTACACTAGCTCTAAGGGCTCATTTACCACCATCGATTCATTCAAGTTGATTGTACTGCACTGCACCCGAATGCAATGTGGCATGGTAGTGCATTCTTTGCAGAGTTAAAACAGGCAGTGAGGAGGTGACTTATCACCTCCTCACCTCCTATCAAACACCTCTGAAAAATGATCAGAGGGGTGGCAAGGTTTTACCATTGTGGTATCAGAGTACCAAGGTCTTTACCAGCTCACAAACAGAAACATTATTCAGAGCTTTCCACCCTCAAGGACTTATTAAAGCAGTAGTAAACTCTCGTTATTTATTCAGATCCATTAAAAACATTACTTAAAGACTTACATATAGGCTCCTTTAAATGTTTTTAGAAATGCACCTTTTTCCAGATTTGGCCCTATTCTCTATGTAATGACATAATTTGTGCATGTGCAGCGCTGACAGCACACTGACTAACACTGACTGTGCCATGAAAGTGTACAGATGTGCCGTGGTGATGTATCCTTACTCCCGGGCATTGTAGCTTAGTCCTGCAAGAGCTCAGACTATTTTCCCTTCCTGCCACACATGTTCGAGTTTGCTGCGTGGTGTAATAGAAGGGCGGAAACAGGGTTCAGTACAGCTTTAGGAGATTTCCTTAAAGATGGTGCCAGCTTCAGCAGCATCATAACAAATAAAACAGCAGCTGCATTCAAAGTAAGGACACTCTAATGGCACTGTAGCATACCTGGTTAGTTTGTAATGTGGATTGCAGTGCAGATCTATGTTTAACAGGATTGGGCACACTGAATTTACTACCGCTTTAATCCCTGTTTCCTGTGTGTCATGCGCTTGTATCTAGATGGGGCTCCTTGTAAAAGGAGAGAATCTGAACCTGCAAGGCCTGATTGGAAATGGTTGCATCAATTTTGCAGTCTACAGTAAATACCTGTCAGGAAATCCGTCCATGCAGAAAGTATGCACAGCGCTTCACTTTTTCCACATTTTATGTTACAGCCTAATTCCAAAAGGGATTCAATTCATTATTTTCCTCAAAATTCTACAAACAATAACCCATAATGACAATGTGAAAGAAGTTTGTTTGAAAGTTTTGCAAATGTATAAAAAAGAAAAAAATCCCATGTACATAAGTATTCACGGCCTTTGCACAATACTTTTTTGAAGCACCAATTTGGCACCAATTACAGCCTCAAGTCTTTTTGAGTATGATGCTACAAGCTTGGCACAGCTATACTTGGGCAGTTTCTCCCATTCTTCTTTGAAGGAACTCTCAAGATCCATTAGGTTGGATGGGCAGCTACGGTGCACAGCCATTTCCAGATCTCTCCAGAGATTGGGTTCAAATCTGGGCTCTGGCTGGGCCACTCAGACATGCACAGCGTTGTCCCATAGCCACTCCTTTGCTATCTTGGCTGTGTTCTTAGGGTCGTTGTCCTGTTGGAAGATGAACCTTTGCCCCAGTCTGAGGTCCAGAGTGCTCTGGAGCAGGTCTTCACCAAGGATGTCTCTGTACTTTGCTGCATTCATCTTTCCCTTGATCCTGACTAGTCTCCGAGTTCCAGCCGCTAAAAAACATCCCCACAGCATGACGCTGCCACCACCTTGCTTCACTGTAGGGATGATTTTGACCAGGTTATGAGCGGTGTCTGGTTTCCTCCAGACATGACGCTTACCAAAGAGTTCAGTCTTTGTTTCATCAGACCAGAGAATTTTGCTTCTCATGGTCTGAGAATCCTTCGGGTGCCTTTTGGCAAACTCCAAGTGGGCTGTCATGTGCCTTTTACTGAGAAGTGGCTTCTGTCTTACCATACAGGCCCAATTGGTGGAGTGCTGCAGAGATGGTTGTTCTTCTGGAAGGTTCTCTTCTCTCCACAGAGAAATGCAGGAGCTCTGTCAGAGTGACCATTGGGTTCTTGATTACCTCCCTGACTATGGCCCTTCTCCCCCGATCGCTCAGTTTGGTCAGGTGGCCCGCTCTAGGAAAAGTCCTGGTGGACTCTTCCGTTTATGGATGACGAAGGCCACTATGCTCATCTGGACCTTCATCGCTGCAGAAATTTCTCTGTACCCTTCTCCAGATCTGTGCCTCGATACAATCCTGTCCCGGAGGTCTACAGACAATTCCTTGGAGTTCATGACTTGGTTTGTGCTCTGACATGAACTGTTAACTGTGAGACCTTATATAGACCGGCGTGTACCTTTCCAAATCATGTCCAATCAACTGAATTTACCACAGGTGGACTCCAATCAAGTTGTAGAAGCATCTCAAGGTTGATCAGTGGAAACAGAATGCATCTGAGCTCAACCTTGAGTATCATGGCAAAGGCTGTGAATTCTTATGTACATGTGATTTGTTTTCCTTTTTTATTTCTAATAAATTTGCAAAGATTTCAAACAAACATCTTTCACGTTGTCATTATGGGGTATTGTTTGTAGAATTTTGAGGAAAATAATGAATTTAATCCATTTTGGAATAAGGCTGTAACATAACAAAATGTGGAAAAAGTGAAGCGGTATGAATACTTTCCGGATACACTGTACATGCTTCAACCTTCCAACACCGAAAAGCACATTGCATCTGGCGGATGCCATATTACAGTGAAACAGATAATCATTCACCTTTGCTTCCCTGACAAGATCTACATATTAAGCACGGATTGGGTGAGCTGAGGATGTCTTCAGGGCGACTGCAACATATGCTGCGCAAAAGGGCCAGCCAGCAAGATGTTTTCATAAGTTCAAAATGACATGTTAATTTATGGAAATGTATTCTCAACAGGTAATTAACCATCTTGGCTCCCTGTGTCTTTTTTTTAGTTCTTTTTTTAGCATGTACCTAAGGGAAATTCTCATTGATTATTACACGTGTGGCTAGACAATAGCAACAAGTCTTTTGAAAGGGCAGACAAATAAAAAGCTAAATTTCATTAACAAGTCATTAATGTAACACATTGATGAGTATGCACTTTTAGCAATAAGTAAGATGTCTATGGACCCTTTTTAGGAGTTAACAGCACAAGCTGATCAATGATGGCTGGAGGGGAACCACAATAAATAGAGCTTAATGTACATTAGTGAATGTAACATAAGGCACTTAAAACTATCGCTTATTTGTTCTCTTATAATTACCTCAGTGTTGCATTATATATCACAACAGACACCAAATGAGTTCTTTCATAACATTAGCCTTTTATGTAAAAAAAAAAAGGTTTATACATTTAAATAAAGCAGTGTCTTTTATCAGCTGATCCACATTGTATGCATATATATTGAGTGGGTCTGAACAGAAATAGCTTTAGCACATTTAGAAAAGCCTTGATCCTGTAATTAGTTTATAAGCCACTAATGTATAATAATATTCATCTCATGCCCAAGCCTGGTACCAAAGTCATATTGTATCTGGCAAATCACAGATCAACTACAAACATTAGTGACGTAAAAAGAAATGAGTATTAATACAGCTTTCCTGTGAGCAAAATATGTGAAGCATAAGAGCAATTTTAGGCATTTCAGTTTTCAGTGAAATCATTCAGTGAGCTCTTTTATGCTATGCAGAACACACTGCAGCTGGGATAAAGTCAAAAATTCCTCTACGTTTACTATCATCTGAGTTTTGTGTAATCCACTGTAGCTAGATTTCATGGAGCTCCTTGCATGTGGGATAGGCGTGCCTCCTTCCTGAAGCACTGCATACCATCTTTCCTTTGCAGACTGCTTTATCATGACTTGCAGTAGGTTTGTTAGAGAATACCCGTCCTGCAATACGTATGGGTAAGCACAAGGCTTCCCACATCACCAGTACATGACATTAAGGGCTAGATTTACTAAAGCTGGTGCACTCAGAATCTGGTGCAGCTGTGCATGGTAGCCAGTCAGCTTGTTCAAATGAACATTGGAAATAAAACGTGGAAGCTAACTGGTTTCTATGCTGAAGTAAGATTTTTTTTTTTTTTTTGCACTCTCCAGCTTTAGTAAATAAACCCATGTGTGTAAAATAAAGCACCTTCAGAAACCCAGCAATGAATTTCTGTAAAATTCTAAACACTTCAGGTCTAAGGGTCAATTGACACTATTGCACTGGGATACCACATGTTATGTTAAGGCAGCCCAATAATTTAATTGGGTTGCCTAAGGCCCCTTTCACACTTGTGCGACTTGTCTTGCGACTTGGGACTTCAAAGTCACATGACAAGTCAGTCGTTCCCCATTATTTCCAATGAGTACCATTCATATCTGTACGACTTCAAGTCGTGCACTGCAGCACAATAGCATGAATGGTTCCTAAATCAGAAGATACTTAGAGCCAGGGCAGTAACAATAGCCATAGTGGTTCGTGCAGTTGCTTTGGAGCCTGAGGGGGCCCCACTGGGGAGGCTGTTTATGAAAACAAAACTTTTGAGTTGAGAAGTATAGGTCATCTGATGAGCTTCACTGCCAGGTTCCCTTACCAGCAAGGGCAGCAGCAGCACCCAACAGCTGATGGAAACATCAGCTGTGGTGCTGACAACCCTGGACTCCAGGACAGGTAAGTGTACTATTATTAAAAGTCAGCAGCTGCAGTATGTTTAGCTTCTGGCTTTTCATTTTTGGAGGGGTGAGCGGACCTCTGCTTTAAAAAAAAAAAAAAAAAAGTCATAGTTCTGTAACACCACATACAGCATTATAGAATATGTCAAGCTTGCTATTTAAATGATTTTCATTTATTTTTTTAATGTTGCCTACGATGCTGCATGAAAAGATGCTGTCTCCGCTGTATGTGTTTTTTTTTTTTTTTATTGATACACGTCACCCATGGCAGTGTCCAATTTTTTATGACTTTCTTAAAAGTAGTTTGACTACTAGCCCTAAAAATGAGCAGAATCTAACAGAAATTTACCACCCATAGACTGCAATAGGATTTGCCAATAAGTTTGTTCATCACTGATTGGACACATTACCAGCCTATTATATTATTTATTAGAATGAGTATTATACATTGTTTACACATATGTATTTTTAAGCTAATCTCTCTTTTTCTGGTATGTGTATGGTACATTGTATACGGCATTGCAGTAGATGCTAATTATGTTAGTTTCTGAATGCTTAAATGACTTGGTGTCCTTGCTGATAGAACTGTACCATGGACATTGAAAGTTTAACTGTCAGGAACATTAATATGATGACCTTTGTTCTCATGTGTCATTATCATGCTGGCACCAACAATACTACTAAGCCAATTACTAGTTTTCCAAGGCTATGATTTGCCACATACTTTTTCCTCATTAGTCATAACCCTCTATCTGGTTCAATGAAACACAGGAATGGAGCTGAGAAATACTGGTATAAATGGGTTTTTCAAAGGAATACAAACAGATTCGCGGGTGTCCAGTATATGAAAGGTTTATAGTAGATAAACACTTTTAATTACTGCAGTCACAGTTTGTTTTCCTTCTACGTATGTGTTTATATGCCTGCCTGAATCGCATCAGACCGTTCTTTCACTACTGAGGCAATGCAGCATGTGTATTGCACAGCTATTTTATACATTGCTATAAATTGGAAGTAAGTCATACCAACTGGAGTTCAGATCCTCAGGGTCCATTCACACCTTTAAATTTTTTACATTTGTTTCATTATGTTTATGATATTTATGTCAATTACTGTCAGGGCTGGTGCAGGGATTTTTGACACCCTTGGCCCTGAAGCGGCTATGGCTGGTGGCGGCTGATGGCTGCCCTCCAGGGTAGGTACTGCTGGCTGGTACTACTGGTGGGTATCCCTGGTGGCTGCTGACCCAGATTGTGGATTCCCGACCCACCATCGCCAAGCATCAGTGTGACAGGAGCCGGCGCTGGAGGAAGCATGCGGCTGCAGTAGAGAGCAGAGCCAATGCTTACTGTATCACTCCTTTCACAGGCGGAGTACATTTGGTATCACTCCGCCTGTGACAGGAGCTGGCAGTATACAGGAAGCATTGGCTCTGCTTCTTCTAGCGCCAGCTCCGTTATTCACACTGATGCTTGAGAATGGCGGATTGGGAACCTGTGGTCTGGGCTTGCCAACCCGCCATCCCAGAGCAGGAGGTTGTGCAGGTCACATCAGAGGGGCCTCGGGCCAGCGGTTGGGCACCCCTGCTGTAAGGGGTGCATTGTGTGTTTCTGTGTGGTGGCCTCCACTCCTCAGCAGCTGTCATCACTCACCAGGCATCGACCCCAGAGCGCACAGTAATCTGATCGGCTATAGCATGCCTGCATGTGAGTGACACTGCCGCGGTACAGGACAGGCGACAGAACAGCGGTAGGGAGAACCAGCCTCTACAAATGACTTGAGATGGGGCGGGGTCAGGGGTCACATGACTAGATTCGGTATAGGACTCGCAGTCACTGAATCATGTATGGGCAGAGGCAGAGCTGGCAGTATTGGGACGATCATCAGAGAGACTAGAGAGATACAGTCAGGTCACTGATCTAATCATAGGGGCATGCAGCAGCAAGGGATGTTTGCTTCCGTTCCGTTGGGAGACTCGGGACATATCCTCCAGTGCTACACTGCGCCTCTAATGACACTATAGTCGTACAGAGCGCCTGCCTGCCTGAGTTAGTTGCATGCTGTAGAGGCGCCGGGTGGCATCCCCTGCATTATACAGCACCACACCCGAAATTAATACTTACATAGCATGGAGACCGGTGGAAGACAGAGAGTAGGGAAACCAATGGCCGGGGGCCCTAGGCTGCCACCTAGTTCACTTAGTGGTAGCACCGACCCTGATCACTGTATGCAAAATGTTCTGGAAAGCAGATAAAAATTGCAGCAAGAAGGTTATATATACAAAAGCTTCAAACTAAAGTGCTTAGTTGTAAACTGTTCATTATGACAGTCAGACATACTGCACTAAAGGAAAATAAGAGGCTTATTAAAAGGGGTTTTTATCTTTGTTTCTGATTTTCTTTTCAATCAGATTTTAGATGTTTTTAAATTCAGGTAGTTGGTGTATCTTGGTGACTAAGTGGTTAGCACTCTTGCCCTAGGTTCAAATTGACTTGGACCTACTTAAGTTTGTGTACTGGTAGGTTAACTGACTCCCTCCTAAATTGCTCCTAGTGTTATGCTAGCTATAAGAGCCGGTTCACAATACAGAGATCCAAATTCAGGCACAACTTCATAGGTGACTTCATAGGCGACTGCATAGACGACTTCAGCGCTACTTTGGGTGACTTCAGCGCGACTTTGGGTGACTTACAATGCGACCTGAAGCAACCTCCATGCCAGGCGACTTTTCCTTAGCCAATCAGAGGAGGGAGGGAGGGGGTTGCCTCAGTTTTTCACTGAGTAAACTCTTTTCTTTATCCTGTAAAGTCACTTCAATATAGATGGTGATCCGACTTTGGAGGCGACTTCCATTGAATTCTATGGGCACAAGTCAGATAGAAGTCGCCTTGAAGTAGTACAGGAACCTTTTTTGAAGTCAGAGCGACTTCAGTAGTGTACATTAAGACCGCTCCCATTCACTTCAATAGGATTTCTTCTGTCAAGTGACTTGGGGGGCCACTTGGAGCGACACAAGTCACCTCCCCATTCGCTGTAGTGTGAACCGGTTCTTAATGACTCAAATTGTGGCCATTTCTGCTAAATTGGCAGATATTTGAGCCATGGGGTCCTGTTGGCTCCACCCCGCCTCAAAAAATTTTGATTGCAAAAATTTGCAGAAAAATTTCTGAAGGTATACAGAGAATCTACCCATGTATGGCTACTCTTAAGCTGGCTATAGATGGATTGAAATTTGGCCGGTTCAGCAGGAACTGGACTAACTTTGATCCTTCTGTGTCCGTTCCTGTTTGAAAAAATTTCTTCGATTAGCACCTGCAGCCAATCGGTTGCAGAGCAGAGCAATGTGTTCTGACTGCGAAGGCACAGTGGGGAGGGTTCCTTCATCCACCTTGCTTTTGTGGATGGAGGAATATGCTTGTCTTTTTTTAATGAAATAAAGCGACCCATCTATGGGCAGCCTAAAGCCTCGTACACGCGATGAGAAAACCGGATGGCAAATTCTGCTTTCGACATGATCCTACGATAACCTGATTGTTAGTACACAGCTTTCGTCTGAAATTTTTTGAAGGGTCAAAAACAAAAAATTTTCTCGTATGATATCAGATTATAGAGTTTTCGTTTAATTAGTACAGTTTTCATCTGAAAATACATTACATCACTTCTGAATTTTTTTTTCTTTCGTACTGTAGTAACCTATTCGCTTTTTGTATGGAGACTAGCATGCAAAAATGAATTCATTGTGTGTAGCTAGGTTTAAGTATGGTAGTGACATTAGAGTATGAACTCTCTTGGAGGACTGATGCATTGAGCTTGATTTATTAAAGGCAAATATACTCTGCAGTTGCTCCAGAGCTCAGTAAATGAGGTAAAACTTCACTTTATAAAGAATACTCAATCACATGCAAGGAAAATAGAAAAACAGCATTTTTGCTTGCACATGATTGGGTAATAGAAAGCAGCAGAGCTTACCCTCAGATCTAGAGCAAATGCCCTTAAAGCACACAGTATATTTGCCTTTAGTAAATCAACCTCTATGTGTAATATGTAATTGCTGTATGAAAATTAGAAATTAATAAAGCTAATGTGTTTTCACTGCTTGGTTAGAGAGGTTTTTTTTCTGAATTCTAACTGTCGTGGTTGTATGAAATGAAGATTTGCTGAAATATGAATAGGGGAATTTATTTTCACCAACAATTTGCTGACAGCAAATGATAATTTGCTAGGTGAAAAAGTATGATCTAAATTTAAACACTTGTCTGATTTACTAAAGGCAAATAGGCTGTTCAGTTTGCAAGGGGATTTTTCTTAGCTCAGTGAACATACTAGCAATTCACATTGCATGAATTCTCCAATCACATGCAAAGAACACCCAATCACGTGCAAATAAAGTAAAAAAAAAAACAGTCATTTTGCCTAATTAGATGATGAAAGTCAGCAGAGCTTAACCCAATTCACTAAAGCCGGCTGTAGATGGTTCAAATCTCAGCTGGTTCAGCAAGAACCGGCCGTAATTGGAACCATGTATCGGCAGGCTGATTGTGCCCAAGTTGATCTATCGATCGACTTGGGTACAACCAGCATGTTGGGTTTTTAGGATGCAAATATTGCCAGTGGCTATATCCGCTAGCAATAATCACTGTGTTCCCGGTAGGAACTGCTCCTGCTGGGAAAACACAATAACTCCACGGGAGAGATTCCCCTATTAACGCTGACTGTTTTGATGCAGTATATGAGCGATTTTCATTCCATGGGTCGCAGGAAGGAAAATCATATCATCTATGGCCTACCTTAGGGGGTTCTGGACTTTAGGAAATATTACATTACAGCACAACTTACACAATTATGTCAGCTACACTTTAGCCATTATAGGCTGGACTGGATGTTCATAGAGGCACAAACTTCCCTCAAAACACAGCAAGGCAATTATGTGCCCTACACTTTCCCATTCTATTAGTCTGTGGAATTCGACCTGTAGACGGGGGCCTTTCTGCTCCCCTCATACTCCCGTGGTCCCCCTTTTCAATAACCCTCAATATCCGCCAGGTATGTCACCTACCCAATGTAGCTGGTGAATGAACAAGGGGCTCTACCGCATAGGATACTTTCTTAATCTTAGAGATGTGCGCCCCCCCTTATACTTTGTACAGAATTTGGAGATGCCCCACCCTGAGAATTTCCATTTACAACAAATACAGCGCTTTTTATGCACTTTACAGAGGAAAAGCCCCAAACTTGCAGTTCAAACACAATTCAAATATAGATCTATACAGGAGACTTTTCAGTGTGGCTGCATCTCCATGTTGTGAAAATTTGTTTCCCCGTCATCGGAACATTCCTATAATCTAGCTTGGGAGAGGGACTTGGGCATGGCCCGAGGCAGAGGATTGGCCAACATGGACTACACGTATCCACAAGGACACTATGAGCGTTGCCCTGATTGAGGCAGGGTATAAAGTGTATGCATGATGGTATTTAGTTCCAGAATGCCTCCCTAAAATGTACCCAGGCACGTCGCCCTGTTGCTTCAGGGGTTGTGGTCAGGTGGAGTCAGCTCTCCACACATGATGGACTTGCTCTAAGGTTTATTGTTTTGGATACTCAATCCCTGGAATCTAACATTCAAGGACCTCCCATCCCTGACTACACTTACATGTTACATATACATTTCGCGTCGCGTTTAACTGCCGCGATATGTTCATGGACTTTAGTTTTTTTTATTATTATTTAATTTCAGATGACCTATAAAAGGTACCCAAGGGAATTGTCACGCTAATCTGCTAGGAATTATTACAACTGGTACCATTGCCTTATATAATTCGTCACTTGTGCATAGGTTTTGTTATTTGGAATCTCGTTCAGGTAGTACACACCTCTCGACTGAGGTGGACTGGTGTTGGGGACTTCGTTGTCCCG
>BLSH010072673.1:687896-724881 GCA_018402905.1 Glandirana rugosa | reverse complement strand
AGGCACGTCGCCCTGTTGCTTCAGGGGTTGTGGTCAGGTGGAGTCAGCTCTCCACACATGATGGACTTGCTCTAAGGTTTATTGTTTTGGATACGTGTTCACTGCTTAATATATTCCGTTACCATGGTCAACATTATTAAGGATCGTCTAATCGCACTGTTAAGGGAACCCATGGAAAATATCCAGTAGACTTTAATTTATTATTATTTTTTTTGATTTCAGGTACTTGTATAGCGCCGTCAATTTGCGCTGCGCTTTACATATACATTGTACATTCACATCAGTCCCTACCCTCCAGGAACTTACAATCTAAGGTCCCTAACTCACATTCATACATACACATACAAGGGCCAATTTAGACAGGATCCAATTAACCTACCAGCATATCTTTGGAGTGTGGGAGGAAACCGGAGCACCCGGAGGAAACCCGTGCAGGCACAGGGAGACACCATGCAAACTCCAGGCAGCTAGTGTCGTGACTGGGATTCGAGCCAATGACCCTTTTGCTGCTAGACGAAAGTGCTAACCACTACACCACTGAGCCGCCTGATATGTTTCTTGCGCTTCAAGCCCAGTGATTGACTTAGCTTTAATGAAGTGAAAGTTTACTTGGATTATCCTAAATGAAAAGCTTGTAAGTGCCTTACAGAATAAACAATCCCTCTTTCTAAAGGTTTGGGCCCCCTGGCTCTCTTACCTGCAGGTACTGGACATTTAAAGTTGGCACTAGATTGATAACCTGACTGACTCCTGGACAGATATACTTTGGATAACTTACTCCAGTGGTTCTCAACTCCCGTCCTCGGGACCCACTAACTGGCCAGGTTTGCAGGATAACTGAAATGCATCACAGGTGATATCATTTGCTCATCAGTGATTGCAATATTCTAGTCTGCATCTCCCCAAGATAATACTCAAAATCTGGCCTGTTGGTGGGTCCTGAGGACTGGAGTTGAGAACCACTGACTGCTCTCTTCCCTTCTTTTCTTTTTCCTCCCCTTCTTCACTTATTTCATTGTCTCCCTAGTTTGCTGCATTTTCAGTACTGTTGTTGGACTGCCAGCTCCGACTCAAAGTTAATGCCTAGGCTGCCCAACCCTTCTACCAGGTCTACAGTGTTGGTCTGTCTCGTAGGCTATTTGCCGATTGGCCTTATCTTCGAATATGGTCTGTTCTACACCACAACAATGGACTCCTTAATTGTTGACTACCTTGGCGTTTTCAATAATTACTTTTGGACATCTTACGGGACTTTGACTAATCCCTCTTTTCTGATGTCCCAGTTCTTATATACACTGACTATAATGGCAGTTTATTATTGTGCTTGATATTGCCATTTATATTGCTTTTCTTATCTAAAAAACGCAATAAGACAAATTTAGAAACAGAAAAAAAGTTAATTAGAATAAGATAATGCTTTAATAATGTTTTATAGTAACTTATTACACATTTATAGGTAGTCATGTAGTATTTGATCCCATTTATAGACAGCTAAGGCTTGACTATGTGGGAATTTGTTTATGTCACAAAAAAAACGATAAATGCACCTAAACTCTTGCTGCATGTACACAAGAATTTAGAAATGTTTGCACATGTAGCTCTATAGATACTTGAGAAACATTTTTATTTTTTTGTCATCATTTTATGCACCAGTGATTTTCTGCCTAATCTCCATTCACTTTAATCACCAATTAACATCTATCAACAATTGATAGATAGCTACAATAATTTCTGGATGTCTAGGATGACTTAAATTGTACTGCATTCAGCTCTTGTCATAACTAGGCCCATAAGCGAGGCATGGCATTGGTAGTCAGCAGATTGAAGAAGGGAAATATGATGGGTGATTTGTATTCTATATTTTTACAGATGATAGATTTGAGTAAGGACACTTTTACACCTTTAGGCACACTATAACACATCTTAAAGAGACCCTGTCAGCGTCTTAAAAATCGCAGGTAAACACAGAGAAATCAAGAATTTCTAATGCTTACTTGCAGCATTTTTCCTTTACAGAAAAATGTTTATTGACTTGCAATATGTCTCTTGCCAGGAAATTAACTCTCCTTTAAAGTATTGATTCCTTAGCTCAGAACCCTCCCTCCTTGCACATCATAGCCCTCTTCTTTTCCAGTTCCTATCTGTGCTGGCCCAGCTCCTCTGTCCCTCCCCTTACCTTCTTATATAATATTTTATGTAGCAGCCAAGGGAGGAATGAAAGAGAATACTATAGAATTTAACTTGAGAGATAGCTGTGAAGCTGCTGGCCTGCTGACATCACATCAAATATAGTGGTTGGATGTACACACAGAGGAGGCATTTACTTCTAAAATACATTAAATGAATAATGTTATGGGAAGATTGTTAAAATAAATATGGTATATGTGGTGTACAGTATTTTAATAAATCCTACTTACTGAAGGTGAGCTGCTACTTTCAGCAAGTGCACATATGACAAAGATGAATGGTTCTGCATGTAAAAAACGATATGCTTGTGTTTTCATGCTTCAAATACTCTTTACTCTGGAGAAAAGCATACCAAACTTCATGTCCAAAAGCACAAAAAACATTTAAAATACATGGGAGCATATTTATAATGCAGTGAAGGTGATATCCCTCAAAGGTTTACTGCAGGTGAATATTCCTGGTGCATGTGTCCCAATTACAGTAATTGTAATAGCTGTAGTTGCAGGTAAAACAGTGTCACCTATAGTAAATGTTTGGTGACTGTTGCATTCACTAATTATCAATATGTCCTAAAGTAAAGGATGAATTTTTGGAAGTGCCAAAGTATGAATGGGTTCTAAACAGGCATGAAAGGTGAATTACAGTTAATGTTTGAGCTGTGAAATTTCCCCCAAATTGCCATGTAATTTTGGCCTGCAGCGCGGAAAGGATAAAATAAAACAAAAAGTTTATAATACTCCTGATCGCAGCATGCCAGGCTTTATTTGTGTAAATGAACCTGTCTATTGTATCCACTTCAGCTCTGGAAGATTTTCCCCCCTTCATGACCAGGCCATTTTTTGCTACTCAGCACTGTGCTAATTTAACTGGTAACTGCGCAATCATGCAACACTGCATTCAAACAAAATTTAAATCACCCCTCCTCCACAAATAGAGTTTTTTTGGTGGTATTTGATCACCACTGGGTTTTTTATTTCTTGTGCTATAAATGAAAAAGGACCATACATTAAAAAAAAACAATATTTCAATTCCGTCATAAAACATATCCAAAAAAAAAAAGTAAATTGCCTCATATAATTTTGCTACATGTCTTTGGTAAAAAAAAACAAAACAATAAGTGTATATTGATTGCCACTGACATCTTCAGTGAAACTAATACTGTGATCAGTGCTAATAGTATACACTGACACTGTACTAATGACATTGGCTGGGAAGGGGTTGACATCTGGGGCAATTAAAGGGGTAAATGTGTGTCTAACTATGTTTACTGTGTGTACTGTGTGATACTTTTACTAAGGGATGTGCCAGTTTTTATCCTCTGCTTTGTAGGGAAACAAAAACCAGCACATTGCCACTGTCAGAAGAGCGCTTTGTGTTGCTTACATACACAAAGCTCTCTCCTGTCACTCACTCCATCAATCGGTGGGTCCCGGCCATAAATCATTGGCCAGGAACTGGTGATCCACAAGTTCTGGAGCCAGCACAGCACCCTACCCAGGATTTCAAAATAACATATATATATATATATATATATACAGTGCCTTGCGAAAGTATTCGGCCCCCTTGAACTTTGCGAAATTTTGCCACATTTCAGGCTTCAAAAATAAAGATATAAAACTGTAATTTTTTGTGAAGAATCAACAACAAGTGGGACACAATCATGAAGTGGAACAAAATTTATTGGATATTTCAAACTTTTTTAACAAATAAAAAACTGAAAAATTGGGCGTGCAAAATTATTCAGCCCCCTTAAGTTAATACTTTGTAGCGCCACCTTTTGTTGCGATTACAGCTGTAAGTCGCTTGGGGTATGTCTCTATCAGTTTTGCACATCTAGAAACTGAAATTTTTGCCCATTCCTCCTTGCAAAACAGCTCGAGCTCAGTGAGGTTGGATGGAGAGCGTTTGTGAACAGCAGTTTTCAGTTCTTTCCACAGATTCTCGATTGGATTCAGGTCTGGACTTTGACTTGGCCATTCTAACACCTGGATACAGTATGTTTATTTGTGAACCATTCCATTGTAGATTTTGCTTTATGTTTTGGATCATTGTCTTGTTGGAAGACAAATCTTCATCCCAGTCTCAGGTCTTTTGCAGACTCCATCAGGTTTCCTTCCAGAATGGTCCTGTATTTGGCTCCATCCATCTTCCCATCAATTTTAACCATCTTCCCTGTCCCTGCTGAAGAAAAGCAGGCCCAAACCATGATGCTGCCACCACCATGTTTGACAGTGGGGATGGTGTGTTCAGGGTGATGAGCTAGGTTGCTTTTACGCCAAACATAACGTTTTGCATTGTTGCCAAAAAGTTCGATTTTGGTTTCATCTGACCAGAGCACCTTCTTCCACATGTTTGGTGTGTCTCCCAGGTGGCTTGTGGCAAACTTTAAACTACACTTTTTATGGATATCTTTAAGAAATGGCTTTCTTCTTGCCACTCTTCCATAAAGGCCAGATTTGTGCAGTATATGACTGATTGTTGTCCTATGGACAGAGTCTCCCACCTCAGCTGTAGATCTCTGCAGTTCATCCAGAGTGATCATGGGCCTCTTGGCTGCATCTCTGATCAGTCTTCTCCTTGTATGAGCTGAAAGTTTAGAGGGACGGCCAGGTCTTGGTACATTTGCAGTGGTCTGATACTCCTTCCATTTCAATATTATCGCTTGCACAGTGCTCCTTGGGATGTTTAAAGCTTGGGAGATCTTTTTGTAACCAAATCCGGCTTTAAACTTCTCCACAACAGTATCTCGGACCTGCCTGGTGTGTTCCTTGTTCTTCATGATGCTCTCTGCGCTTTAAACGGACTTCTGAGACTATCACAGTGCAGGTGCATTTATACGGAGACTTGATTACACACAGGTGGATTCTATTTATCATCATTAGTCATTGAGGTCAACATTGGATCATTCAGAGATCATCACTGAACTTCTGGAGAGAGTTTGCTGCACTGAAAGTAAAGGGGCTGAATAATTTTGCACGCCCAATTTTTCAGTTTTTTATTTGTTAAAACAGTTTGAAATATCCAATAAATTTCGTTCCACTTCATGATTGTGTCCCACTTGTTGTTGATTCTTCACAAAAAATTACAGCTTTATATCTTTATGTTTGAAGCCTGAAATGTGGCAAAAGGTCGCAAAGTTCAAGGGGGCCGAATACTTTCGCAAGGCACTGTGTATATATATATAGAGTATCTCACAAAAGTGAGTACACCCCTCACATTTTTGTAAATATTTTATTCTATCTTTTCATGTGACAACACTGAAGAAATGACACTTTGCTACAATGTAAAGTAGTGAGTGTACAGCTTGTATAACAGTGTAAATTTGCTGTCCCCTCAAAATAACTCAACACACAGCCATTAATGTCTAAATCACAAAAGTGAGTACATCCCTAAGAGAAAATGTCCAAATTGGGCCCAAAGTGTCAATATTTTGTGTGGCCGCCATTATTTTCCAGCACTGCCTTAAACCTTTTGGACATGGAGTTCACCAGAGCTTCACAGGTTGCCACTGGAGTCCTCTTCCACTCCTCCATGACGACATAATGGAGCTGGTGGATGTTAGAGACCTTATGCTCCTCCACCTTCCATTTGAGGATGCCCCACAGATGCTCAATAGGGTTTAGGTCTGGAGACATGCTTGGCCAGTCCATCACCTTTACCCTCAGCTTCTTTAGCAAGGCAGCGGTGATCTTGGAGGTGTATTTGGAGTCATTATATTGGAATACTGCCCTGCGGCCCAGTCTCCAAAGGGAGGGGATCATGCTCTGCTTCAGTATGTCACAGTATATGTTGGCATTCATGGTTCCCTCAATGAACTGTAACTCCCCAGTGCCGGCAGCACTCATGCAGCCCCAGACCATGACACTCCCACCACCATGCTTGACTGTAGGCAAGACACTTGTCTTTGTACTCCTCACCTTGTTGGCACCGCACACGTTTGACACCATCTGAACCAAATAAGTTGGTCTCATCAGACCACAGGACGTGGTTCCAGTAATCCATGTCCTTAGTCTGCTTGTCTTCAGCAAACTGTTTGCGGGCTTCTTGCCCATGATCTTAAGAAGAGGCTTCCTTCTGGGACAACAGCCATGCAGACCAATTTAATGCAGTGTGTGGAATATGGTCTGAGCACTGACAGGTTGACCCCCCACCCCTTCAACCTCTGCAACAATGCTGGCAGCACTCATACGTCTATTTCCCAAAGAAAGCCTCTGGATAGGACGCTGAGCACATGCACTCAACTTCTTTGGTCGACCATGTTCTGAGTGGAACCTGTCCTGTTAAACCGATGTATGGTCTTGGCCACCGTGCTGCAGCTCAGTTTCAGGGTCTTGACAATCTTCTTATAGCCTTGGCCATCTTTATGTAGGGCAACAATTCTTTTTTTCAGATACTATTCTTTGCCATGAGGTGCCATGTGGAACTACCAGTGACTAGTATGATAGAGTGAGAGCAACAACACCAAATTTAACACACCTGCTCCCCATTCACACCTGAGACCTTGTAACACTAATGAGTCACATGACACCAGGGAGGGAAAATGGCTAATTGGGCCCAATATGGACATTTTCATTTAAGGGTGTACTCACTTTTGTTGCCAGTGATTTAGACATCAATGGCTGTGTGTTGAGTTATTTTGAGGTGACAGCAAATTTACACTGTTATACCAGCTGTACACTCACTACTTTACATTGTAGCAAAGTGTCATTTCTTTAGTGTTGTCACATGAAAAGATATGATAAAATATGTATAAAATGTGAGGGGTGTACTCACTTTTGCGAGATACTGTATGTATATATACCTGTAAAGTGCCTGAAAACTGCCTCCCAATGCTGCCTGATTGTGAAAGCCTGAGTACTTTCACACTGGGGCGGTGCGTTTGCAGGACGGGAAAAAAAGTCCTGTGAACAGCATCTTTGGGGCTGTTTGGAAGCAGTGTATACACCGCTCCCAACCCGCCCCTGCCCATGAATAAATGGGCAGCGCTTCCGAATCGCCTGAAAAGTGCTTCAGAAGCGCCGCAACACGGGCACTTTTAACCCCTTTTTAAGCTCTTCTTGGGGGTTAAAAACGCCCTGCTAGTGGCCAAAGCCCCGCTAAAAGCGTCCGCTAATGGACCCGCCTCCCCAGTGTGAAAGCAGCCTAAAACTACAGTGCATGGTCGGCAAGTGGGTATACATAACTATGGCATCTCACAGTTGCCCATCGGGACATGCCATTGTTAATAAAAAAATGGGACATCACAGCCTGCCCCATTGTATATCATAACCCATTCTTGAATTGGTATGTCCTCTAGTGACCGATTGTTTCATAAATGGATTGTGTGTGAGTACACAAGGTCTCGTGATTGTGATCATTTATAGGGAAACCTTCCCTCCCAAAGGATAGCTGTACTAAAGTACAGCTATCCTTTAACCACTTGCTTACTGGGCACTTAAACCCCCCTCCTGCCCAGACCAATTTTTGGCTTTCATCGCTGTCGCATTTTGAATGAGAATTGCGCGTTCGTGCGACGTTGTACCCAAACAAAATGTATATAATTTTTTTCCCACAAATAGAGTTTTCTTTAGGTGGTATTTGATCACCTCTGCGTCATTTCTGATCGCCGCTATAAACAAAGAGCGATGATTTTGAAAAAATAACAATATTTTTTACTTTTTGCTATAATAAATATCCAAAAAAAAAAAAATTATTCAACAGTTTTGGCCAATATATATTCTTCTACATATTTTTGGTAAAAAAAAAATCACAATCGGTGTATATTGATTGGTTTGCGCAAAAGTTATCGCGTCTACAAATTCTATTTATTTTTTACTAGTAATGGTGGCGATCTGTGATTTTGATCGGGACTGCGATATTGGGACGGACATGTCGGACATTTTTGACACTTTTTTGGGACCAATGACATTTATACAGCGATCAGAAATGTAAATGTCCACTGATTACTGTATAAATTTAATTGACAGTGAAGGGGTTCACCTGCAGGGGGCAGTGAAGGGGTTAACACTGTTCCCTGGGTGTGTTCTAACTGTGGGGGGACGGGGCTGGTCGGGACAGAACTGTCTTGTCCCCTTCAACAGAACGAATAACTGCCGTGTTTACATCGGCGGTTCCCCGTTCTGCAGGTCTGACAGGGGATTGCGGGTCTCGGTCGGACATCGAGTCCGCCCGACCCACAGGCACGTCCACGCAGTGGGCGCGCGCCGCCGCCACCTGTAAGTACATGCACATGGCCAGGACGTCCATGGACGTCCACCCGGCAATTCAGATCCACGCTGGAGCCGTGCTTCGGCAAAAGTGCGGATCTGAATGGGTTAATGTATTCTATTTAAAAATGAGACTGTGTTCCTGCTGAAAAAAAAAAGCTTATTATAATTAACGTATGATATCCATGGTCGTATACCATTGCCATATACAAGTACATGGACACATTTCCTGCTCTAAGTGACAGGACCAGAGAACTTACTGTCCAAATGCACAGCACAGTATTTCTCTCAATTCTAAAAAGTGCTGTAACAAGGTTAAAGAATATATTACCCCAACATTTCATATTCCAGATATGTGTCTGTTGTACCGTGTACTTCTGTTAAAAAAGTATCCTGTTGTCCTTGTATTGCTTCTCTGTGTGAAATACTTGGTGTCCCTGACAGTCTTCCTGCTTCCTATTTCAAATTGACTACTCTAGGCATGAGAGCACATCCATCTCAGCGTGGTCAGTTTTGTGGCTGTACTGGGAACACAACCTGCCTGTCCTCGAATAAGCAGACTTGCGTCGACACGCCCCCCTTCACAACCATTCACTGGGAATTGTGTATATATATATATATACATATACAGTATGTCACAAAAGTGAGTACACCCCTCACATTTTGTAAATATTTTATTCTATCTTTTCATGTGACCACACTGAAGAAATTACACTATGCTACAATGTAAAGTAGTGAGTGTACAGCTTGTATAACAGTGTAAATTTGCTGTCCCCTCAAAATAACTCAACACACAGCTATTAATGTCTAAACCACTGGCACAAAGTGAGTACAAAATGTCCACATTGGGCCCAATTAGCCATTTTCCCTCCCCAGTGCCATGTGACTCATTAGTGATACAAGGTCTCAGGTGTGAATGGGGAGCAGGTGTGGTAAATTTGGTGTTATCTCTCTCACTCTCTCATATTGGTCACTGGAAGTTCAACATGGCACCTCATGGCAAAGAACTCTCAGGATCTTTCAGGATCTGAAAAAAAGAATTGTTGCTCTACTTAAAGATGGCCAAGGCTATAAGAAGATTGCCAAGACCCTGAAACTGAGCTGCAGCATGGTGGCCAAGACCATACATCAGTTTTAACAGAGCAAGTTCCACTCAGAACAGAACGCAAACAGTTTGCTGAAGACAAGCAGCCTGTCCTCAAATAAGCAGACTTGTGCTGACACGCCCCCTTCACAACCATTCACTGGGAATTGTGTGTATATATATATATATATGTATATATATATATACACACAGTATGTCACAAAAGTGAGTACACCCCTCACATTTTTTAAGTATTTTATTCTATCTTTTCATGTGACAACACGGAAGAAATTATACTTTGCTACAATGTAAAGTAGTGCGTGTACAGCTTGTATAACAGTGTAAATTTGCTGTCCCCTCAAAATAACTCAACACACAGCCATTAATGTCTAAACCGCTGGCAACAAAAGTGAGTACACCCCTAAGTGCAAATGTCCAAATTGGGCCCAATTAGCCATTTCCCCTCTCCGGTGTGATGAGGCTCGTTAGTGTTACAAGATCTCAGGTGTGAATGCAAAACAGGTGTGTTAAATTTGGTGTTATCACTCTCAATCTCTCATACTGGTCAGTGGAAGTTCAACATGGAACCTCATGGCAAAGAACTATTTGAGGATCTGGAAAAAAATAACTGTTGCTCTACATAAAGATGGCCTAGGTTATAAAAAGATTGTCAAGACCCAGAAACTGAGTTGCAGCACGGTGGCCAAGACCATACAGCACTTTAACAGAACAGGTTCCACTCTGAACAGGCCTCCCCATGGTCGACCAAAGAAGTTGAGTGCACGTGCTCAGCGTAATTTCCAGAGGTTGTCTTCGGGAAATAGATGTATGAGTGATGCCAGCATTGCTGCAGAGGTTGAAGGGGTGGGGGGTCAGCCTGTCAGTGCTCAGACCTTACGCCGCACACTGCATCAAGTTGGTCTGCATGTCTGTCGTCCCATAAAGAAGCCTCTTCTAAAGATGATGCACAAGAAAGCCCGCAAACAGTCTGCTGAAGACAAGCAGACTAAGGAAATTGATTACTGGAACCATGTCCTGTGGTCTAATGAGACCAAGATAAACTTATTTAGTTCAGATGGTGTCAAGTGTGTGCGGCGGCAACCAAATGAGGAGTACAAAGACGTGTGTCTTGCCTACAGTCAAGCATGGTGGTGGGAGTGTCATGGTCTGGGACTGCATGAGTGCTGTTGGCACTGGGGAGCTACAATTCATTGAGGAACCATGAATGCCAACATGTACTGTGACATACTGAAGCAGAGCATGATCCCCACCCTTCTGGGCCGCAGGGCAGTATTCCAACATTTATTTATTTCAGGTACTTATATAGCACTGTCAATTTACAGCAGCGCTTCACATATACATTCTACATTCACATTAGTCCCTACCCTCAAGGAGCTTACAATCTAGGGTCCCTAACTCACATACATACAAATACTATACATGCTAGGGCCAATTTATATAGGAACCAATTAACCTACCAGCATATCTTTGGAGTGTGGGAGGAAACCAAAGTACCCGGAGGAAAGCCACGCAGGGAGAACATGCAAACTCCAGGCAGGTAGTGTCGTGTTTGGGATTCGAACCAGCGACCCAAGTGCTAACCACTACACCGCTGTGCTGTCCGTATTTTTAGCATGCGATTATTGCTAGCGTCTATAGCTGCTAGCAATAATCATTGAGCCTACTTGGCAGGGACGGCTCCACACCCCCCCCCCCCCCCCAAGCAATTTCCTTGCAGGAAAGAAAAGTGCATAGTCTATGGCTTGCCTAAAGTGGGCACTTATAAAACCCTAGGATATCTCTGTCCTAACCAGGGCACCTTTTTCAGTTGTCCTATGTATGCTATTTTTGTTGTTTTTAGTAAAATCTATGCCTGGCTTTCATTTTTAATATAGAGAATGGAGGATGTGATAAATGGTCTTCTATTTTGATTTTCTCCTTTTGCTGTACGATCATTCCTACCTTTCATTTTCCTTAAAGCAGAGATCAACCCAAAAGTGGAAGCTCCACTTATCTGTTTTACTGCTACGCAAAAGTGCTACCCTCTACACCACTGTGCCGCCCAACATGATAATGGCCCCCAAACACACCTCCAAGATGATCACTGCCTTGCTAAAGAAGCTGAGGATAATGGTGATGGACTGGCCAAGCATGTCTCCAGACCTAAACTCTATTGAGCATCTGTGGGGCATCCTGAAATGGAAGATGGAGGAGCTCAAGGTCTCTAACATCCACCAGCTTTGTGATGTTGTCATGGAGGAGTGGAAGAGGACTCCAGTGGCAACCTGCGAAGCTCTCGTGAACTCAATGCCCAAGGTGGTTAAGGCAGTGCTGGAAAATAATGGTGGCCACACAAAATATTGACACTTTGGGCCCAATTTGGACATCTTCCCTTAGGGGTGTACTCACTTTTGTTGCCAGCGGTTTCGACATTAATGGCTATGTGTTGAGTTATTTTGAGAAGACAGCAAATTGACATTGTTATACAAGCTCTACACTTACTACTTTACATTGTTGCAAAGCGTCATTTCTTCAGTGTTGTCACATGAAAAGTTATAATACAAAAATGCGAGGGGGTGCACTCACTTTTGTGAGATACGGTGTGTGTGTGTGTATATATATATATATATATATATATATATATTTCCATGGGGGTGTTTAGCTCTCGTGATGTATGCGTTTGTAGTGAGTTCTTGCCAGCCAGGATCTCTGTTTGAGGGCATTGTAGGCCTTGTTAATTTAAAAGAAAGTTCGAAACAACAATCAAAAGGGATTCCCCCGCAGGCAGTTGTCACCATCAACATCCAGAAATCATAGACTCAGCCTCCTGGCTCATAAGTGATCAGTAGCCCTCCTGGCTATAACGATCAGTAGCCCTCCTGGCTATATCAATCAGTAGCCCTCCTGGCTATAGCGATCGGTAGCCCTCCTGGCTCATTAGCGATCAGTAGCCCTCCTGGCTATAACGATCAGTAGCCCTCCTGGCTATATCGATCAGTAGCCCTCCTGGCTATAGCGATCAGTAGCCCTCCTGGCTCATAAGCAATCAGTAGCCCTCCTGGCTTATCAGTTTATCCAGCCCTCCTGGCTGGTAAGCAATCTGTTGCAACGTGATCGCTGATCACACCTGCCTCCTCGCAGATGTGGATGCCCAGACTGCCTCCTGCAGTCTTAGACCTCTGGAGACCGCCTGTCTCTCTCTCTGGAGCCATCTCCCAGTGTGTGACACAGAACCCTGGTCTTGACTTCTCTTATTAGGCTCTCACACACCTGCATAATCGGTGTCCTGGCTAAACCTAAATCCTGGACCCAGGACTATGGATTTCATCCCACTCGAATCACTACGAAATCCCCGGGCTCCAGGTCCCGAAACAGACTTTTTAACCACTTGCCTACCATCAACCGCAGGTTAACGGCGACAAAGCGGCTCGATAACGCAAAGTGCCTTCATACGACGGCGGCTGCGAGATCGCGCACTGTGAGCGTGCGCCGCCGGAGGCGCGCTTGCACGCTCACTGTGTCCGGGGGGGGGCCAGGGAGCGCGTGCGGGGGCTACCCACAATGCCCCCCCCGGAGTGAAAGAACGGAGGTCTGTGTAAGTAAACACGGACCTCCGTTCTGTGAGAGGGGGAAGGGCTGTGATCACAGCCTTCCTCTACATGGAAGCTGTGATCACTTCCCTTCCCCTGCTAGGGCAGCCCAAATACAGTTAGAACACGCCCAGGGAACACAGTTAACCCTTAGAGCGCCCCCTGCAGGTTAACCCCTTCACTGCCAATGGCATTTACACAGTAATCAGTGCATTTTTATAGCACTGATCGCTGTATAAATGCCAATGGTCCCAAAAAAGTGTCAAAATGGTCCGACATGTCTGCCCCAATATCGCAGTACCGCTAAAAATCGCAGATCGCCGCCATTACTAGTAAAAAATAAATAAATAAAAACCCCAGAAATGAATTCTCATCATCCGTAAACGCGGCCACTTTTGCGCAAACCAATCCATAAACGCCGATTGCGTTTTTTTTTATCTCAAATATGAGGAAGAATATAAATCAGCCAAAACTGATGAAAAAAAAGTTTTTTTTGTATTTTTTTTTTTGGATTTGTATTTTAGCAAAAAGTAAGAAATTTGGGTTTTTTTGCAAAATTGTTGCTCTTCTTTTGTTTATAGCGGCGATCAGAAATGACGCAGCGGTGATCAAATACCACCAAAAGAAAGCTCTATTTGTGGGAAAAAAAGGATGCAAATTTAGTTTGGGTACAACGTCGCACGACCGCGCAATTGTCAGTTAAAGCAATGCAGTGCCAAATCGCAAAAAGTGTTCTGGTCCTAAAGTGTGAAATCCTTCCGGGGCTGAAGTGGTTAAAGGAGTGAGAAAACTGGAAAGTCAGTTCCCTCCCAAATGCGCAAATCCCCTGGAGCCCCTCAACCTGCCAGGTTGAGAATCCCAGGTCATCCTTCTGTTGGGGTACCACACTACCACAAAATATATATATATACACACTTGTTTTGCCTTTCATTTCTGTTTTAAACTGAATGGGTTGTTTACAAGGTAAGGGCTCACATACTGTATACTTTAAAGCATTTTTAGAATTTGAAGTCGGCTTGAAACATTTTACAGACATTAGAAAATGTTTGTAATTATCTCAGACCCAATGTATAGAGCATTAATCATATTCCACCTGAGTCCGCAGATACAGCTGCTTTGACAATTCTGCTGTAGTAAGTACAATCTGTAAATAGCCTGTTATGCACAATGGGTACTTAAAGTGCTTTCTACTCTGTGTAGGGGAAATAAGGGTCACAGCCAAAATTGTAAAAAGCAAATAGTGGAAAGTTCTATAACTCTGTGATAAATTAAAAGAAGATAATAATACCCAAGATATGTGTTATATGAGGAGCAAGAGATTAATGTGCCCTCTATGAAAAGTAGAGAATTGTACCTATGTGTGAAGTGTGGGAGGGATGAAGTTAAAAAATATGAACTATATTTAGACAGTAACCACTTGGATTATTTCCAGGCATAGGGAGAAATAACAGTGCGAGATAAATGCATCCTCCTTAAAACCCCTAATGATAAACAGACAAAGAATGAATGCAGGAATGTGACAAGAATAGAAACATTCCGCCATTCACTTAACAGCTCTCTGCAAACAATGCATCTGTGCTCTTCACATTCATTTTGTAGCTTAGCAGACATTTTTTGTCAATCTTTTTTTTTTTTTCAGTATTACACTACGTGTCTTTGTTTTGTATACTTAGAGGCTCCAAAAAGGCAGAAATATAAAGTTAAAGAAATATTTGATAAAAAGAGCCACAAGCTTTGGCCTTTTCATTGTAACTGCTGAAAACAGAGTTGCAAATTCAAACCGCGGACAGGCTGCAAACGTTTAAAGTATTCATATGCCCAGACTGACAAACTGCGGTTCAGTTCACATATATGCCGTGTGGGAAACTCAGCGAATCCTGTGCATTTCCCACACCGCATTGAAATCGCTTGGCGTTCATGTGAATGTTCAGTTAACATTGCATGATCAGATTGCATGAGTGTTCACTCCTTTCTGATCTGAATCTGTCAAACGCACTGCGTTTTGCAAACTGTTTTGGGGTGTCGTTACACCCCCTGCAGTTCGCATGAACGCCATGCAATTTCAGTGCGGTACAGGAAATGCACAGCTATTGTTAAAAGTCTTGGGACGCCTGCCTTTACATGCACATGAACTTTAATGGCATCCCAGTCTTAGTCTGTAGGGTTCAATATTGAGTTGGCCCACCCTTTGCAGCTATAACAGCTTCAACTCTTATGGGAAGGCTAACCACAAGGTTTAGGAGTGTGTCTATGGGAATGTTTGACCATTTTTCCAGAAGCACATTTGTGAGGTCAGGCACTGATATTGGACAAGAAGGCCTGGCTTGCAGTGTTCTATCGGGTTGAGGTCAGGACTCTGTGCAGGCCAGTCAAGTTTCTTCAAGGGGCTTCTTCCCGACAACCCTTGCCGGTGGTTGTTGGGGTCTGCAGGCGGGGACTTATCGGAATCTGGAAGCCCTCATCAACATGGGGACAAGGTGCTTTGGGGTGGGTGGGGCGCAGAGCCCCCCTGCCCCAAAGCACCCATACTCCCCATGTTGAGGGCATGTGGCCTGGTATGGTCCGGGGGGGGGGGCGCGTGCTCGTTTCCACCCCCTTTCCTGGCCTGCCGGGCTGCATGCTTGGATAAGGGGCTGGTATGGATTTTGGGGGGCGTGGGGGTTCCCCTTAAAATCCATACCAGACCAAAGGGCCTGGTATGCTCCTGTAGGGGGACCCCATGCCATTTTTTTTTTAAATTTGACGTGGAGTTCCCCTTCAAGATCCCCAGAGCACAAGGTGCCTGGCATTGTCGGCATCAAAGTCGGATCCCTGTTCACAGAAAAACGGTCCGACTTTGACCCTATGTAGGACCATAAATCGCACAGCAAAGTAGGATCAAAGTCAGACCGTTTTTTCGTCCGATAGTGTGAACCCAGCCTTAGGATACATACTTGGACAGAATTTTTGTTTATTAAACCAGAGTTTAGGGTCACTAAAGCTGGTAATACACCATACAATTTTATATTAAATTTTCTTTAGATTTACCTTCAATTATGTAGTACAAGGGCCTGCCTGACTGCATACAAATTGAAAGTGTTTAGATTTGACCTCATATTATATGGTCTTGGTAAATCTAAAGGAAAGTTGTACAAGAAAATTGTATAATGTATGGGCAGCCTTACTCTAGCTGCTAGAAATGTAGTTTAATAAAATGCAGTGTATTATAAACAATTGCCATAGCTTTTTTGCCATAAAGTACTGTTTTCACATTTTTTTATAATGCCTTTTGCATCTCAGTGCTGCTGGTCTCCTCCAGCCCCTTTCAGTTTACTTACAATCGCTGAAGTGTCAGCTGCATATAATTGCTCTGTACCAGCTTCCTAATAGTGACAACTGTTGATCATGCCAGCGCAATGTGTGTCTGTACAATCTCATCCTGGGGCAGACATAACAGGATGACAATGCAAGAGCAAAACTTTTTTTTGATCCCATAGCAGGAAGTGCATGAACAAGGATCTTCATATCAGACCAACAGAGAATAGTTTAATAAAAGCTGCAGATTTAAAAAGATTGATAACTTTTGAAATGATACTGAGATATTAAAGCTTATATTAGGTTTTGGTGATAGGATTCACATCTACTTCAAAACAAGCTTTCACTGACCTACAGTGGATATAAAAGGTCTACACACCCCTGTTAAAATGTCAGGTTTCTGTGATGTAAACAATGAGACAGATAAATAATTTCAGAATTTTTTCCACCTTTAACCAGTTGCCGACTGGCCGCTGTCATAATACGGTGGCAGGTTGGCATTGCCATAGCTGTATAGTGGCTCACGCAGCCGCGGATGGGAGCGCGCCGCTGCCGGCGTGTGCGTGCCCACAGGTCGGGCAGGCTCAATGTCTGCCAAAGATCGCCTGTTACAGAGGCAGAACTGAGATCTGCCAGTGTAAACATGACGGATCTCCATTCTGTCAGGGGACATATGAGTAATCAGGAACAGTTAGATCTGTCATGCCCCTGCCATCCCAGCCCCCACACAGAACACTCTGAGTGAACACACTTAACCCTTTGATTGCCCCTACAGTTTAACCCATTCTCTGCCAGTGACATTTATACAGTAATCAGTGGCTATTTAAAGCTCTGATCGCTGTATAAATGTCATTGGTCCCAAAAAAGTGTCCAATCTGTCCACCACAATGTCGCAGTCCCGATAAAAATCGCAGATCGCCGCCATTATTAGTAAAAGAAAAAAAATAATAATAAAAATGCCATAAATCTATTCCCATAGTTTGTGAATGGAATAACTTTTGTGCAACCCAATCAATATAGTGTGATTTTTTTTTTTTACCAAAAATATGAAAAAGAATACATAGCCTAAACTGAGGAAGAGATTAGTTTTTTTTTTTTTGGGATATTTATTATAGCACAAATTAAAAAATATATATTTTTTTAAACAACTGACGCTCTTTTTTTGTTTATAGCGCAAAAAATAAAAAACGCAGAGGTGATCAAATACCACCAAAAGTAAGTTCTATATTTGGGAAAAAAAAGGACATCAATTTTGTTTGGGTACAACGTCGCACGACCGTGCAATTATCAGTTAAATCGATGTAGTGCCGAATCGCAAAAAGTTCTCTGGTCAGTAAGGGGGTAAATCCTTCCGGAGCTGAAGGGGTTTATGTGACCTATAAACTGTACAAAACTGAAATCTCTTAGGTGGAGGGAAGTAAAAATAAAAAAACTAAAGTAATAAGGTTGCATAAGTGTGCACACCTTTAAATTAATACTTTGTTGAAGCACCTTTTGATTTTATTACAGTACTCAGTATTTTTGGGTATGAGTCTATCAGCATGGCACATCTTGACTTGGCAATATTTGCCCACTCTTCTTTGCAAAAACACTCCAAATCTAGTAAATCAATATATAATCAGTGCTAATATGTCTAAAATAGAAAACAATTATAGTGAAAAAATATATATAGTGAAAATTCAATATGTGAAAAATAAATAACACAATATAAGTGCAGCGCAACCCTAAATTAATTGTGATCAATCAGAAAAATTATATTAATGGTTCAAAAAAAGTCCATATACATTTGTGTCATAGGAAATGATGCAATCGATCTCTTCCACCTGTACGTGTTACGCCCCCCTGTAGGGCTTCTTCAGCAAGTTACACTCCAAATCTGTCAGATTGCGAGGGCATCTCCTGTGCACAGCCTTCTTCAGATCACCCCACAGATTTTCAATTGGACTCAGGTCTGGGCTCTGGCTGGGCCATTCCAAAACTTTAATCTTCTTCTGGTGAAGCCATTCCTTTGTTAATTTGGATGTATGATTTGGGTCGTTGTAAGGGCTGAAAGATGAACTCCCTCTTCATTTTCACCTTTCTAGCAGAAGCCTGAAGGTTTTGTGCCAATATTCATTGGCCCCTGATCCAGCTGATGAAAAACAGCCCCAAGAAAAGGCTTTCGTCTTGCCACTCTACCCCATATCCCAGACATATGGAGAATACAGGAGATTGTTGTCACATGTACGACACAGCCAGTACTTGCCAGATATTCATGCAGCTCCTTTAATGTTGCTGTAGGCCTCTTGGCAGCCTCCCTGACCTGTTTTCTTCTCGTCTTTTCATCAATTTTGGAGGGACGTCCAGTTCTTGGTAATGTCACTGTTGTGTCATATTTTCTCCACTTGATGACTGTGTTCCATGGTATATCTTAAGCCTTGGTAATTATTTTGTACCCTTCTCCTGACTGATACCTTTTAACAATGAGATCCCTCTGATGCTTTGGAAGCTCTCTGCGGACCATGGCTTTTGCTGTAGGATGTGACTAAGAAAATGTCAGGAAAGACCTACTAGAACAGCTGAACGTTATTTTGGGTTAACCAAAGGCACTTTAAATTATGGCAGGTGTGTTCTGATGCCTATTTAACATGAATTTGAATGTGATTGCTTAATTCTGAGTAAAGCCAGATCC
This sequence comes from Glandirana rugosa, assembly GCA_018402905.1. Taxonomy (NCBI): domain Eukaryota; kingdom Metazoa; phylum Chordata; class Amphibia; order Anura; family Ranidae; genus Glandirana; species Glandirana rugosa. The sequence continues at coordinate 705,849 of BLSH010072673.1, read as the reverse complement.
CCAGTTATAAGAGGGTGTGCACACTTATGCAACCACATTATTTTAGTTTTATTATTTTTACCACCCCCCTTAAAAGAATTCAGTTTGTTTTTCAATTGAGTTGTACAAATTATATGTCACATTAAAGGTAGAAAAAGCTCTGAAATGATTTATCTCTGTCTCATTTTTTTCAATTACAGAAACTTAACATTTTAACAGCGGTGTGCAGACTATTTATACCCGCTGTAGCTGAGGACACCGTGGAACAATTCCTCCTAAAATTTCTAAGCAAAAATGGTTCAACTCAAGTCACTCTGTCAGGAGCTCACGCCCCCCCCCATTGTATGTATGGAGAATGTGCAAAAAAAAAGGCACAGTAGCAAGTAAAGGTGGGCAGGAACACATAAAACCTCCAGATATAGAAAAAAATAAAGCTTGTATTCTTGGCAAGGATATCTTGCAGTTGGGGTATTGAAGACCTAAGCGATTGGTTGGGTAAACCCATGAGGCCCCACCAGGCCCTTGTGGGTGGACTAACCTTTTGTATGTGGTTCATTTCCAGGGCTTCTGTATTAAAGCTGAACTCTAGGTAAATATAATAGAAACAAATGAATATACAGTATCTCACAAAAGTGAGTACACCCCTCACATTTTTGTAAATATTTTATTATATCTTTTCTTTCAAAAAGTTTTATTAAGATTTCAGAAATACAAAGAGATGACAGTATTCATCACAAGAGGAAAGAACTTTCTACAAGCCAGAGCCGCTTTGACAAACAAAGCATGTGGACTAATAAGAACATATACACAGTCAACATTCCATTATCTTTGCACTTGAGTAGCCCTAAGAAGACTAGGTTGAGGCGGGATTCCGACCGACACCCCGTAAAGGGAGCAAGCTGCGCCGGCCGAAGGCCCCCCTCACCCTTCGGGAAGGCTAAGTGATTCAAGGCATTATTGTTGTAGAGAGAACATAAGTACATTGAGTAGACCAAATAGAGTCCCACAATGTCCACAGCGATTGAAGCAATGATGCGGTCTCAGACCAAATAAATTAAAAAAAGATACGACAGAGAATGAAACATAGGGGGAGAGAAAGAAATAGGAGGAAAACCAGAAAAAGGAGAGAACTCGTCAGCGTTTCCGAGTACCTGGTTGTTGATGAGCCGTGATACCTGGTACCAAGGGAATACCTACATGTTGTGCCCACGGCTCCCAGATCCCCTCAAACTTAGCTACTGAGTTGTTAAGTATGCTTGCTACATTTTCTTGAGACATGATCCAGGGAATTTTGCGTATAGTAGCAGCTATAGAAACTCTGGTTTGCTTCCATGCCTTGGCAATGGTCATTTTAGCCCCCAAAAGAATATAATGTATTAATTTACGGCTGTGTTTGTGGACCCTAGGGATGTCAGCATTGAGGAGTGCAATAGCTGGTGAGTTCCAAAAACTACGGATCCTCTGGCATTCCCACCAAATGTGGGGCATGGACCCATGCAGTTGACAGCCTCTAAAACATAAGGGATTCGAAGAGGGGTATATGATAGCCAATTTTGAGGGTGTCAGATACCATCTCGTCAGAACTTTTAGGCTAGCTTCTGTAAGGGAAATATTTATGAGCCCTTAAAAGCTCTTGAATGGGCTCTCTACCAGTCACCCAGGTCCCACTGGAGTTGTAGATCTTTTTCCCAAGAAAGCATATGTGGGGATTTATTAACCGGGTTGGCAAGTGATTGGTAGATGATTGAGATGCCACCCCGGGGATCCACGGCTTGGCCACACCATTGTTCATGGGCTGAGAAATCAGGCGGGTTTGGTTTGTTATCCCAGATTTTGTGAAGGAAGTGACTAATTTGACAAAATCTGTAATGCTCCAAGCTAGGGAGGGCCAGCTGGCTCACACAGAAGCCCAGGGAGATCGGACCCATAGAATTGAAGAAGTGCCCTATCCGGTACAAGCCCTTATCCAGCCACCATTTGAATGATTTTATCTCGAGCCCCGGGGGGAAATCAGGATTATGGAAGATATGTGCTAAGGGTTGATATGTTGAAATTAAGGACTGGGAGGACTTTACCTCGTCCCAAAGCTAGTGACTGTGACAAGACTGGAGAAAGGATGGCAGGTTGCTCCCTAGGTGGGACCCAGAGGAGGAAGTCTAAGGTGTATGCGGGAACTGCCTGTCTCTCTATCGAAGGCCAGTCCGTTTTTTCCGCCCGGAAGTACACGGTGGATAGTTGAGCCAGTCTGGCTGCCTGGAAGTACCATTTCAGTTTTGGAAGGCCCAACCCCCCCCTTTTTCCTTGGGCTGAAGAGGATGTTCTGGTGGAACCTATAGCCCCCTTTTCCCAAATGAATTTGATCATTTTGCTCTGGAAACCCTTTAAGTCAGTGGTTCTCAACTCCGGTCCTCGGGACCCACTAACAGGCCAGGTTTGCAGGATAACTGAAATGCATCACAGGTGATAACATTTTCTGCTCAGTGATTGCAGTATTCTAGTCTGCATCTCCCCAAGGTAATACTTAAAATCTGGCCTGTTGGTGGGTCCCGAGGATCGGAGTTGAGAACCACTGCTGTAAGTGGTCCATTTTAATTTTAACAACTTCAGCCCCGGAAGGATTTCACACTTTAGGACCAGAGCACTTTTTGCGATTCGGCACTGCGTCACTTTAACTGACAATTGCGCGGTCGTGCGACGTTGTACCCAAACAAAATTTTTGTCCTTATTTCCCCACAAATAGAGCTTTCTTTTGGTGGTATTTGGTCACCACTGTGTCATTTCTGATCGCCGCTATAAACAAAAGAAGAGCGACAATTTTGCAAAAAAAACCAAATTTCTTACTTTTTGCTAAAATACAAATCCAAAAAAAAAAATATAAAAAAACATTTTTTTCAACGGTTTTATATTCTTCCTCATATTTGTGATAAAAAAAATAGCAATCAGCGTTTATTGATTGGTTTGCGCAAAAGTGGGCTCGTTTACGGATGATGAAAATTAATTTCTGGGGTTTTTATTTTTTTTTTATTTTTTACTAGTAATGGCGGCGATCTGCGATTTTTAGTGGTACTGCGATATTGCAGCGGACATGTCCGACCATTTTGACACTTTTTTGGGACCATTGGCATGTATACAGTGATCAGTGCTATAAATATGCACTGATTACTGTGTAAATGCCATTGACAGTGAAGGGGTTAACCTGGGGGGCGCTCTAAGGGTTAACTGTGTTCCCTGGGCGTGTTCTAACTGTGTCAGTGTTTGACTGGCAGGGGAAGGGGCGTGATCACAGCTTCCATATAGAGGAAGGCTGTGATCACAGCCCTTCCCCCTCTCACAGAATGGAGATCCGTGTTTACTTACACGGACCTCTGTTCTTTCACTGCAGGGGGGGGGGGGATCGCGGGTAGCCGGCGGAGATCGAGTTCGCCGCACCCACTCTCTGGCCCCCCCGAACACAGTGAGCGTGCGGGCGTGCCTCTGGCGGCGCGCGTGCTCACAGTGCATGATATCACAGCCACCATCACATGACGGCGGTTTGCGATATTGAGCCACCCTGCGGTTGATGGTCGGCAAGTGGTTAATAAGTAGGGATCTGAACAGATAGAGAATTCTAGGCAGGAGTGTCAACTTTATTGCATGGATTCTGCCTAGCCAGGAGAGCTCCCCCTTAGACCAGGTTTTTGAAATCTGATTCTAATTTATTGTACATCGTTGGAAAGTTAGCCTCATAAAGTCGCTCAATTCTGTTTGTAAGTGTAATACCTAGGTAACTAAGAGAGGAGTCACTCCATTCATTAAAAGAATCTTTCAGGGAAGACACTGTCTCCGGGGGTAATGAAAAATGAATGGCTTGGGATTTTGAATAGTTTACCTTGAGCCCAGAAACTGTAGCAAAGTCATTAAGAACCTTGCAAAGGTTAGGGAGGGTAACAATTGGCCCCGTAATAAACAGTAGGACGTCGTCAGAGAACAGTCCGCATTTGGGAGTTTGGGGACCGCACGAGACCCCTTGAATATCAGGGTTGGTTGTGATCGCGGCCGCTAGTGTCTTGATTGCAATAGCAAATATGAGGGGGGAAAGAGGGCACCCCTGCCTAGTCCCTCTGGAGATATCAAACAGCCTGGAGAGATAAACTTGCATGCAAATTGCCGCCCTAGGGCAAGAGTATAAAGCCCGCAATATCCCCCTAAATTTCGGACCAAATCCTCATCTTTCTAACAGGGCAAATAAGTAAGGCCGGGTAACAGAGTCAAAGGCTTTGTGAAGATCGAGGGATAGCAACATTCCCAATTGCTTAGGGCCCTTATCCCACTTGCACTGTAGCAGGGAGATGATGTCTATTGCCCTATTTGGTCTGGCCCCTGTCTACCTGGGATGAATCCTACCTGATACTTGTGTATATAACTCCTTATAAAGGTAGCTAATCGATTGGCTAATATCTTCGTTAGTATTTTAATATCATTATTGATCAGAGAGATCAGGCTATAATTGCCCACCTCCTCCGGGTTTTCCCTGGTTTTGGTATGACCATTATGAAAGCAGTGTTAAGGTGAATGTCAAGGGGGCATCCCTGAAACTTTGCATTATAGAATTTGGAAGGTTTTATAGTATGGTGCCGAGAGGCCGTTGGGGCTCGGGGCTGATCCGATTTTAAGGTTTTTAATAACATCAAGGACTTCTTCATTTGTAATGGGGGCTTCCATTATATCTTTATATTTAGGGGAAAGGTGAGAGATAGGCAAGTTGTCTAAGAATTTGAGTATCTCCTGTTCCGAAGCCCCTGTCGGGGAGCTATATGGATCAGAATAGAAGGAGTTAAAGGCTTCGAGGATTTTATGAGGGTTAGAAGTGGGGGGCTGGCCTGCCCTTCTAATCTTAAGAAGGTTATAGGTTCTAGGACGGGGTGACAATTTAGATGCCAACATCGGGCCACAACGGTCTTTGAGGGTGTAGAATCTCGCTCCTGTCCCATCTGATTTGCTTCTCCACTTTGGCTGTTAGAGCTAGGTTAAGCTCAAGCCTGGTAGCTTCTAACTTGGTTAAAGATGCTTTTGTTGGGTTCCTTTTGTGGGCCTTTTTCAAGGCCGTAAAGGTTTATTCTAGTTTGTCTATATGAGCTTTCCTTTCTCTCTTTATTTGGGTCGCTAGTTGTATAAATTTGCCTCTAATGGAGGCCTTGTGGGCTGCCCAAAGAGTCTCCGGGTTCGTATCGTCAGTCTCGTTTATTAGAAAATATTCCTGCAGTGACTTAGCTATTTCCTTGGTTCTAAATGGAGGGGGGCCAGTGTAGCTGCGGAGGTAAGTCTAAGGGAGAGAGACACTACGGAGTGATCCAACCAGACAGTATCAATGATAGATGAGCTGACCACACTAGTACACCTGGAGTAAGAATTATGTGGGTGAGAGAAGTGAGTGAAGTCATTCGGGTTCAGCTCCCTCCAAATGTCAACTAGGCCTTGCTGGTGAATCATTTTCGCTATCTTAAGACTTGCTTTCGAAGGGCGGGTCAATTGGTCTGAGCGCGGTCTGGACTTGTCTAGTCCTTGATCAAAGGCTGTGTTTGAATCCCCCCTTAATATCACCATCCTCTCTAGGAGGGGAGTAAGTGTTTTAAATAGATTCTGGAAAAACCCGGCCTGACCTTTGTTTGGAGCGTAATATGAAACTATGGAGTACAGGAGTCCTTGAATGGTCCCTTTCACTAGTATATACTTCCCCCCTCTGGGTCCCTCAGATCGGAGATCCATGACAAATTACTCTGTTTAGAAAAAAGGATTGCAACCCCTCTTGTCTTGTCTGGTGCATTGGCTAAGTAGAATTTCGGGTTGTGGGCGTGGATTAAGCTTGGGCTGTACCAAGCAGGGAAATGGGTCTCTTGAAGAAAAACAATGTCAAATCTCCTCGAGCAAAAGGCCTCCAGGACCTTTCTTCTCTTAACTGGGGAGTTTAGTCCCTGGAAATTATGTGTGGCCACCCTGAGGATTGGGGAAGATGTTTGTGGATCAGCCATGGAATCGCCTAGAGGGGAGCTCACCACGTAGCAAACACTTACTGTTAGTCATCTTCGTGTGAAGGGGAGACCCCTATCATCTTGTGTTTGAGGGAATTTATCTGTTTCCCGAGTAAGGTCCCAGAGCCGCTGACCAGCTGAAAGAGAGAAAGGTTAGAAAGGAGAAAAGACAAACACAGCAAGAAAAACATTGAAACCAGGCATTCTACAAGGGTCTGAGGCGTCTGGCCAGGGAGAGAAGAGCCTAGTCAGAGGCCTACTTTTACAAAGCCTAGCCCTGCGAAGGGTTAGTCACCCTATCCCACTGCCGCGGTTAGCCAAAACGGTGGGGTAGGTGGAGGCGCATTAGGTACCACCCCGGACATCAGCATCAGAAACACTTTTGCAAAATCTAATGTAGCTTCCAGATCCAGGCATATAAACTGTGTCATCTAAGCATAACATCATATCAAAGCAAGATGGGTGGGGGAAGGATCCCCGAAAAATCAGGAGTGAAGCAATTACTCCACTAGGATATTTCAGCAAGTCACTGTCTTCTGGGAGAGGGAAGATCCGTTGGCCCAGTGGTCCAGGGCTTCTTTTCCTTGTAGGAATTGTCCTAAGGTAGCGGACTTCGAAGGACTAAGAAGATACAAGTCCTTCTAGATGTGGGTAACCCCTAAGGCACGTGAGGCAAAACAAAACAATGTCCTTTTTCCCTCTGACAACTGGTTCCCATCTCTCCAGGAAGGTCCTCAGCTTCACTAATCTGCCTCCCCTCTGGGGGCAGCATGGGATAGTTTCCCAGTGGGATTCGTGCTAGTTCCAACCCCCCCCCCCCCCCACACCCTCCGAAGGCTCACTGGAATGTAAAGTTCTTTAATAGGGGGAGGATGCAAGGTAAATAACAAGAACAAAGAACAGTTTCAAACCAAGGAATGATGGTCAAAGTTGTGGGTCAACAGAGTTGAAGCCTCTACTCTGTCAAGTGAGGGAACCCCTATAAGGGTATTAGGGCAGATCCTATGCCCAAGTAGGTACTGAAATGAGATAGCCCTATCGGGCTCCAGAAGAGATGACTATGGGAGAAGGTTATCCCTTGCTTTCTTGCTTTTGTATTTGTTCCAAACCAGAGTGACCAAGTTTGAGGGCATGGGCCTTTTGGTAGGGAGGCATCCATTGGATGACATCCATTTCTGCCTCCTGGGAGATCAACTTTAAGGCTGTTAGTGTACATTCACCTTCCGGGAAGTCTCTAAATGAATAAAGCTTGCTCTTCAGGGAAAATTTAACCACAAAAGGGAAGGCCCACCAATATTAAATATCCTTTTGTGTTAGGACGTTATGAAGTGGTTTGAGGTTTCTTCTCCTTTGAATTGTGGATGGTAACAGGTCTGCAAACACCTGTACTTGATGCCCCCTACATAATATTTGCTGGTTGACACGAGATTGACGCATAATCTCTTCTTTCACTGCATAGTAATGGGGTTTTATTATGATGTCCCTTGGTTTGCCATCTTTTCTGGGGGGGCCTAAGGCCCTATGAGCTCTGTCCAGCTCAAGGCGGTGGGGGGAAGCTCTGGGATTAGGGATTTCATTAGGTCTTGGATCGCAACGTTGGTGTCTGTGATGGACTCGGGTAGTCCAGGGACCCTAAAATTGTATCTTCTGGGACCTGTTTTCCATATCATCCAAGTTAGCGAGAGGGCCTCATCTAGTCGTTCCTAAAGAAGCTGAATATGGCCAGAGTTTTGGTTTGTTTTAGCGACTGTCATGTCAAGTTTTTGTTCAATAGTGTCCATTCTCATGCCCAAATTTTGGAGATCGGACTTAATTTCCCCCATTATTTTCACTGCTGTTGAGGCCAGCCAGTCCCTTGTCCAAAAGCTCAGAAAGTTTAAACAGTAAATCAGAAGCTTGTAATGGAGGCTCAGGGGCTGGGGATCCTTGTGAATAGGCGCAGAGTGGCATGCTTGGTAGGGCCCTGCGGGAGAGAGGGCAAATTCCTCCATAACATGGCCCAATAGAGACTCCGTGGAGGCTGGGGAGGCTTTGGGGTAGTGTTTCCCAATTGGATGGGATATAGGGGTGAAAGGAGAGGATATTTGTTCTGGGACTTTCCTGCCCTCCTGTGCGTTCTTTCCAGCGTCTGCCTGCTGGTGTCCGGCCATGCCTGGACGTCATGCTGCGGTCCCAGGTCTCGCCGGGCGCCTTGGTGTGTCATTAGCGTGGTGCCCACCTTGCGCTCGGGTCTGTCCTGCCTCTTTCCCGATGGTTCTGGGTGGAATCGGTTGCCTGGGTCTGGCGTTATGTGTGCCGAGGGTCCGGGTTGGTGCGGAGCTCCAGGATCAAGCGTCCATGCCGGAGCTCTCGCACATGCGCACTCCATTATTATATCTTTTCATGTGACAACACTGAAGAAATGACACTTAGCTGCAATGTAAAGTAGTGAGTGTACAGCTTGTATAACAGTGTAAATTTGCTGCCCCTCAGCGTGGCCTGGACTCCAACCAGGCCACGCCCCCAACACCTTTCACTCCGCCCCCGAAGCTTAGTCATGACTAAGCTTTGGGGGGGGGGGGGAGTGAAATGTGTTGGGGAGTGGCCTGGTTGGAATCCAGGCTGAGGTTGCCACTCTGTTCACCTCAATAAGATATCTTGGATGTGCGACTTCCAGGGGCTACCCCTTTCTTCTTTGCACCTTTGCAGAAGCCAGGACAGGCTCTATTCCCTGTCAGCACTCCAGATAGCAGCTGTGGATGCACCGTTCACATATCCCCTCTCTACCAACCCTGAGCGGCACACACATCCTTTTCAGATTTCAGTGCTGGGAACATGGCCAAAAGCCTAGTGCTCCTTTGATCATTTGATCCCTAAAGGAAAGAGCCAGTCTTTTTATTGGCTGATCCTGCTTCATGACAGAGATAAAGTTAGACAAGTGGCCATCTGTGAGGGGAATCTGGAGCAGCATTTTAGACCTTTTATCACTCTTGTTTATCAATCCCAGCAAGACTGTTAACATAGGCACATGTCCACTTTAAGAACTGGGTCCTATTATTAACAAGAGATTGTTACTTTATTGCCTAAATTCAGAAAATGAGAAAACGTAATAGCTGAAGACTAAGGAATGTTTTAATATGTTTAAGCTGTTAGCTACCAATGGTGCAAAATGTGTAATTAAAGGGACATACATAGCTGTGTTTAACTCAGGCTTCACAAGTTGCTCCATTAATACAAAACACTGTTTTATTTCTTGTATGGACATTGACTCTGATTGCAATTTGCAGTGTGTGATTTCCCTCAGGGATGCCTTCCTACGCTCTAGCATACTGAGATGCAGCTGATTACATTCTAGCAGCCTATTATTTTTTAAAGATAGTCTTTATCCTGGTGTATTTTTCGAGGAATATACACTATGAGAATCTTGTGTTACATTTGGTACATGGATGGTAGACTACTGTAAAACATTGTGGGGATTATTTACTAAAACCGGAAAGTACAAAATCTGGTGCAGCTCTGTAAAGAAAGAATCAGGTTTTATTGTCAAAGCTTAAGGCTACTTACACACTGGGGCAGGGCGACAGGGGGCGGTAGCAGTATAACATTGCTAGTATTATGCAGACGGGAGCGGGGCACTTTTAACCCCCAAGAAGGGTTTAACAAGGGGTTAAAAGCGCTACCGCACGGCGCGACCAAGGCTGTCGCTTCAGAAGGCTTTCACACTGGGGAGAATGGGGGGGGGGGGGTTCAAGCGCTGTACAGGCACTATTTTTAGCACCACAGTGCCTGAAAAACGACCCAGTGTGAAAGGGGTCTAACTGAACAAGCTGAAGTTAGAAGCTCATTGGCTACCTTGCACAACTGCACTAGATTCTGAGTGTTCCCGTTTTAGTAAATCTCCCCCTGTATATTTTTGTAACATAGAGCACATACATATGAAGGTAGTCCTTCTTTCACCTGTTTGTACACTATCTGTATAATGGTGCATGGATGGAGCAAGCAGTCTTTATATCTAAGCAAATGCTTAAAGTGGTTGTCAACTCGTGACAACCACTTTAACCTACAGGTAAGCCTACAATAAGGCTTACCTGTAGGTGCCCTGCATATTTCCCAAACCTGCACGGTTCAGGGGATATGCAGCGTACTAAATGTGCCGACGTCATTTCGGCACATGCGCAGTGAAGAAATGGTCTCCGTGCCGTTTCTTCACTTAGATCGTGCCGTGACTGGCGGCTCCTGCGTGCATGCCGGAGTCGTGGCCCCGGAAGGAAGAGGGGCAGAAGATGGACGCTGCCAGCACAGGGGACAGCGCTGGACATAGCAGGCTTTATTTCCAGGTAAGTGACACATAATGGGCTACTATGCGATGCATAGTAGCCCATTATGCATCTATTTTGCAGAGGAATACAGAGGAAGTAAACCCCATCAGGATTTACTTCCTCTTTAACCTTACTGCTTAAACCTAAAATATAAAAGTGCTATGGCCAGAATTATTTGTTATAAGCTATGCATGCATAAAATGTCACATGCTTGGTATTATACATTATCTCACAAAAGTGAGTAAACCCCTCACATTTTTGTAAATATATCATAAATATCCGGGTTGGCGAGGAGCTCCAGGATCAAGCGTCCATGCCAGAGCTCTCGCACATGCGCACTCCATTATTATTTGTTTTCATGTGATAACACTGAAGAAATGACACTTTGCTACAATGAAAGTAGTGAGTGTACAGCTTGTATAACAGTGTAAATTTGCTGTCCCCTCAAAATAACTCAACACACAGCCCATAATGTCTAAACCGCTGGCAACAAAAGTGAGTACACCCCTAAGTGAAAATGTCCAAATTGGGCCCAATTAGCCATTTTCCCACCCTGTTGTCATGTGACTCGTTAGTGTTACAAGGTCTCAGGTGTGAATGATCAGGTGTGTTAAATTTGGTGTTATCGCTCTCACACTCTCATACTGGTCACTGGAAGTTCAACATGGCACCTCATGGCAAAGAACTCTCTGGGGATTTGAAAAAAGAATTGTTGCTCTACATAAAGATGGCGTAGGCTATAAGAAGATTGCCCTGAAACTGAGCTGCAGCATGGTGTCCAAGACCATACAGCGGTTTAACAGGACAGGTTCCACTCAGAACAGGCCTCGCCATGGTCAACCAGTGAAGTTGAGTGCACATGCTTAGTCTCATATGCAGAGGTTGTCTTTGGGAAATAGGCATATGAGTACTGCCAGCTTTGCTGCAGAGGTTGAAGGGGTGGGGGGTCAGCCTGTCAGTGCTCAGACCATACGCTGCACACTGCATCAAATTGGTAGCCTCTTCTAAAGATGATGCACAAGAAAAGCCCGCAAACAGTTTGCTGAAGACAAGCAGAGTAAGGACATGGATTATAAGTAAAAAGTGTCACGCTACATATTCATAAACCTGTGTGAGTACATAAAGTGCATCAAGTCCATTCAAAACCTGAATCTAAGATTCCTTTATGAATAATGGAAATCCAAACATGCTGCAAACAACCGTGGAGGTCCACAACAATGGACCTCCACGGTTGTGTCCGGGCCACACTAATCCATTATTCTCACGCAGGAATACGGGATATACCATGGAATGAAAAGACTCCCATAGCGTAATACAGTACGAGTGATACATTTTAATAAAAGGTATTGCACTTACAGTTAAGCAGATAAAAAACAGGCACATCAATGAAGATGGCATCAAATTCAGCGTCATGTAGACTGCGATTTGTTAAAGTGGAGCCGTAACCCGACCGGTTTCGTCGCTATTGGACTTCTTCCCGGGGTTTCAGGGTTTTGGTTGGTCGCTTTCAGACTCTTTCTGATGCATATTAACCACTTAAGGACCGGAAGGATTTCCAGCTTTAGGACCGGAGCCCTTTTTGCGATTCGGCACTGCGTCGCTTTAACTGACAATTGCGCGGTCGTGCGACGTTGTACCCAAACGAAATTTGCGTCCTTTTTTTCCCACAAACAGAGCTTTCTTTTGGTGGTATTTGATCCCCTCTGCGTCATTTCTGATCGCCGCTATAATCAAAAGAAGAGCGACAATTTTGCAAAAAAACCCAAATTTCTTACTTTTTGCTAAAATACAAATCCAAAAAAAAAATATAAAAAAACATTTTTTTCACCGTTTTTGGCCGATTTATATTCTTCCTCATATTTGCGATAAAAAAAATCGCAATCGGCGTCTATTGATTGGTTTGCGCAAAAGTGGTCGCGTTTACGGATGATGAGAATTCATTTTTGGGGTTTTTATTTTTTTTTTTTTTACTAATAATGGCGGCGATCTGCGATTTTTAGCGGTACTGCGATATTTCAGCGGACATGTCGCACCATTTTGACACTTTTTTGGGACCATTGGCATTTATACAGCGATCGGTGCTATAAAAATGCACTGATTACTGTGTAAATGCCATTGGCAGTGAAGGGGTTAACCTGCAGGGGGCGCTCTAAGGGTTAACTATGTTCCCTGGGCGTGTTCTAACTGTGGGGGGACTGCCCTAACAGGGGAAGGGAAGTGGTCACAGCCTTCATGTACAGGAAGGCTGTGATCACTCCCTTCCCCCTCTCACAGAGCGGAGGTCCGTGTTTACATACACGGACCTCCGCTCATTCGCTCCGGGGGGGCCATCGCGGGTGGCCGGCGGCAATCGAAGCCGCCGCACCCGCTCCCCGGCCCTCCCCGGACACAGTGAGCGCGCGGGCGCGCCTCCGGCGGCGCGCGCGCGCTTACTAGGCTCGATCACGCGGCCGCCGTCGTATGACGGCGATCCGCGTTACAGAGCCATCTTGCCGCCGTCAATTGCCGATTGACGGTCGGCAAGTGGTTAATGTTGGAAAATAAGTCTTTCTGTGTTTAGTGTGTAATTATACGTGTACTTGGGGCAGTTTTAGTTTCTTGGTAAATATGCAGGCTTTGATTCCTGCTACAATAGTGTGCATGGACACAAACAATAACACCATTCGCTTCTAGGAGCTGAGAAAGCATAAGTAGCTTCTAGAAGCTTAAAAATAAGCTAGTGTGCATGAAGTCTAATTGTGGCTTGCTGATCTCCGTATCTCGCTACAAGTTTCCTAGACAGTTTGGGGTTTATTTACTACAGCTGGAGAGTGTAAAATCAGTCTCTCTTCTGCAGAGAAACCAATCAGCTTCTAACCTCAGCTTGTTCAATTAAGCTTTGGCAATACAACCTGGAAGGTGATTGGTTTTTATGCAGAAGTGAAACTGATTTTGCACTATCCAGCTTTAGTAAATAAACCCATGTGTCTGAAAACAATATACTTTCTGCATTCTCTAAAGATATTAAACATCCACAGTTCTACTGGTAGACAGGGATCATCTAATCTTTGTATAGCCAACATTTTCACCCTGTACCACTGAAGGTATGCCTCTTCAAATTCCTTAGCCCTGAGTTAAGGTGTTTCAAGTAAACGGTTATGTTAATGCTACAGCATACAAAGACATTTTAGACAGTTCTGCAATTTAGGCTCCATTCACATATATGTGGCCGCAGGAGTCCGGTGCAGTTTTTTTCACCGGTTCAAGTGCGATTCAAGTGTGAATTTTTACCTGAAATCGCACCTGAACCAGACTGAAAAATGCACAGGACTCTTAAAACCGCAAAGCAGCCGCCCCGCACATGTGTGAACCGGCTGCATTGAGAGGGTGGTTCATAACACAACCTTGTAAGTTCACCTTTTCAGAAAAAAGGTGCATTAACACCCTACACCCCCCCCCCCCCAATCCATGCTGTACTCACCTCTGTGGATGATGAGCTATAAATGCCCACACAGCCAGTGTGGTCTGGGATTTTAAATTCCCACTATTCTTACCCTTCTTTCTTTAGGGCTTCCCGAGTGGATCAGAGCACTTTTGATTGGTCAGCGCTGGCTTGTGACCATGTGTGTGGGTTAGTTCACTTTTTCATTTTTTCTGAAAAGGTTAACTCACACTTTAACTTTGTGACAACAGTTTGAGACCCTTTTTTGTTACTATGCCCCTGTCTACTAAGCCATAAAGACAGGGCTTAGTGAGTTTAGTGTAGGCAAATGTTGCTTTGGCTAAGTGGATACAATTTCCCACATACACTCTTTAACTTTCTCAAAAGAATGGAGGATGTTATATCCACAAATTGGAGGTGGGCAGTTGAGCATGCACCCAATTCTGCAATACATACACATTTCCTCGCGATTTTTGTGCGGCCATCGAATTTGAGCATGTTGTACATTTTTGGAAAAACAAACAAATCATGCGAGAAATATAATCAAAAAAGAAATGCGCGTGAACTGTGACCTGGAAAGACTCCTGGCCACAAAATGTCTTTTCTGTTGCAACATGAGGTGAAATTGAAGGCTTGGTTGGTGGAATTTCAAATCAATGGTGGCACCATCGGATTACAAGCGCAAAAAATTTCTGATATTCTAAAGAAAATGAATTAGGAATTTGACACATTACCCTCTGAAAATAAATTGGCTTAAGAATCAGGGTCAGTTTTGAAGAGAAAACATATTAGCAGATAGCTTGGTGGCATTATGACTTTAATGTTGCTTGGGAACTCAAAGGATACTGTATGTAGATATGTCCATGACTGACCAGTTTTTGGTTATTGAAAAAATATGACATGATAGATATAGAGAAAGGCCAAATTATTGCTATACAGTATCTGCTTCCCCTATTGAGTTTGTAACCTTTGGCTATTTTTTTTTTTGTTTACCTTTTATTATTTTTATTTAAAATTCCCTCCACTTCTGGCCCTAGTCTTCACAGCGATGTACGTCATATCTTGACTCCCTTTGACTCCTAGGATTGATGACATTGATATCCCAGGAGTCAAAATCTGATGGGCATCCTCCGCTTCCCCTATTGTGTTATTTCTGCAATCAACACAGCGCGCAGCACTGTGTCCTAACTGCGCAGGCACGAGATCGGGAGGTGCATGTTGGGTAGCCATCTGCACCAAATCCCGGAAACAAGTATGAGCGGGCTTCAGATGCCCAGAGTAGCAATGGCCTCTGTCTGCATACCAGGGACACTATGAGTAAATGAAGATTTTTTTTTTTGTTTGAACTAGATGGACTTGTGTCTTTTTTCAACCTGACTAACTATGTATGTAACTATGTAACTATTTATAAGCCACATCAATGATCACACTGATAACCGTTTACACTTTTGATTGTACTAGGAGACTGGAACTCTGCTTTAAAGATGGCTGTAGACCTCATAGTTTAGATGGCCTTTGAGACATAATCCATGATGTGTCTTTTTGGCAGTTTTAGGTAAAAAATGTTTATATATACCAATAGAGCAAAGAGGAGGGAGCACAGGCTAAGTTTTCTAATCCTCAATCTTCCTCTTTAACCCTAACGAGTACTTGCTGGTTTCCAGAAAAATAAGACTGTCTGGATTTCCAACTTGGCCAACTTACTCAGATATTTCCCCATTAGCCATTGGAGTTAAGATACTGTACTCACTCACATCATTAAAGGGTGCATATTCGATAGAAATATGGGGGCTGCCATTACTGGCTTGGCTTTGAATAATGTAGGCTCTAGGGGTGCGATTGTGATCCTTGCTTCACCAACTACAACTTTACCAATTACAGATATGTTGAACTAGAACAAACATACAGAACAAAAATTCAGACTTCATTGGTGGTATGTTTCTTCCAGCCATAGGTGTGCTCAGCCAATTGCATTAGAGTGTGCGCCCCACACAGTTTACTATTGTTCAGTTCTGAATGGACACAGTGAGCGAGTGTGTTCACTGTGTTCATTTAGAA
Source organism: Glandirana rugosa (assembly GCA_018402905.1). NCBI lineage: Eukaryota > Metazoa > Chordata > Amphibia > Anura > Ranidae > Glandirana > Glandirana rugosa. The sequence continues at coordinate 690,085 of BLSH010072673.1, read as the reverse complement.
AAGGAAGGGACGGTGAATGACATATTGATTAGCCCCTTTCTGTGCTCTCCATCCTGAAACATCACTCACGGCAGCCAGAGGGAGAGAAGAAGAGGGAAGCCAGCAACTTCAAGAGTGACTAGGGTGTGCCCATGCATATCCCCTGTGCACGCCTATGGTTCCAGCTTAGTGAATGAATCACAGATCAGGAAGCCAGTTCCAAAAATTGCAACTTTAGGAATCAAGTCCTCCTCAGCTTTTATATTGTGTGCACACAGATTGAGTTTATATGGTAGGAAACCACCTCAGTGTAACCATTGTGGGAATGTGATATGTGGGCAGTAAAATGTTCAGTCTGTCTACAGTACAGAAACAGTTGGCATCTGGAAGCACAGAGATTTCCCACAATGTTGTAAAATCTCTGTATTTTGTTTAACCCACCCATCTACAGATTATCACAAATTATGCCTAAATCTCTTGCATTGCATGTAATGATCAGGCTGTATGTGTTTGCTACAAGGGACTGTCCTTAAAAAAACTGTGTTGATAATATAAAAGTTAAGGATAATATTAGCACCAATTTCATAACAGTAAGGCCTCATGCACACTAGGCTCTTCTGAACAGTTTTCTCCTGACAAGAGAAAAGGAGCCCAAAACAATGAAAACAGTACCACTTTAATGCCCCTGCAAGCCTGTGTCAGTCACATCAGCATGTGAAAATACTGGAGCATAACAGACAGAATCTGCTTATCAGGCTCCAGTAGACTTCAACAGAATGGTGGCCATCTGCACACAGACTCCGACTCACTGTTGCATACATGAAAATGAGATGGATAAAAGATAGTTTCAGCCCCTGTTCTCCACCTGTAGAGAACTCCTCAGATGCATTCCGCCCTTTTTGGGGCTTAATTGTAGAGGCCTGATTAAGCCCCAAAAAGGGCGAAATGCATCTGAGGAGTTCTCTACAGGTGGAGAAAAGGAGCCAAAGCCATCTTTTACCCATCTCATTTACATTTATGCAACAGGGAGTTGGTGTGTGCAGATGGCCACCATTTTGTTGAGGAGAAAAGCAGTGTTAAAAACACGCCAATAGCTGCGTTTTTCAACACGTTTAGATGGATTCAGGTGCATCAAGCGTTTGGGCATTTATTAATTTCATTGGCCAGAATATTAATTTATTCTGGCCATTGAAATTACAAAATACTCAAGCACTAAACATGTCTAGCATTTAAGAGTGTTTAGACACGTTTAAGTACATTGGGTGGTTTTTCTGCCAAAACTTTCCTCTCCTGAATGCAATTTTGGTGCGTTCAGATTTCTGCCCCTAAACACCCCTGCCTCTAAACTCCTCTAAAAGCCTATGTGTGCACGGACACATAGGCTGACATAGAGGGGTGTTTAGGGGCAGGAAAAAAAGTCAAGTGCCTGTAAAATGGGCGTTTTACAGCTACAGTGTGCATGAGTGTGCCTAAAGGTACTCGTGTTTTTTCAAATAGCCAGTGGATTATTAAGACAAGTAGGGAGACTAAGAAATACTCATTTGAAAATGTATTCAATTAACTAAACGAATACAAGCTGCAGGCTTGTATGGCCCACTCACTGGATTTTGCCTAAATTGACCACCTATGGACAGTGCTGTTTTAGTTAACCTAGGAGGTCAAGGGAGTGTCTTTACAGAACTACAAAGTACAAGAAAATGTATACAATTGAGTAGAGTTGAGCGAACCCGAACTTCGGGTCCGTACCGAACTTTGGGGTGTCAGTGACCCGGACCCGAACCCGGACATTTGAAAAAAAGTTTGGGTTCGGGTATTTGATCCCGCCTGTTGAATAGCTGCAGGGCAGCCAATCAACAAGCGTTTCACTGGTTTGCCGTACCGACACTACCGAAGATTCCCGTTTGGTCACTTTGCGAACAACTAACCGACGGGACGTCGATAAGTTGTCCGCCCTAGTTTATGGGCTTGGGTTTGAAAAAAAGTTTACAGGCCCAAGCCCAGGCCCAGTGACTGTGGGGTTTCAAGCCATGCCTGGGCTTCAAGCCCAAGCGAGTTGAGATGAGTTAACATATGTAAAAGAACATGAAACATCAAGACATTTCTGTGAGGGAACTGGAGGATCCAATTGATTTTGTCGTGACAGGTATCCACCAGTTAAATCCGTTTTAGGTCACTCACCCGGTATGTTCGGACGTCGAACATAAGCAAAT